>BPLQ01007760.1:139224-576724 GCA_021605075.1 Caerostris darwini
TAAAGAATGATAAAATTAGAAAATAATTTTGACAAAACTTGGAAAAGCTTAATATTGAATAACTACTCTTTTGTTAGTGCTTTTACGAATAAGGAAGGTCATTTTTTTAAAAGGAATACAATCTTTCATATGGAAAACAATGAATGAGTAACAAAACACACCATCATGTTTTTATGAAAACCTTGTTCTGTATAATTAATGTGTTAACAAAATGGTTGATGCTTTGATAAAAACTTTATAATTTTTTTTAATCGTTATTATAATTATTTAAAAACAAACCGATGCTTTTCAAGAATTAACGAAATCTTTTATTAATTATGCACTTATTAATTACAATTTTTTAATTTTCAGAAAGTAACTTCGACAAAAAAAAAAAAGTTTTCAATAATCTGAATAAAATTATTTCAAATTTGTTATATAATTCCATAAGTAGTTCATTTTCTATTTAAAGAAAAAGTTACAGGATTTTTTGTTACTTTTGAGAATAGAAATCAGTTAATGTTTTTTGTATTGCAGGAAAAAGAGAAACTACTTCATGTGAAAACAAACTTGATGTCTTATATTCCACTGTTATATCAATTAGTACCACTTCAAAGTACATTTGATAAAGGCTATACAGACATAAACCTGTGGTTGAATGAAGCAGAGAAGTTGATTTCGTCATATGGAATACCCAGCAGTGCACAAGCCATATCAGTATTACAAGATAAACATAAGGTTCGTAAGTTTAACTCTTTTTATGATTATTTTCTTTTTCAATTTTAACTAATAGGGGTATATATATTTTTGCATATATACTTACTGTAAAGATATAGACATACAAATAGGAGACCCCTGATTTATACGAACAATATCAGCTTATGTATCAAACGTAATAGAATAATTTATATAGATATTATTCTTTACAGTAAGTATATATGTATATACTTATAGGATTACATATATACTTACTGTAAAGATATAGACATACATATATACTTACACATATATATGTATATACTTATAGGATTACATATATACTTACTGTAAAGAATAATATCTATATAAATTATTCTATTATGTTTGATACATAAGCTGATATTGTTCGTATAAATCAGGGGTCTCCAAACTTCCCAGCCTTCGGGCCATACTGTTTACTCCAGTAAATACCGAGGGCCAAAACCGTTTTAATTTTTCTGCCATTATCTGTAATTTCTAGACTAGTCGCCGAGTCATTTCAAATATTTGTTAGTTGTTATCCTTAAATTAAATTTTCTGCGTATTATGCTTGTCATTAAGCTTTACCTAGCAAGTCAATAAGACCGAGTTATTATCATTCTGTGGTTTTTTTATCCAACTTATTACAGCAACAATAAGCTATTCGCTGTCACGCGCCGGATTGAGGACACAGGCGGGCCGTAGTTTGGAGACCCCCTGATATAAATAGTGAATTTATTACAGATTCAATGCTATTCCCAATAAACCAAGGTAAGCTTGGTACTTTGCAAATTAAAAACGGAAAAAAATGCCTTTCTGATATCTTCTTGGTAATAAATGGATCGAATTTATATTATATGTCAAGAAATAACACTCTAATGGTTTTAAAGTATGTTATCAAAGTGATGTTCTTCTATTCTTCTAACTGAACCTGATTTATTGGATGAGAATCGAACTCACAACCTCTTCTTTCAAATAATCATGGCTCAAATTTTATTGAAATTCTATCTGCGAGAAATTTTTAAATTCATGCATTCCAAAGTCATAAAAATCAAATATTTGCATCTTAAATTAAGAACAGAAGGAAATAAAATAAATTTAACTAGAGGCAGTATAAGCTATATATTTGATTCTATATATCCACATTTTATTTATAAAAATATTGCTATATTATTTATAGGAATAAAATATTTTAATTTAACAATTTTATATTTAATATAGTAGGGAATTATTCTGAGTCTTGATTTTATCACTAATAGAAGACAAAAAAATTTTCCCGATGGATGTAATTTGCTATTTTTCTAAGACTTTTTGAAATGTTTGATTTCATCTCTGTTGATATGAAAAGCTTTCGAAACAACTTGATTTGTATGGCACTTGCACATTGCTTCATTAATTACACCTCAAAGATTGTAAAATTTGCATCTTGAATTTGTAAGATGGCACTTGAGTTAGACGTGCATATGCAACTAAACAGCCGTATATAATCCACATGCTTCATTGCTAAGTTGAAAATGAAGTTGTAAAAAATTATAATATTGTACAAAATATAGCAAAGAAAAGTTCATGTTAAGAGTATTTCGTATGATGGGTTATAATAGTTTTTAAAAAAGTTAAAATTGACCTAAATATAAGTATTCCCACATTTGAATTATTTTAATTGTATTTTTCATGATAATTTTACATATTTTTTATGAATTCAATAGCAGCAAAAACTGAAAACATTTTTTTTTTCATTGCAGGCATTTTTTGCATGCGCACCGGCTTATAAATCTCAACTAGAAAGTGTCAAGAATGTTTACAGGAATATAATGGAACATGCGTCTGGAATTCCCAACGTCGATGTGCATGAAGTGCAAATTAAGGTGTCCAATCTAAATGCACGATTAGAGGTATGTGGGTTTTTTTTATTTCAGTTTTTGTTCATCATGTAATGTAATTTTATTTACTTTAGCCTTAATGTCATATTTTTTTTATTATTAGTATTTTATAATTCCACGTGTATAGTCGGTTTTTAGCATTAGATCAATATGGAGAAGTCAATTACTATAGATTTTCCGTAGTTACTATGGAAAATAAATTAAGAAATTGAATTAATTACGAGCTACGAAAAAACTTGTACGTGTACAAAAATTAAAAGCCATTTTTGTCTATTCTTCTTCTTCAATTGTGTAACAGCCTACTGGTAGATATTTTTGTCTATTACTTTTCCAAGTTTGCGACATTAAAAAATGTTCTGGATTTTATGAAAAATAACGCTGTAAATTGTATGCATTTTTTAAAAATATTTTAGAAAAAATATATTCAGAGAAACATAAACATATAAATAAATATAATGACGATGTCACATTTTTTGTTTGCTATCAAGAGGTGTTGTTAATCTGTGAGGTTTTTACTTAAAGGAGAGTTTAATAGATAAGTTTAGATGTGGTATGTTGTATAAATTTTTGTTATAAATTTTCACTTTCATCCAGTTTCTGCATTTATAATGCTATCATTTTCATTTCAAATACTATGCATTTATGCATTTAAAAAAAATTTTTTTTTCCTTTAAATTAAATCGTTTTTCTATTAAATGATTTCATTACACATATTTAATAAATTCATTACGCATATTTTTATTGCACATTGCATCTGAAATTATTTCAAAATTAACCTTATTTTAGTGAAAACTTTCTAAGGGCTTTCAAAATATAATGCTGTATTACTTAATAATATTTAAATTGCAGCTATATTTACGAATGTGAATTAATATTGTTGTGAATTTTGTGGTAATTTTGGAGGTCATTTCATTCGGAAAGTTGTTGTGTGTGTTTACCATTTATGATCACTATTGACATGCATCAAAAGGTACTGAAAATTGTTAGAGATACTGATGAAAAATCTCATTTGATATTGGCATTTCTATAAATAATAAACAGAAATAATTGTTATGCAAATTTTCTCAACACATGTCAGAAAAAACTATAGTGCAATAGACATCTAGAATTTATTTATTTTCATGTGACTAATACATTAAAAATTAAAATATACTTTTTTTAAGTTTTTCTAATAAGATTTGATTTGATTTAATGAGATAATAAAATAAGTTTCTTTTATAAGATGGATTTTTAAACTTAATTGTTATATTGTGAATTAAATATTATTTAAAAAATAAAAAATAGGTCTAAAAATCTTATATCTGTTTTAAAGCTACTTTAATTAAAGTGTTAAATTCAAAGCTTTTTTCAATGCTTAAAATCCATGTATTAATTGTTTTAATATATTGATATTTAGTCTTTTTTTAGTAATGAAAAAAGTGCTTTTTTGAGTAAATAATTTTAAATAAAAAACACCTTTTCTTGTCAAACAACTTTTATGAGTTATTCATTTAAGTATTTATTTATTTTGTGTGAAAATAAAATGTTTTAATATTAACTAAAACAACAATCCTTCTAAGCAAATCCATAAAATAAAAGAAATATCAGTTATTCTTCATTCTGTCTATATAATTTTTATTTATTTAACAAATACAAATATTTTTTTACTACTCTTAAAACGCTTAATTTCTTCGGACAATCGAAAATGTGCTTTCTTGTTCATGAAGTGTAGAAAGATTTTCAATAAAATTCATTTTATCTGTAAACCATTTCCAAATGTTTATATTTTCAGAGCTGTTTGTCTTTGGCTAACCAGTGGGAAAACGCAATGGCCGAAGCAGCTGACAGATGGGCTCGATACAACAAGAGCTTAAAAATTGTCAAAGAAAAGCTTCAAGCAGCAGAGGGACTGCTGGAAAAGAAACCTACTGATGCAAAGCAACTTGAATCACACAAAGTAAAGCACATTGATATTCTCTCTTTGTTAATCTGTTTGATTGAATATTATAAAGTAACAAAAAATCTACTTACTTATACTTATAGAAATGAAGAGTAAAAAATTGAATGGGAAAAATCATTAAAAAATAATAATAATTAATGTGATGGAAGAAAATGAGAAAGAAAAAAAAATTTCTTACCACTATAGAAAATCTTCTACCATTTTAATACGAAAAAAGATAATAATTCACCGAGCAGAAATCCTAATTTGATGTCCAAGAAGCAGAGATTAAGATTAAATAGCACAGCAGAAATCCTAATCCAGAAATTTTGTCGAACCTGAAGGATTTAAATAAAATTTAGAATGTTGTAATTAAACTCATCTATATAGTACAACTGTCAATTTAAATAAAAACTGAAGAAAATCAATGCAACTTTTAAAAAAATTACTTAAGATTTATGAAATTTTTAAAAATTTCAGCAATGAAGTTAATGAATTCCCTAAATTTAATGTAAAAAAATGCTCTTAACTGAATGATACTCGTGTTCTACTTTTCAATATTTTTGATTTAAGGAAGGAAAATTTTCTAATCTGATTTCCTTAGAAATAAAATTACAATTGCCACTTAATGATCCGATATCTTTTTACTACATAAGATTGAGTTTCCATTGGATATTAAAATCTCACGTAGTAGAATGCCAGCCAATCAGAAACCTGGATATACAGGAAATCATGCTTCTAATTGACTGCCGCTCTGCGATGGGAGATTTTAGTGTTCGGTGTAAACCCACTTTTACATTTAGTTACATACTTTATTACATATTGTTACTTATTATTGTAGGAATACTTTTCAGATATCTTATAATGCATTCAATTTTTTTCAGGAATTTTTCAGCCAGTTGAATGATTCAATTATCAAGGATCTCTTTGCATCGAGTGAAGCTGTTTTAGCCACTCTACCTGCTGCCGAGCAGACACCAGTCAGAGAAACTGTTATGGGTCTGCAAGAACGGTGGAATGTAAGTTAACAAAATAATTTATTGATTTATAATAATTGATTTTTTTTTTAAAAAACCATTGCTTATCTTTTCTTCGCAAGCGAGAATTCTTGCATATAAATTGAAATTGTCCGTAACTCTGCCGCATCTATTAAAAAGATTTTATAATCTAAAATAGCTTATAATAAAGAGGATATAACGCTTGTATACTATATGTGCACAACAAACAATGGACAAAGCTTAAAAATTTAAACATCTAAAGGAATGCAATTGTTATTATTGAAGAGCTTATTGAAGGACCACAGTGGGCTTGATGTACGAGTGACTAGTGCTCTGGCGCTTGGTGTCAATAAGTTTCAGATTCGAGTCCCGGCGGTGTCATGGTTTTTTTGTAGCGTTTCGGAAGCCACTTTAAACCGTAGGTTCCGGTCTAATATGACTGTAAAGCGTTGTGCATAGGGCTGACAATCCTACCCCGTAAAAAGGAAAAGCGTCTCCTGTCTCGAAATCTGCCAGGAGGTAGACGGTCTTGGCACATTATGGGGCTGTTTCACCAATGTAGAAGAAAGGAACACATTTAATAAAAAAACTAACTTTTATCTTTTTAACAGAAGGCTGTTGCTATAACTCTGTTAAATCATATTGCAAAATAGTATGTTGTAACCTTGTTGATGATCCACGATGAAGGAATTTCAAAAACCATCTAATAATTTTTACCACCCTAGATATAAAAGAATATAGAAAAGACCTATTTCGTGTTGCAGGCTAAAGAACATTAAATGGGTTAATTTTCCAACTAGAACACATTAGAAATAAGAATTTTTAAATGGTTATATCCTCTAGTATTTTTGTCAGATCTGTAAAATCAAATTTACTGAATGACAAAATTAATTAAAAGTTATATCTTATGACAAATCCGAATGTATATGTTGATAAAGTTTTGCTACTTGCTACTTTAATAGTCTTTCATTGGATTGATTATTATTTAAGAATTGCTTGAAAAATAGAAGTAAGAATATGTTAAAAATCGATGTGGTTTTAACATTTTTTAAACATTAAACATTTAATTGAAATTAAAAAATTCAAATTGATTCTTTTCGAAAAATCTGCAAACCATTTTTCTATAATCATTTTATTTCTTATACACTTAGACATAAAATCCATCTCTTGTTATTATAAATTATTTTCTGCAGTAATT
Source organism: Caerostris darwini (assembly GCA_021605075.1). Taxonomy (NCBI): domain Eukaryota; kingdom Metazoa; phylum Arthropoda; class Arachnida; order Araneae; family Araneidae; genus Caerostris; species Caerostris darwini. Next base: position 145,915 of record BPLQ01007760.1, read on the forward strand.
TCGATTAAGGACTTAAAAAGTAATTAACCTTTCTGTATAAATGAATCTGTTTTCCTTTCTTAGAATATGATTGAAAGAATACCTTTCCATCTGCGTGTTCAGGAGTTCAGGCTGAAAGAGACAGAATTTAGCCACCAGTTACATGAAATGAAAAGAGAACTCAACGCTGAACAACAGATGATAGACAGTGGTGACAGTAGTGAATCAATCCTAAAACGGCACAAGGTAAATTATTTTTTAGATTGGAATGTAATTTAGTCCATTAGCTTGTGAAGTTTTGAAGTTATAATGTTGTTCATGAAATGTGAAATTTATCAGACAAGCAGATTGAAAATAGAATTATTAAATATATGAGTCTTCAATCATGCTTCTATGCCAGATAATTGAAATTCATTTGCTTTAGAAATCGCACCTAACAATGGATTAATCTTATGTTCCAAAACAATATTTATTACAGTTTTGCTTAAACTTGCCCCCTTTTTATTTTCTCATTCATTTAGGAATTTTTCACTGCAATTAGAATTGGCCATGTAAAAGATAACTTGGATTTCTTGAAAACTTTGTCAAATGAATACAAGATTTCTCCATCCAAAGATATCAATCTAAAAGAATCTTATGTGAAACATCAAAAGGAATGGTTAGAAGTTGAAAAACAAATTGAAGGCATTCTTTCGCAGTTGCAAAAATTAAGAGCTGATTGGAAGGAGTACTGTGAAAGGTATGAATGGAAGATATTTAAAATATTTTTTTATATTATGAATTATTTTTTCTGCAAGATTATTTTTCCTGTTAATGATAAAACATTTGTCTTATTTTTTTCTATGCTATTGAATTTATATTTATATGAAGTAAAATATAATAATAAAGCAGACAAATTATTTGCTCAGAAATCCCGAATTTTAATTAGATAATTTCTTAAAAATTAGCTTAGTAAGACAAACACAAACGCTCATTAATTTTTTTAAAATCTCGGTTTAGATTTGACAAAACTAATACAATCAGTATTATGTATTATCTTTTTAATGTCATTATTATTATTTTATCTTTTGAAATTGTTTCCATTATTAGCATTTTTTCCTGGAAATCTTGATTTTATTCTTCTTGAACGTATTCATTTAATAACAATTTTTATTCTTTGTTAAATAAATTAAACCCTGATATTTATTTTAAAGAAAAATCCATAAATAAATTCCTTAAATATTCCAAACCATATCATAAATGCTTTTGTATAAAACTTATTATTTCTTCAGAGTTGGTCAGCCCTTTGATGTTCTAGAGGATTATAAATTTTTATATGAATGAGATCATTTATTGAGTGCTAGTTAAGAAAGACAAATTCTTTTTAGTTCTTGAAGGGTTATAATCAAAATGACTAAAAAGATAATTCAGGAAATTTTTATAATTTGCTACTCAATAATCTAGTGTAATATAAAAATGTGTAAGATGTTTTGTTTCTTGAGAACATAATATTGTGAATTCATTTCACATTTTGTTGAGTGATTTGAAATTCATTAAATAAATTGTAATTTTACATTTAATACATTAAAGGAATAATGTTACATAAATATGGAACAGATAATTTCTGTAAACTGCTAAAATCATTCCTTGGTGATTGTATATTATATTATCTTTTGCATGTAATTACAATATTGGTTTTTAAGACTAAAAGGATTTATTATGATTTTTGCCCTTTTCAAAAGTAATTATATTTTATTTGCTTCACCCAGGTTTAATGACCTCCTAAATTGGATGGATGAAGTTGAAAAGAACATACAATGCATTACTAAAGATATAACTTCTTCTCAAGAATTTGAAACCATGAAAACGAAATTTCTGGTAATGTTTATTACATTTTGCCATCATTAATACTGTTATTGCATAATTATTGCTGTGTATATAAAATTAATTATATTTAATTTAATTTAATTCAATTATTCCTTTTTTATGCAAATACATTAAGTATGTTCATGTTTAATTTATTTTTATTATTTGCGGTACAAAAATAAAAGACTATAATGTTTATTTTTAAAAAATATTAACCTTGGCTTCTATTTCATCAAATATTTTGAAAATAATGTCAATATATAAATAGCAATACATAAAAAGCAATACATAAAAAAAATACCTCTATATGTAGTTGCTTTTATCGTTAATAGTAAATTAAGAATAAATATATTTTTAAATTAAAGACATATCAAAAGATGAAATGTGCCTTCTTTACATTTTTCATTAAATTCTAATTTTTTTCATGAAGTACCATTATGTAATGGTAACTTTGTAATTGTAATTATTTTAATAACTATTGTTACTACTGTAACTATTGTTTTTAATTTTTTAGTTTATATTTACAAAGCAGTTTTATTAGCTTGAATAAAAGTAATTTTATGAATGCTAGTATATGATACGTTTTTTATATTTCATTGATGAGAAATTTTGTTATATTCCACAGTTTTTTTTCTGTTTAGAATAATTTTGATATAATCGTTAAGACTTATGACTTGTATAATTGTTAGACTAAAACATATTTTGTATTTCTAAATGAATTCTGTTTAAGATTAATCTGAAAATACTGCAGACTTGCAAAATTGGTTCAATGCTTCTTTTATAAAACACCTCAAAATATCTTGCATCTTTTCCAGTCTGTTTGCCAGACGGTGGACAGCAGGCGCGAGGACGTCAAGTGGCTGGTGAGAAAACTGGATAGCTTGATGTCCCACATCCCCAAAGAGGAGGCCACGGAAGAACAGAGGAAGCTGGACGTTCTGTTGCAACGCTACAAGAGCCTCCTGCCGGAGATCGACACCACCATCGTCATCACCGAAACCATCACGAAATGCTTCACGTACAGGGAAGAGATCACTGAGGTGAACAGGTGGTTGAGGGAAGTGAGAGCTCTCACTGAACAGGTCGAGGAAACTTCCTACGACGATCCTGAAAAATTGTCTGAACTTGTACAGCAACAAGAGGTAACCACAACATTTTAAAATTTTAAAAAGTTTTGAAATATATATTTTTTTAAATTATATTAATTTAATTTGTTTATTAATTTTAACTACGCCTATACAAAAAATCAAAATACTCAATCCCTAATACAATCTTTAAATAAGTTTGTTTCCAAATATATATATATTTTGCTTTAAAATCAATTGCCATCAATAACTAGTTCATTGCTCCAAAAATGTATGTGGTATTTAATTCAATTTAATTTAACAAACCAAACCTTATCAGCAAACTTTAAAGCAAAATTAATCTTACTTTATAGTTAATTATTTGTAATAAGATTTTGCTTTCAGTACAGGAGCTACCATTAAGCATGAAGTTCTTTAAAAATTGAAATGTCCTTTAAAAATGAAATGCCTTTTAAAAGTGCCATTTGTACTTTCTCCAAGCATTGTTTAGACTTAAAATTTGGGTTTAACATTTCTAAAAATGTTTGTTGAATAATAAAAAATTTTAATATATGTAAATATTAATGTACAAAAGATCAAAATGTTGGAACTCTTTATATGTATTTAATAATCCACGAACAAAATAAATGATAGTAAGATCATTAAAAAACAAAATAAGAGCTTGTTGTTAAAGCTCCCTTTGCATTTCGTGTGTGGGCGGAGGATATCCTCAATACACACACCTTGGGAAATATTGTATTACAGAGAATGATTCTTTCTAGTTCTTGATCTTTGTTAGAGTGGAACAATAAACAGAATTTTTCACATTTTTTTTTTTTTTTTTCATCAAAGTGAAACGAAACCGCGTTATAGTAATCTGCGTCTTAGTAGAGATTGTCTATAGTAATAAAAGCTTAAAATAAAGTTAAACTCTACAAAATAAATTAATTTTTTTCATGTCTTTTTTCATTCCAATTAATAACGAATATTAAGAATTGTTTTTAAGCACATAAAAATGTATTGAAATTTATTAAAATCTCAAAATCGGAGAAAAGAGTTTTAGTAAACGTGTGCAAAACAATGATACTGAAATCCAGTCACAAATTAATCAAAAGTTCTTTTCTATCATAGTCATGAAAATATGATAATAAAGGGGAAAATTACTTACTCTAGGCAATCGTTCAGCAACTGGAAACTCATTTAGGAAATGTGAAATCCAGTGTGCAAAAAGGTAAAGAACTGGGAAAACTTCAAAGATCTCCCAAATTCGTAGAGAAAGACGTCACAGAGTTGGAAAAAACGTGGGAAGAAGTGTATCAAAAGGCAACTACAAAATTAATAACTCTGAAGGTAAATATACTTTTTTTTTTGGACATTATACTTTATTATTGAGTATTATTTATATATGCAGGATTGTTAAGGACTTTTATAAAGAAAATCATGACAGATGGCCCATGTTTATGGAAAAGCAATTTACTGGAATGGACTGTATTTTTAAAAGTTTAAGGTTTTATCCAATGATGTATCACTTTAGTTTTTTATTTATTTTACAAATGAAGAACATTGGCGCCTAAGTTCACGGGCTCTCCATTACTTTTTGATCATGTCCTCTTACCGAAAAAGTGCATTACAATTATTCAAATGTCTAAAAGTCATAGGCCGATTAGATCACACAGTATAAATTTGGGGAATTCAGCACTCCAATTCTATAGAGGTGCTCCCGTAAACAGTCATGACTAGTTAAAGGTCTAAATAGAACCACCGCGGTCTTTTTTGGAAAACTGGGAATAGTTCTCCAGAATTCTCCATCTCTTATTTATAATGAATTGTATCACGTCTTGTTCAAGAATTTTCTCTAGGGTCAAATTAGTAAACAATTTAGTCGTATGAACTGAAAGCGGTCGATTAATACTTTACTCTATCAAAGTTCCTTTCTTAGCCAGTATATCAGCTTTTTCGTACCACCACCTTTTCAGTACTTTAATTTCATCGTTTCTTTTCTATTTATTATTGAAACGGTCTAACAATTATTACTTGAAATAGTTTTTGGAAATATTTGGAGATTTAAATTAATCATAGCTTGTTTTTTTTCCCCTTCCTCCTTAGAATGCCAGCCATCTGTGGAATGATTATGACAAACAGAAGGATGAAATATTTCGTCTGTTGAAGCAAGCCGATGATGAACTGAAGAAACTGCGAGAATCCGCTAAGCTACAGCAGCCACCTGTGAGTATTTACAAAAAGTTGTTAATAATTTTCTACGAAACAATTTATTTATTTTCTTACCAGTTATTTATCTTAACAATGGTTAATAAAAAGAATCGTAATAGGCTTTTCTTTGGGGGAGAGGAATTTTATATGTTCACTGTAATGCAAGTGTTTTATTGTTAATACACAGATATGAAAAGACGAATAAAAATCTCTTGTGCGCATATAAATACATAAATACATACATAAAAAATTCGAACGTTGTTATGTATTTACTTCGTTTTAATGCACTGATTTTTGTTTTTGTTTTCGCACTTGCTCTTTTTTTAGTTATGATAAGTTTCTAAACATTACGCATAAAAAGGAACTCGCGTAATTTCACTGCGTGAAAATACCTGATTAATAAAATAGAAGTTAAGATGATATGTAGGTTACCATTTAGTATTTATTGTTAAAATTATTAATTCTGAATGATTCTATAAAAATATATAAATAATAATAATAAATTAAATTAAAATTAAATAAATAATAAATAAATAATAATAAATGATAATCAATAATCTTATATAAATAATTCTATGAAAAATTATTTTTTTCTTGAATTATGGATTTTTTGTAACTTTGATTTTAGATTATTTCGTAAAAGTGAATAAAAATTGCGTAAAAAAATTATTTTTGATATCCCAATTCACGAAAATTTAGTTTACTTTCAATTTAATAAAAATTGTGATCTACAAAGGGTGCATTGCCAAGCTACTTAGAATCTTTACCAAGTAACAGAAAACCGTTATAATAACAGCATTAAGGAAATAAATGTAATAAATTAATTTATTGCATTTGCCTTCATTTTTATAATTAATTGCATTTGTAACCATTCACTTTTCATTTTGTTCAATTACTTATTATTGATAATTTTCATTCTATCAGTTGTGTTCTGCCTAAATCAATAACGCAGTATACCCTCGTAAAACATTTTTTCCCCTCCAAATTTGTTTCATTATCTAGGATTCGCGTAGTTTCTGTTTTCAACACTGAATGTGCTGCAGTCGATTTTAGTAAATCGGGGCATGCTCACTTTATACAACGTTTTTTCTTTATTTAGTGGTTCAGATACTGAAAATCAATTATTCTGATCGGGCTCCAGTCAGAAAAACATAGACTTGTACTTTCTACGTAATTTTTATGCTCGGAAAAACAGTTATAAATTTCTTTAAATAAATTTTATTAAATTTTCTTCACCTTTTTATTGCATTGAATTAGAAACAGCTTGAATGTGTAAAATATAAATATGATAAGTAAATATTGATTATGGGAACTATTTGTGTATATATTTTCTCCTTTTCTTTTCCGTTCTTAAAATGTTATAAAGAAACATTAAAGATCTACGAAAACCGATTGTAAGTAACTTTCACATTTAGATTTGCATTCACTTCGTATATAAACATGCAAGGTCTTGTAATTGAGAGCTTCCTGTCGATTCTGTTGCATAATTAACTGGATTTTGGAACATTTCCAATAGCAGCCACCCTTTGAGAGTTATTTGCTCTTTTTTTTTAGTACATACTTGACATATTTGACTCTGCCATTGTGTGATAAAAAAAGTAAACATTGTGTTAGCTAGCATAGTAATTCTGTTTAGAAGAATTATTTTTAAGTTTAAAAAAAAATTGAAATGTGTCTTTTTTGTATTGTTTCTAATTTTGATTTTACATAAAGATAGTAATTGACAGTTAATTAGTTATTTTATTGTTATATTTATCACCAATTATTAGTATTTGTTCATCAATTTATTTTTAAAAAAATTAAATGGGACTTTTCATATTACTGAAATTAGCCTATTTCTAAAGCATTGCTTGAAATTACATCTTAACGTAACCATTCTTTTATACTTCTCTTCTATACATTAATTTGTATATTTCGAAAGCATTTTAAATAATTACATCACACTTTAAATAATTACATTACACATGATTCTTAGCTTAGTGGTAACGTGCGGCGCTGGTGAGCAGCAGGGCTAAATTTCAATCCGCTGGCGGCAGCTGCGGATACTGTTTCAATGAGGAGACTCGGTGGCGTTTGTGATGCTCAGCATCTTGCCTCGTTAGTCGGACTATCTGGCCTGAGTATCCCTTATTTTCTCCCATACGATTCGTGTAGATCCCCCTAAAAGTCTCCCAGGAAAGCACTTCCCTCCTTCTTCAGCCACACAGAGCCGAGTCAGACTTCTATCTACGGGTGCTCCCTCACAACAGAAACCGCCCCTTTCCTTCCTTCCATTAACAGATTAATCATGGGATGTCCATCCAGCTCGGGACACTGAGAATTAGACACATGCATTCTTCGAAAACTATATCTAATTATTGATATAAACGTTTTCTTATATTTCTTATATTTTTTTAATTTGTTTATTGCAAGAGCAAGAGCAGAAATACATCCAATTTTTAAAGTACTTAATTATTGGTATAGGCTGCCATTTATATTTCTGATAATAAAATGTGCTTTTTTTTTTTTAAATTGTCGAGGAATTGATATACATGTATAATCAGAATCTATTTCTTGGCAAATTTGTTTTTTACATTACTTTCAGTAACAGTATAAAAAAATACAACAAATTTCTGAAACTTTTTCAACTATTAACACCCGTCTAATTTTGTTGTCAGATATTACATAAATAAACCTTTGTAGATGCGATATAAGGAAGCATGTCAAATTTCCGAAAGCACATCTAATTATTCGTATTATCTGTTAGGCCTCCTTATATATATTTTTGACATTGCTTCAAATTGTCTCGTTTCAGAAGCAGTATAAAGAGTTACACCAGACAACCGAAACCCACCTGGAGAAACTCAAGTCTGTCGGTAGCAATTTGGCACCGAAGTTGAGCGAAAGACAACGACCTCTTCTGCAGAAAGAAGTCGTTGAAATAGAGAACAAAGTCCTTATGGTGCTGTCAACTTTGAAAGAAAACGTGGAATACTTGGAGCGCTCCACAGAAAAATGGACAAAATTCAACTTCAAGCTGGAAGGCTTTGTCTCCAATGTTGACAATGTTATAGACCGGCTGAAAGAAATACTGTCAGAATCATCTCCTCCTGAAGTTAGATTGAAGAAATTAGATGTAAGTAGCGAGAATTTATGACAATCAGTTCTTTCTATTGTTTTAACATTCATTGATTGTTTGAGAATAATGTGAGTGCTTTTTCTTCGTATAAAGTAAAACTGTTTAAAACTTTTCTTTCTTTTTTCCCATGGCAATTCCGTTTTTTTCAGTGCAATAAATTAATTACTAAACTAAAACTTAAAAACTTGATATGAGATAAGCAGAGTCATATTTTTTTGTTGTTGTTGTTTGTTTATGTCTCTAGTTGTATGAACTTTCACATGTGGCATTGGCGTCGAATGTACAAAAAAATACATCTGATCAAATAAACAGTCTCAATGTCATTTAAAGAGAATTTGTCTTAATGCCACTCATCTCTGTGGAGTATAGATATTTATAGCAAGCCAATGTTTTGCAGTCGCATTTGTATTGATTGTTGTGATTTGGAAGTTATAGTTTTACATGTATTGTTGAACAATTCCTTTAAAATTCTGAAAACTGAAAATGAAGCCTGTTAACGTGAATAAATTTTGTAGTAATTTTCGTTACAGCTATCTTTTAAAAATTGCAAAAATGCTCATAGATCAGTTTCTTTTATTCAGTTTTTTATTATAAAAATTCCTGTGTCTGTAGAAGATATTTTACAGTCAACTTTTAAGGATATCATAACTTTTATCATACCATGCTGTGGAAGCATACAATTTTCTGAAGATTTCACTGATGGAATTCCACCATCATCAAACATGGCTTCCAACATTTTTTTAACAGCAATTTTAATTTGCAATTGCTTTAACTTGCTTTTCAGCACAGTACTAAACTTATAGCGTAGTTATAAATTTCTAACTAGTGACAATTTTAAGAAAAGTTGCAAAAATTACGTTATGAAAGTTTTGTTAACGTTCTTTGCGAGTCTAGAAAGATTTTAAACTTTTTAAAGCATTCTAGTTTGTTAAATATTCTAAGCTTACATGCATGGTCTTAATTAATCATTAAAAATTCGTAATCTTATTTGTTTTCTAAGTTAAATTACAAAGTAACAAATTTAAAGCTACAAAGTCTTGATATAAATAAAAGAAGTTATGCTGATCTATTTTTTAAGTTTTATTCTTATATGTATTAACATCTTGAAAATGTTTATAAGAAATACTTAACGTTTTATATCTACTAAGTCCATTATTATTTAAATAAACTTAACCATTTAGTCTGTTTTACCAATGAAAATGAATCTGATTAACACAACAAATTATCCATTAAAATATTAAAACATAATACGTAATCAATCACTTTTGAATCCATGCATAACCACCAATTATCTGTTAAAACTTTATATGATAGAAAACCACTAACCTGCCACTGCAAAGTCTAGATATAAATACAAGATGATGACCTACTTGTTTACAGCTCGGAAGAAACACCAACCACATCTGTTCACTGGCATCTCGCAAACATATCCTATACCCTGCCTCCACCTTGGCACCGGGCCCATTGTTCTTTCCCACCTACAAAAGACGAGAGTCAGCTATTCTTTTTTTAATTCTTTTTCTTTTCTTTGCCTATCTACCTTTAGGAACTGCACTCCGAGATACGGGAACAGAAGCAAGTGTTAGTGAACCTGGAGACTGAGAGCCAGGAGTTAGCCACCGACCAGCCAGATAGCGCCAACGTGAAGCAGATCATCGGCCAGCTGACGAACCTGAAGGGTCGCCTCCACACTCTGGAAGAGACCGTGATCACGCAGAGGAATATCATTGCCAAGAACCTTGATGAAATTAAAAACGTGAAGGATATTCTAAAATCAGAAAGAGATGAGCTGAAAGCCGCGGAGTTGAAGGTGGAAGCTGGATTGCCGGCTCTTGCTTCACTCAAAGACGCCCGTGACAAAAAACAGGATTCTGAGGTAAGCTTGTGCCTACCAAACCTCTATGTAAATGTGACGACAATTAGAATTCCGTTTGTATCAATAGCATGGATGTCAACTATTATGGATTATCTATAGTTACTTCGTAAATATAGACTAACTATAAGGAATAACTAACTATGCAACTATGGATTACAAAAGCATCTATAACTCTTCAACTTCGCGCAATTAATAACTTCTATCGCTTTCAAGAATAGACAAAGGCGGCAAATAAAAAATTTAGAATATATATATACATTTAGCGACAGCTAAAATTTTATTCAGTTTTTTTTAATAATAATAAAAATAATATTATACTGTGCACTAATAAATACAGTGGATATATTAAGTTTTTCCTTATTATTAAAAAGAAGTTTTTGAGATCTTCATTAGTAGGAAGATAGAATCTGATGGATAGAATACTGTAGATAGAATTCCGTTAGTAACAATAGCATTGATGTCAACTAATATGGATTATTTGTAGTTACTTCGAGAAAAGTAACTCTAGATTAACTATAAGGAACAATTAATTATACAATTATGATTACAAAAGCATCTATAATTCTTCCAACTTTATGCAATTAATAACTTTCATCGCTTTCAAGAACAGGCAAAAGCGACAAATAGAAAGTTCAGAATATATATATATATATTTAACGACATCTAATATTTGATTCACTTTTTATTATAATAAATAAAATAATATTCAATCTTATAATGTGCACAAATAAATACAGTGGCCCTTTTAGGTTTTTCTTTATTATTAAAAAGAAGTTTTTGAGATCTTTACTTGTAGGAAGATATAATTTCATGAATAGGTTTATTATTGGTATTCATAAGTTGTTTGTCAATAATTTTCTTGAAGTTTTTTGCATTTGCAATGCTTATATTTTCATTTCAAAATGCTGCACAGCATTATGAAATAAAAAAAATTGTATATTATGTCTTCCTGTATTTAATGTAATAAATAATTCCTTCATGCAATAGCTTTTAAATTATTTCTAAATTAACTATAGTTTAATGTGAATTTCATTCATTTTTTTTAGAATTGCTGTATTATTTGATAATCAGAAATTGTAGTTACGAACGTAAATTTATAATTAGTATTGTAATGATGGTGGCCATTTCAATTTGAAGTTAGTAATGTGTGATAACACTAATGCCCTTAAACTGTCAAGCAGAAAAACCCACCAAAAATTGTCTGATATTCTACTGAAAAGTAATTAGTTTGTCATGTCTGTATTAGGAAAAGATGTACTTTTAATCAGTAATTTTTACTTTTAAAATTTTAAAAAAGTATGACTTCTATAAATGATACAAAAGGTTTTATATACCTTACATGTGGTGAGTAGTTTTAAATTATGTATACAAATGCAAAATTTGACTTAAAAACTGCAATATTTTTACTTTTAGTTTGAAATACGTATCAAATTATTTTTTTTGTAGTTATTTGGTTTTGGCATAACTAACTGTGTTTGTAAACAATTCGTATTTTCCTCTACCCATTTTCTTAAATTGAATACTTCTGTTTAGTTCCATTTTTGATGCAGATAAAATTTAAGAAATTGACAATTTGGAAAAATTAATTTAAAAAGTAAAATAAGTAAAACAAAAATTTATGTAAAGATCATGTATAATATTGCTGAAAGTAACATTTGATATTATTTGCATTTTCGCAAATATAAAGACAAAAAAAACAAAGTAAAACTAAATAACTATTTTATTCTAATTTTTAGGAAAGCTGTCTCTTTTTATTAATAAGAAGGAATTAGAATACGGTTGAAGATAACTATCGATTTGATAACTTGCACATTTGCAGTTTTTCTATAAAGTAACAGCGAATCTTTAAGAGGTTTTTAATGTCTGTAAAAATGCACATACGTAAATTTGTTCAGAAACAGATCGTAAAAATTACGAAAACTTCGTAAGAGTTGGCATTTATACATATTGTTTTAAAGAAACAAGGCCTATTTTCTTTTTAATTTCAATTTATTTGCTTGAAAGTTTTAGTACACAATTATTGATTCTCACATTTACAAGAAGAATTTAGTAGAATATCGATAGAATGCTAGCTTTTAAGTTTAGTAAAATTTAATTCTGTTTAAAGTCATTAATCAATTGAATTTCAATGAATATTTTAAATCTAAAACCTTTATTTATGTTTATAATTTTAAAATATGCCATTGCATCACAAATTGACACAATTGGCACAAATTGACACATTGCATCACATGCACTTTACTTGATAAACTGTTATTGACAGCATCTGTGTTAGAGCATTCAAACCAAGATTTTCATTCTCTAATTCAGGGGTCTCCAAACTTTCCAGCCTTAGGGCCATATTTTTTACTCCAGTAAGTACCAAGGGCCAAAATCGTTTTAATTTTCTGCCATTATCTATAATTTCTAGTGTTTTAATGTGTTTTTTTATCCAAATTATTACAGCAACAATAAACTATTCGCTGTCGCGGGCCGGATTGACGACACTGGCGGGCCGTAGTTTGGAGACCCCTGCTCTAATTCATTATTCTTTCGTGTTAATCTTTTACAGTATCTCTCATTTTCAATTATTTAATTTTTTTTAGAAATTCTGCGATCACTGTCATCAAAAAATAAACTACCTGGCCGATGTAGGAACTCAAACCACCAAAGAGTTATCCGATGCTTCCATCCAATGCGAATTCATTCAGTTGCAAGACCAGTGGAGAGAAATAGCCCAGACCATCCAGGGATGGATTGAGCAGTTGCAGGCTGTCATTACTCTGTGGGAAGGAATCAGCATCAAGCAAGAGGAAGTCATAAAATGGCTCGAAATCACCGAGGAGACAGTAGAGACCATCACTTCCACGCAAACTGTCAATATTCCGAAATTAAAGAACTGAAATCGAAGTTAAGGGTAGGCATGCTAACTATACTAAAACTTAGAAAATGCTTTATGCTTTTGATAATAAAATAATTTTAATATATCCTGACCTATTTTACTAGGTATATATTAATAATTTGTGTTTTGTTAATGTTATCAATAAAATATATTTCATTTACAAGAGTTGTTTCTTTAAATAAAATATATTTTATATCAACGTATTGTCATTTCTTCGTTGAATCTGTTTTATCTTTATCTTTGGACGTTTGCCAATGACCCCTTAAATTTGAATCCCTGAATGATATTTTAATAAGTTTTTGTATTCAAGGGTTTTCTTTTTCATTGTTTGTATACAATCTTTGACTTTTAAATTTTTGTGTACAAGTTTTTCCTTTTAAGTTTTTGTATATGAGGATTTACTTGTCAGTTTTTGTTTACAAGAATTGGCTTTTAAATTTTTGTTTGTAGGAGTTTTCTTTTAACTGTTACCTTTTAAGAATTTCCCTTGAAATGTATAAGACTATATACTTTTTTATGTTGTACTATTCGAACCTTTGTGTGTAGTTATATCCCTGCATTGAATTATGCAACCTCTTTTGCATTTAATAGTTAAATTAAATGTATTAAATTAAAAAAATATGCTATTAAAGATACTATTGTATGTAGTAATATCCTTTATCTTTCATATTATTGTATACAAGTTGAGGAAATAAACAATACATATGTTCAAAACCTACTATAATCATAAATCTTCTAGTGGGCTTTATTGGCTACTGTAGAATGTCAAAATGATAGTCCGAATAAATAGGATACAATAGTCCGACCACATATAATAATCGTGTTTTACCGATATCACCCAAAGTGATGCTTATCTTTGGGTTTTTATTGCAGGATTTTGCGATATATATTGCATAATTGAAGAAACGTATTACTGTAATTCCCCACTTTATATATAATTTTTAAAAACTTATACCTATACTGTAATAACATACTACATATTGTATTGATATCCATTGGACACATTGAGACTTTAAAATTTGAAAATGAACATCAATTTTAATGTAACGTTTTTAAATGTATTTTAAATTTCATTTACTACATAGTTTAAGATTATATTGTTATTCCTTAATAAAAAAAATTTGAAGTTGATTATGTTTATAATTATCCTTTATTGCGTCACATAAAACATGAAATTTTGGCTTACAATTATTGCCACATTTTAATACCTATATTCTCTTGACACAGACTTTGAGTTCTGAGATCGATGAGAAGCGAAACTACCTTCGAACCATAACCAAAGACATCGAAGACCTTTCTGGACACTTGTCTCCAAAAGCTGTCATGGCGCTGCACGTGCAAACCTCTGACATACAGAAGCGCATCGATGATCTTGGCGACAGGATTCGAAGACACCTGATCCACCTGGGATCTTCCATTGCTGAGCAAGAGCAGCTGCTGAAGACCATCGACACATTCACCCACTGGGAGGAGGATGTCAAAATCCAGCTGCATAAGTTCGACGACATATTTGTGGATCAAATAGAAGCTGTCCTCAAAAACATAGAGGTATGTATTTAAACTTTTTATTCTTAAGCATGTGGCCGAAGGGCTAGCGCTCTGGCCACAGGTATCGGGTTAAAATCCCGGCTTTGCATATGGGTGTTGTAGTGGTTTGGAATCCACTTTAAACCGTAGGTCCCGGTCCTAATAGGATCGTAGAGCGTTGCGGGGTCATTGTTACTCCGCGTCCGTGGCTTACCATCAAGTTACACGCGCCCCCTGGATAATGCAAAGTGAGTAACATCGGTGCAGCCTTTATGGCGAAGATCACGGTCTATTTGCCAGCTGCATTAGAAGAAAAAAAAATTCTTAAGCATGTGATCACAATGTTGTGTGTTAGTTTGTTCTAATTACAATTATAAAACTTTTTTTCAAAAACTCTTTATTTATTCTTCCAAATTTATTTCATCGTCTTCAAAGTAATTACCTCCGGACACAATGCACTTATGCTAACTTTTTTTCCAATCCACAATGCATGCTAAAAAGTCATTGGCAGGGATGGCCTTCAAAGCGCGCGCCGATTCACTTTGAATTTCTTCGATAGATTCAAAACGGTGTCCCCGGAGTGACCTTTTGAGTTTAAGGAATAGCCAGAAGTCGTGCAGTGTGAATACGGTGGTTGTGGAACGATATGGGTTTCATTTTTGGCGAAAAAGTCACGAAGAATCAATGCAGTATGAGCTGGTGCATTCAGTGTTTTCAGTACCAATCAAGATTTGACGCATTATACAAAAACCAAACTATCGCATCTAAGTAGTCAAAATGTGGAATGAAACTTCTAAGAGGAGGAAAAGAGTGAAACAAATTGGTTAAAAAGGAGGTGGTTTGAAATGCAGTTTAATCCACATCATTAGCGAGGAAAATGTTTTGAGCATAATACACAAAATCTAGTATTTTCAATCTATGCATATTGCAAAGTTGAAAGACATTTGTTTAATACCCATGTGCACTAATTTGGTGTTTTTCGCCAGAGTGTTAATAAAAATGCGTTTTTTAGCAGCTCAATGTATTTCCCACAAATTATTATTAGATATCCTCGAGTCAGTTAGAAAGTTAACCAAAAATAGCTTTAAAAACTTTATCATGGATTAAAAAATTAGTTATTTTTTTAAAATATTTCAATGCATAAATTGATTAGTCCTAAAAAAATATATAAATGTTTTTTAGCCTAATATTCTGAATACTTTAATTTTCTGTAAAAAAAACCTTGCAGATTATTTATTGTATGTCAAATAAATTGAAAAAAGTCATCAAAGATAGTATCACATTAAATAATTAAAACTATTTGGTTTCCATTACAGTATTTCCCCTTGTTATGGATGTGATAATGTAAAAAAAATTCAGAACTGCTGTGAATCTCTATTGGTAAACACTGACGTTTAATTTTTGTTCTTGATCACCAGTGGGCCTTGTGTTCCACTTATGTAATGCATGAACTACCCTCAAGTACGTGACTAGGGGAGGATTTTTAAGACAAACTGCTCCGTTTTTGCGTGTTGTAATGAGTGAAAATTTCTGTCAGACAGTCTTAATTATCGATACAAGACTCTGTACATTCGTTGCCACAATTGCCATTGAATCTTCTTGTTTCTGAAAGTAGTGACAAAACTGGAAACCACCAGTGAATTCGAACATGAATCCTCTTGTTAGCTTTGCACAATGCCCACGAATACTAGCGTGTGAAGCTTGTAAAAGTTGTATTTAATAGAATATCAAAAATGCGGATATTTGATATTTCGAATGATTTTCGAGTGATTTTATATATAATATTTAAAATTACATAAAAAATTTATCTTTGTATCAGCATAACAAAAATTCCTTGAATTATAACTTTATATTACACTATAACTTTCTTTTGATGTAACTTTTATCACATTATATAATAACCTCATAGTTTTGTCTATTTTTGCTAAACTTTATTTTTTTTAATTTCACAGTTGTTGCGGACTGAAAACGACAGCCGTAGGAGCGACTTCAACGGAATCTACGAAGAAGTGAAGAAGTTGAGCGATTCTCACGACACTTCAGAAATCGAAGAGATCACGGCCATGTACTCAAAACTGTCTGAACTCTACCAAAATACGGAAGAGTTGCTGTCCAGAAAGCAGAAGTTTCTTCAGAAGCGACTCGACTTCGAATCTTGGTACAAAGACATGCACGAGAACATTGATCTGTTAAAGAGTAAAGTCGAAGGCAAGAAGTACACTTCAGACGAGCTGCAAACTGCCACAGATGAACTGACCAATCTGCAGAAAGAGTACGAGAAAAAGGTGAATGAAGTGGAAAATCTCGATGAAATGGCTCAAAAAGTCAATCAAGTTATTCGAGATCGAAGCACAACGTTGCCAGTTAGTGTTGGCGATCGCCTGGCTCATATTGAGCGCTTGTTGAAAACTGTGCGAGATTTGCTAACTTTAGAGCAGGAAGGCCTCAGTAACTTGAACAAAAAGTGGGATGAGTTTAACAGCAAGTATGAAGCTTTGTGTCGATGGTTATCGAATGTTAATAATAAAATGATTGATTTGGATCAACAGTCATCGACATTTGCGGATTTTGAGCAGCAATTGCATGTTCTTAAAGTGAGTTGTTATTTTTTTATTATTATTATTTTGTTTAGCATATTAAAGATTTGTTGTGAAAAATATATATGTAATTAATTAAAGCTATTTATTTTTTCAGAATTAAATAATTTTTATTACTTTAATTATTTATTTTCGCATGCGAATGTAGCAAAATAAAAAACACATTAATTTTTAATAGTTTCCTAATTTTTTTACAACAGATGTTGAAAGGATTATTGAGAATTTTCCCTTTAAGTATTCTTGTTAAATTTTCTAATTTTTCGTATTTGGGTAAATGCTGGCTTGCGCTGAGAAAGATAATAAGTGAAATTTATCATTAGAGACACTCTATTTGGAACCAAATTTTCACGATACGATATTATTTATTTATTATATGCTTCATGGTTTAATATTATGTGAAAGTTTAAAAGTAAATCAGTTTGTAAATTAGTGTAATATATATAGTGTATAAAACTTTGACATGACAATCCAAATATATAATTTTGATTATAATTGTATAATTTTTTCAATCTCGACCATTTATCTTATCAAACGTATTTCTATTTTTGCACGAATGTTTTAGATATTTTGCGAGCAACGTAAATTTAGGAAACTTTTATTTAACTGTTTTGTTGCAGGAATTGCATAAAGAAATGGAAGATCAACAAGCAGCATATTCCATAGTGCACCAACTTGGTCGTTCATTAATTGAAGAAGATTCCTCTTCCTTCACAACAATCCAAGGCTACCTGACAGCCACTGATAAACAGTGGGAACAGGTATCCACCGATATTTCCCAAAAAGAGAAATCAATTGGACATCTGTTGCAATTGTGGAAAGAATGCAATAGTCTTCAAGGAAAATTGCAAAGTGCTACCAACAATGCTGCACAAGCAGTGAAGCCGCCATCACATGTTTCCACCGATTCCATCCAGATTACCAAGCTTTTAGAGAAAGCTAAGGTAACTAAATCTCATCTTGTAGATACTTAAATATAGAATAAATATATATATATAAAAATAGCTTTAGTGAAGAAAAAATTCTCAATTTCATTTCTAAGTATTATAAAAATCTTGTTGTACATGTGATTAATCACTTCCAACTGGAATTTTTATTTTATTCACATTTTGATCTTGGACCGCAGCTGGATTGCTCATTAGACTTCCATAATAATGAAGCTTTGTTCTTGTTGAACATAAAACATCTATGTCTACGCTGGGGATGGGCTCGGTATATCCGTAAGCCGATTAATTCTTCTTTTAAGTTCCATGATGTGGGAAAATGATACGATGCCACTCTTGGGTGTGTTCTTTCCAAACTAAGGGTTCACTCACTCCATAGTGCACTCTGGTAATGGTGAATCTGTTACATGTCTGTCACATATATGCCAATTTTATAGCAAATACTGGTATTAGAAAACAGTAAAAACAACAAATTTTCGTTATTTTTTTTACTGCAGAAGAAAAAAAAATTTTGTGCGTTTTTCATAATCGCTGAAATAATCGTCTTCTAATCAATAAATTTGTGAAGCTACTATAATATCAGTTGCCACACTATTTCATACCATTCTTATTTTATTGCTGATTATTCATTTACATTTAAAGAAATTATTTACTTTTACTTTATTGTTAAGGATTATTTTTTAATATTTTTATTTTAAAATTATGTAAAAAAAAATATTTACGTAAAATATATTTTAACAGCAGTGTCTTGTTCATTGACTATTATACGAGTAATTATTTCGCTTAGTTATATTACTGAATTAAATCTTTTAATCATTTAATGTAAAATTTCAAGCATTTAAAAAGATTTTCATGAAAATTTCATTTAATAAAAAATTATTTTACATACTAGAGTTTTTTTTCTTCTTTTTGAATTGTTATAATAAATATAGACGATTAATATATAATTTTATAAAATGTAAAGATCTATAAATATTTTCGGTATATTATTCCATTTGTCGTAAATATAACAAAAAGTACTTCTACATAAAGGATATTGTTTCTCATTTTTAGGGCGGCAATGAGATCCTCAAAAGTCACCATTATGAACTTGATACTTACATTCAGAAATCCCAAGATCTATGTGAAAAGTTATCTTCATACAATGTGCAAGATCTATCCAAGTTGAAAGACAATTATTCCAATGTCCGAACCAAGTGGCAGGGCACGTGGAAGGAAGTTGAATCTCGACTTCAAAATCTTGAATCTCAGATGGTTCTGTGGCAACAGATAGATTACGAGAAAGAAGAAATCATTGCTTGGACTCTAGAAATAGGCCATTGCTTAGGTGAAGAAATAGACAACTTTGAAAGCCGTGAAAAGGCTGATTTAATTTTGGACAGATATAAGGTAACTATTAATTATCATATTGTCATTTAATACAAGTGTTTTAATTTCCCAAACTTGTTTTGTAAAACATTCTTCAACTCTTAATTCATCAATACTTCTTGTTATTAATTATAAAGTGAATTTTTGTATTAATTTTTTTTTCTGTTTAGAAATAATCTGTTTTCTTAAGTAATAAACCTATTAAATACTAGTTTCGTTAAAAATATCAATTTTACAATATTTGAAATGCATTTTATGACGTTTATGAGCAAATTCTAGAAGTCACCAGTATTCTTTTTTATCATCTACGTGTTCCACTTATATATGCTACGACAATATATCAGGCTTTGTAATGAGGACATAGTGTTCCAAAAGACTTTTCAGAGACGAATACAGCTCATTTTCTTGAAAAAGATATTGCAAAATACCAATTGATCAATAGAAACAGAGTAATCCTGCGACATGACAAAGCAGAACTCCGTATTGCTTAGAGCAACCAAGAATCTCCTAAGAGAATTTGGCTGGAAAATGATACTTCACGCTATCGACGTTTCTGCCACAAATTAGCATATTTTCAGAAGCTTCCAGAATCATTTTGAAAGCATTTGTCTGACTTTAAAAGAAGAAGTTAAAATGAAGTTTTTTTTCTTTCAGAAGCATCGTAATACTGTTGGAAAGAAAAAGAATAGAGAATACGTTGATGATTAAATAACTCCTAACTAAATTTTTAGTTTTGTGTCAATTAGAAAAACGGACAGCACTTTCATTACAACTCAATAAAAATTAAGAAAAAATTAAATAAACATATAAATTTTGAAAACATATATATTATTGGATATCATTTATTATTCTTATAGTGCTTTACTGGTAAAAATCGTAGGAATCTGATATAATATTAAATATCCCTAAAACGAGCGAATAACTGATATATTCCACGCGTAATGTTTTACTAAAAATTAATTAACTTTGTTATTATAATTTCAGAGTGAATTGACTACGCATTTGGAGATGAAAAAAGACCTTTTGTCAAAAATCGAGTCACTCAGGAATCTAAATAATAATGCAGAAATTTCAACCTTAACTGCTCTGAAAACTGTGATCGAAACTCATTTCAATGAAGCCGAGGATCTGGCCCGCAAACTCCAGGCATGCATCTCCGATCTCGGCGTCGAGGAAGAAGACATCAGAAAGGAACAGCAGGAACTGAGCGACTGGCTGCGAGTCATGAGAGAAAACATCTCCAAATGTGAAGACGTGTCCGCTGACGACGAAGCAATTCTATTAAACCACGAAAACTGCAAGGTAAGATTTTTACACTTGATGCTATAATTATTTAAGTATCTGGTTACCATTCTAAAACAATTTTTTAAAAATATTCTTAAATTATTTTTTTAGTTGCTTGATTAGACATTTTATAAATAACTGTTTTTAAAAAAATCTAACATAAATTTTTAATGAAAGTTATTTTTAGAGTAAAGAAAAAAAGGGAGGTTTTAAAACGTTGTTGTTATGCTTTTGCATAAAATGACTTATGTTAAGGTCCTATACAAGAATTTAATTTTTTTAAATTCTTGTATAGGACCTTACAAAGGTATTACAATGGAAATGAGAACATCAGTTTAGAATTCCTTCTTCTTCTTCTTCATGGTGGCCTGATGGCGAATTGGCTAGCGCTCTAGCCATTGGTACCACAGGCTTCAGGTTCAAATCCCGGCGGTGGTGTCAATGTTTGTTAGTGGTTCGGAATCCACGTTAAACTGTAGGTCCCGGTCTAATTAGCCTAAAGTGTGCACAAAATGATCGTGAAGTGAAAACCAAACGACTCATAAACCGAACCAATCTTCTTTTTCATTACGCAACAGCCTTATGGCGGGCCAAGGTCTGTCTGCCTACAGGTAGATTTCGAAACAGGAGTTGTTTTCTTTTTACAGGGTAGGGTTGTCAGCCCTACGTCCTACAGTCATATTAGATCTGGATGTACGGTTTAAAGATGATTCCGAACCACTACAAGCAACCATGGCGCCGCCGGGCTCGAATCTGAAACCTATGGCACCGAATGTTAGTCATTCGGTCATCAGCCCAGTTCGAATTTCTTGCTCTTGTAAATTTAAAAGTGCTATTTAAATTTATAAATTTTAGGAATTATTCAGGACTCATAATCCATATTCTTCAAATTATATGTTAAATAGTTATATCAATTTTTATAAAAATAGATGCCTTAATGCAACTGCGTATTTATTCTTCACACTGTAGGTCTATATACTCTAATTGGTATTTCTGTAATAAAATTGTTTTCTTACAGCAATTAGAAGCAGAAATCTCAGCTTACAAAGACAGATTTGAGAAACTGGATGCCAAAGTTGCTCAAACCAAACAGAAACATTCCAAGCTAGATACTTCATATGTAGAAAAAGAAAACAGCAATTTACAAAAAAGGTAATATGATTCAAATGTGCTGTTTTCGTTGTTCATTTTTTAAAAAATTATTTACAAAACAAGATATTTATTAATATTGAATTCGTTTAATAGATATGAAAAGGTAAAAGGCACTGCATCAAAAATCGCCAACTTCTTATCCTCTTCTGTCGAGCGCCGCTATCAGATAGCACTTCAAGATTATCAGAGATGGATGCTGACCAATACAGAAAAGCTGTCGTCTTGTAAGCCAGACCTCGTTGGAGACCGTTACAGTCTCGAAGCGAAATTAGGCTTATTGCAGGTAAGGGTATTGTTGAAAACAAGTTTTTGTATTTTATATATTCACAAATCTTTCAAGATACGCATAGGAAGATGTTGTATGAAGAAGCAGAAAATACAAAAGCTGAACAGCAAATATGCTAAGGAGTTTTCTAATTTCAGCAGCATCAGATTCAAAATCTTTCAGTCCTCCGAATAGGAAAGTTGATGTACTATTATCGCTTTTGTGTTCTGTACCTTATTCATTGAGAGGAAAAATTAATTATTTTTTTAATTTCTCACCAATATGTCCGTAATACAATGAACCAAAAGCAATAATGAAAGCTTATTCCAATGTAAGTGATATGAAAGAAACAAACTTTTTTTATTTTAAAGTCTTGACATTGGAGTGCGATTTTATTAACAGTGTCATAATCATCGAATTTCACGAATGCAACACATTATTTCTTGCCAGTTGCCTTGTTTACAACAGCATTTGCATTTATGGTTGTACCATATGTATCGAACTATTCACGAAGACATCTCAATCCAGTCACGTCTATTTACCGATATTCGAGTTTTTTTATTACATGAATCTTCTCGAGGTGCAGCACGTTTAGAGTTAATTGACATTTTTTTCTCTTAGCTGTTATTTGTAAGTAATAGAAAATTAAAAATTAGAGAAATTATCAATAAGTCAACCTTGCACATTTTTCGCATAAATAGTCAAATTTACGAATCCTCATTGTATACTTTAATCATGTTTAGTTTCCATACAACAGCATAAAATTAATTTTTCAAGTTGACATAATGCATTATCAGCTTAAAAAAAGCACAAACCAGAGCAAGGTATTTTCATTTATTTATATCACTTTCATCGATTTATTTTCCCCCTAGGAAATTGAATCCAATCTCGTGCAAGGGGAGAACAAGAAGACCAAGCTGGAAGTGACTGCTGCAAATATCATTCAAGTCTTGCCTCCTGAAAGGCATCCGGAAGTTCAGTCTGTCGTCGACCAGTGCGGTAGTGAGTGGGGGTCGTTCATCTCTTCCATCGATACCATCAAGTCCTCACTTCTGAAGAATCTGAGTTCGTGGCAGAAATATGAAATCGAGTACGAAAACTTCAGCTCTTGGCTGAGGGACATGGAATCCAAAGTGAAAAGCGTTACGGCCCAGCAGGTTGAACTTAACGATATCCAGCAGCAGTTATCCGTTGTCAAGGTGGGTTTGTTTTCAACTTATTTTATACACACAAGAAAATATCTACTGGCAAATTCATTTAAGTTAAAATAAGTTTTTTTCTAGAGAAATAATCGAAGATTCTACATCTAATCATGAAATTGTTTGAGGAAATATTTAATTTCATTTTGTTTTAAATAAAACTAAATCTGTATTTAAAAGCATTTCTAGTTAAAAATGAAATCTATTTTAACTATTTTATTTGTAAATTTTTAATTAAAATTAGTTTTAGACCGTCGCTAATAGTTTGATTATAAAAATAATTCAAACTAAGCAATTTTAGAAATAAAATGTATTTTAAACTTGCGAGATTTAAAAAGAAAAAATATGTCGTTCAGCTTAGAATAAAATTATAAAAAAACTATACAATCTTTAATTATCCTTTTCTTTAACTAAGTTTAAAGAAATGTCGCGTACAAGTCCGAGTTAGAATAGCTCCAATGCATGTTTAAAAGGTGACTAAAATGGGTACCCATCACCCAGGGGTATAACCGGGTGGGATAAAGTCAAACTTCTCACTTTGGGTGCCCCATGTCTTTGTGCCGCAAGATCAAGGACAAAAAGAAGCTGCATTTTGTACCCTTTATCATGACTTGTCGGTTTTCTTCACTAGTTCATGGACTTGGTCTAGATGTTGCTGTCGACCAAGTAGGATAAAAAAAAAAGTGAAGAAATTATTTTAATATTATTGAATACTGCTTCATAAAATATTTACACTGTTATTATTAATTTTCATAAATTGTTTCCAAATGTTGTAATTTAATAAAATTAGCAAAAATATTACAATTTAGACAACTAAAACTGTAACATACAATATAATAGTCACGCAGTTACAATAACGTACAATATAATTTTAAGCAGTTACACAGTTATTTGTAGAAAATTTTGTAACTGCTTAAAATTCATTTACAATTTTAAAAATCAAATTTATGAAATTTGAATTATTTTTGTAGTTGTTTATTTATGCAATAAAAGGGATTTTTTCCTTTATTTATTTATTTATTATTATTTTTTTTTTTCAGAATCTCCAAGGAGAAGTTAATCTTAAAAAGAAAAACTTAGATGACTTGCTCTCAATCATTCAAGAAATTTGTGCAGAAAATCCAGAAGCTAGACTCAAGACGCAGACATCTGAAGTGACATCTAGATACCAAGCTCTTGAAAGAACTCTTCAGGTATTCATTATTTCCACTTACTTTCGCCAATACTTTAAATCTTGTTCTTATACTATCTTTAACATCACAATTAATTTCTAAGGTGTAGCGAATTTATAGTGTAACTTCTCGGCCTATACTAGACCTATAACGACTTCAAGAAGAATATCATTTCAGGCTCATGGGAACATTTTAATTTTTATTTACAAGCATTATATACATATATAAAGAACCCTATTTACAAACAATGAAAATTAAGGATGTAAATTAGATACATAAGTGCAATTCACTCCAAGGTCGGAGATTTTCATAGTTCTCGAGTCCACGACGAATCTATAGCACCAGGTTTGTGGCAGATCTTAATTATCACACACGAAACCACAAGGGGCTCACTTTGAAAACAGGTGGAAACTCCGGTCAGTTCAGTCACTTCAGAGAAAAGACAATACTTCTTATCGACTCCTTCTCTCCAAAAACCAACATTTAAGAAAATCCGTCAAGATGACGGGCGAATCAGTTTCCCTCACTTCTCATTGGAGCCGACACTTCTTCAACCCATGGTCTATCATCAATCCCGATGCAGCAACTCATCACGTAGTCCATAGGTGTATCACGTAGTCTGTAATTGCTTCGACCTATAAAGGTCGAACAGACTATCGCTAATTTCATGAGGTCTCATTATCTATGACACTGATTATCTACTATCAGATTTGGGTGATAGGTTGTTCTCATTAGTACAAAACATTAATTGTAGTATAAGTATCCACAACATTACTTATCTGCTGTCAAATTTAAGTGATAGTTTGTTATTGTGTACTTATTAAAAAATATGCATTCCTCTCTCCTGGGAACAAAATGCTATAACTCTTCCTGTGGGAAAAATGTTACAAAGTTATTTTTTTATGTTCTTAGGAAACCTTGAGAAGATTGGAAAACCTCTTAAAAGTAAAGAAGGAGTATGAAACATCCAAAGTCACACTGCAAAACTGGTTGCAAGAGATGGATAAGCAGTTAGAATCAAATTTTGATGTATCTGGGGATAAAGAAGCATTGCAGTCTAAACTCCAATCACTTAAGGTATGAAATTTAAAATAAAAGATATATGACATGTTTTTTGTTTCTGATATACAGCAGCATGTATCCCACTGTCTTAATTTTCTGTTGTTAAAAAAAAGAAATATCTAATATAATCCGTGGATGTCAGCACATTTTATCTTGTCCAATCATGTTCCATTTTTCTGTACCTGTGGTTGATATCTTAAATGAGCATAGCATTTTTCAATTTTAAGAGCGTACACATTTAAGAAAGCTATCCAGGAAAAAAGATGCACCAGAACTATGCCAAAAAACAAAGAATTATTTATTAAATGGAAATACTCAGAAAAGGGAAATAAACTAGACTTCGCCCGATATTGCAACATCAATTTTAATGATTGGAAAAGAAAGAAATATTCAAAAAGTTTTATCTATTTGCAAGCATTGACATATGTTGCTTGGATACAAAGTATCTTTGGCATTCATAATGGCTTGGATACATTTATATACAAAACGACAGCAACCCCATGAAAAATTATTATTTTTTACATTTAAACAATACTTGAAGGATAGAAATGCTTACATAGATACTTGGATACTTCAATTTTATTGAGTAAAGATCTTAAATTTATAGGAATTAATTTATGTAGAACTGCTAAATCAATTGATAGAGAATTGTTTCAGTTGTAAACTATAGTACTTAAAGATTGGTTTTAACAAGGGAAAATCAATTCTTCTCTTATTTTATTTGTTACTTTCATTTCAATGTGTGTTGGTCTTTTATAGGATCTGTTATCCAAGAAAGAACAGAACACGCCTATACTGTCCTCAGTGACAGATGCTGGAGAACTTATTTACCTGAGTCTGAGTATGGAGGGACGAGATCAGATCCGCAAAGAGATGAGGTGCCTCAGGGATTCGTGGGATGAGAAATGGGAAAAAGTCAGCACCACCATCAAGAACATTGAATCTGCTTTGATGGCGTGGGGAACGTTTGAAGAAAGGTGAAATTCTTAGCATTTTTCAATCTGCTGTCTTCATAAAGCTAAACAGCAATGTAAAAATTTTGTTTTCTTGTTTAATTATGTGTATGCTTAGAAAATGTATTTCCAGTTTAAAATAGGATACTAATATTACAGATGTTATCTAAGTTTATGCATATACTATTTGTGTTCTTTTGATTTCAATTTAAAAATCCATGTTTTGTTAGCAATTATTGTTTATATCTTTAAATTTTATTTGACTATTAGTTTAAATATTAACTTAATTTTATTATTTTTTTAAGTTGCAAACAAGTTGGAGTTTGGTTAAATGAGTTGTCTGGCCAGATGGGAAGTGAAGTACAATTAAAGCCCACACTTGCAGAAAAGAAGCTTCAGTTGCAAAGTTTCAAGGTAATGCTCCATTTGATTTACATTTTGTCTGCAAGAATTGCGTGTTCACTGATTGTTTTTTGACAATATTTTTTACAAATATTCTATAAATTTAAGTTATTAGAGAGTTTTTGCATACCGTACGTTAGTCACCGTAGGACGTCCGTTAGCCTTTTCTCCCTAGCGCGCATGCTCATAGGAAACTGAGCATGCGCGCTAGGGAGAAAAAGCTAACGGACGTCCTACGGTGACTAACGTATGGTATGCAAAAACTCTCTATTTTAAAATCAATTTATTGGAGTTTTTTTTTTTTTTTTAAATAATTTAATTTCTAATTTAATTTTTATAAAAAGATATTATACATTTATTACTAAAGTAAATGTTTTTACTCTGGAGAGAATTATAATTTGAATTCGTGATTAATTACTTTTATATATCATAAAAATTTCATTCTCGTCTTTGTAGGCTGTCGCACAAGGCATTTTAGCATATCAAACAGTTATTACCAAACTAAAAGATAAAGCTTCCACTTTACCTGAATCAGCTCCAAAGCATAATGTTGAGAGTTTCCAAGCACAGTATGACAGCTTGATATCTTCTGCAAAGGTACGTAATTATTAATTAAATAAAATTTGATTAATTTAAATTGTTTATTTAATTTTTAAGCAATAATTTGTTTTATTTTTTAAATAAACAAATTACGTAAGTTATTTAAGATTTTTTTATAAATGCTTTTTTATTTTGTAAAACATATTGAACAAAATTTAGAAACAAGATTGGTAACAAACTTGTCATAAATCTAAATTTGTTATTAGCCTTTATTAAATAGATAAAATGTTTCATTTTCAAAAGGTGAAATTTTTCTTAATTTTACAAAAAAATTTATATTCATAAGCTTTTTTGAAATTTGTGAATTATTACTTTGTATCAAAACGTAATTAAACGTTTAATTTTAAAAATTTAATTTAAAAAAATATTAATTTTTTACTCTTATGAATTTTTTTCTTTTTAATTTGGATTGAATTACAAATTTCTTTAATATTCTCATCTTTTTAATGTATATCATATTTTAATGTAAAAATTCGGATTTCTTATATTGTTGTGTAATGTATATATTTATGTATTTTAATTTTTTTTTTCTTTTAATAACTTTTTCCACAATTATCTCTGTGAGTCTTTGAAAGAATGTTTTTCTTTTTCTAAGGATCGCGTGCAAATTTGTGATCAGCATGTTGTAGAACATGAAAAATATGCAGTGAAACTGGAGCATTTTCAAGATTGGTTGTCTTCCTTGAAAGCTGCTGTCGATACAAATGTCGATCAAGGAGACACAGAAAGCTTGAAAGTGAAGATAATTGCTTTGTCGGTATGATTTTTTTTTTCTTTTTTACTTAAATGTTGTATAAAGTTAATTGTCGTAAGGGTAAGCAAGCATATTTTGAACACACTAATTCTTGCTAAAAATAATAGTAGCATGTCAGCCTATTATGAAGTAGTTCATCTCCAAAACTGTGTTAAAATTACTGAATTAAGTGTATTTTATTTAAAATGAAAATGTAGTTTTTAAAAATAATATAAAGCATTAACAGTCGCTTATTGTTGTTAATCGAAAATGAGTAAATACAGGATATTTTTAAAATTAATCAGTTATAATCTTTTTATTTAAAAGAAACTATTACTATGAAAAAATTGGTAAAAAATTTTCTCCTTTATATTTTTTTAATAAATAGTCTTAACAGAAATACATGCCCGATTCGTGGCACAGTGGCAACATGCGCCGCTGGTGAGCATTAAGGCCAAAGTTCAATCTGCTGGCGGTATTGTTGTAGACATCTTTTAAAAAAACGAGGAGCCTCGATGGCGTTTTTTGATGTTTAGCATCTTGCGTCGTTAGTCGGACTACCTGGATTTTCTCCCTTACGATACGCAAATGAGAGATAGTTTTCCCTAAAAGTCCCCTAGGAAGACACTGTTATCCTTCTTCAGCGACACGGAACCAAGTTAGACTTCTACCTACAGGTGTTTCATCACCACAGAAACTGCCCCTTTTACCTCTATCCACGAGTAGACTGCTCATGGGTTGTCCGTCCGCACTGCAGGACACTGACGATTAGTCACACAGAAATATACATTATATATAATTATATTTTAATTTAAATAATTGAGTTACTTTTTAAAAGTCTATAGGTTATAGTGGTGCCATTTGGTATCATTCTATATAGCAGCTCTCCTCACAATTTTGTTTGATTTGTCTTGATCCATTAAAAATCTTTTTAGTAGATTTTAATTTCCGTTTTTTAAAAAAGCGATTTCAGACCTAGCGGTAATTATTTTCTCCTCAAAGCTGATAAATTGGCAACAAACCGGTATAGTGTATGACTGTCAAAATTTTCGTTCGTTAATATGCACGCAACTTCAGACATCTTATTGTAAATAATTCTTCAAGGCATTTATTATTATTTTTTTTTTTTTCCTTTACAATTATTTTTAATTTTAAAAATATTTAACGTGCACATTTGTGCTAACTCCTCTATAGAAGGTGAAAGATAACATTTCTGCATATTTTTTTCATCTTTCCAATAGACCGTTCTGAGCACTTTGGAGGAAGGCAAGCAAAAGTTGGATGACCTGGAAAAATTGCTTGGAGAAGTTTTGCAACATACTGATCAAAGAGGGCACAGTGTCCTTAAATCAGAACTCAACGATGTCCGGGAGCAGTGGAAGAATTTCTTGAACCAGTGTCAGCACGCTCATGACACCCTGTCCAATGCCGTTGAAGACCGTGGCAATTGCGAAGCTGATGTAGCCGGCCTTGAAGAATGGCTGGCGAAGAAGGAGCACTTGGTGAGGGAACAAGCATTGCGCAGCAGCCTTGAGACCAAACAAGCTCAACTTCAAAATGTTAAGGTTGGTATTACTTGTGACTCAATAATTTCAATAAATAGCCTCGGCATATTTAGTAGATACACCCTAAAAACATTATTCATAAAAATTAACCCAATTGCTTACTGTTTTTTGGCTACAATGTGAGTGACATTTAAATATTCTGGTTTGGTTTGTCGCTCTATGGTCATTTTTTGCACTCTTTAGGCTAATTAGACCGGCACCTACAATTTAACGTGGATTCCGAACCACTACTAAACGTTCATGCCACCGCCAGGATTCGAACCTGAAGTCTATGGTACCAATGGCCAGAGTGCTAGCCAACTGGCCATCAGGCGCAAATATTCTGGTTATAAGAAAAGTTCTGTCTGGATGTTTTTGTAGGATAATTATAAGAAGCATCATCTTAACTTTTAGCTATCAAAAATCAGCGGATTCTCTATAATAATGTTAAACGCAAAAGGCAGTTGCTTAGCAGTCATCAATTCATTATCGAACGACCACGAAATGAACTGTTCATTTGAATGTATGGTGAGATATGAAATGAATTGCTTACGAAGAGCTAACTTTCAATCAATAATAGCTAGAGCTTATTATTAGATGCTTAAAAAAATTGCAGGAAAATGATAAACAGAAAAGAATGACCCTGCAACATAAAAAATGCCTAAACACACATCGCAAGAAAGATTAAGATTTCCTAGAAGAATTTAGGCGGGAAATTATGCTTCACTCGCCCTATACTCCGTACCTTATTTCAAAAAATTACCCATCTTTTTAGAAGATTATATAATCACTTTGCAAA
Source organism: Caerostris darwini (assembly GCA_021605075.1). Taxonomy (NCBI): domain Eukaryota; kingdom Metazoa; phylum Arthropoda; class Arachnida; order Araneae; family Araneidae; genus Caerostris; species Caerostris darwini. Next base: position 176,487 of record BPLQ01007760.1, read on the forward strand.
ATATTCATTAGGTTGCCTTTAAGAGGAGATTTTGAAATGTAGCTAGATTCTTTTTAGTTCAAGGAAAATCAAATGAATCGTATTAAAAAACCCCCATCAAAAAGCTGATGGAAATATGTCATTGAAAGGATGATGACTATGTTGATCACTAAATAAATGTATTTTTAGCCAAGTTTTCAGTCTTGTTTCAATCGGAAAACCGGACAGAAATTTCCTTAGAACCTGATAGAAAAAAAAGCACCAAAGTCAACTCTTCGATTTTGATTTCATACTTTTTGCTGTGTATCTCCAGCACAACGTGCTTTTTGCCAAAATAATACGCATCTTTTTCCTTTTTACTGATATAGTCAAATGGGAAAAATATTTTTCATTTGAAAAGAAATGATATTACATAATCTTCTTTCGAAAATCAGTTTCCAAATTTTCCCAATGCTTCCTGAATATACTTCCATTTTAGTTCAATATTGCAAAATTATTTCAAATATTTTTTTCCCGAAAAAAGTAGATAACGCTAAAAAAATGGTTATAAATACGATACAAATGTGCAAGAGGTGTCTGTTAATGAAATTATACAGTTTTTCCTCGTTAATCGGACTACCTGGTGGGATTTTCCGGCTTTTCTCCCATACGATACGCAAATGAGGGGTAGTCCTCCCTGAAGGCACTACCCTCTTCTTTCAGCGACACGGAGCCAAGTCAGACTTCTACTTACGGGTACTCCACAACAGAAGCTGCCCCTTCCTTTCCCTCCTTCCATGAGACCACTCGGGTTCTTGGAACTGGATTTAGTCTAGATGTTGTCTTCTAGTAGGATAAGAAACAGCACAGAAAAAATGAAGCAAGACCAAGAATCACTGAATAATCTATAAGATTGCCAAGCAGTAGATTTCAGTTTTAATGAACAAGTAATAAATAAATTAAAATTCTGGGAAAAATAAGTAACTAAATTAAATAAAATTAAAAAAATTTGTGATAAAAAGTTTTTTTTTTCTTTTTTTCTTTTCTTTTCTTTCTTCTAAAACCAGTGTACGAAATTGATGCAACCTAAAATAACAGTAAAAAGTTTAAAAAAATCCTAACAAATAAAAATGCCTAAGTTTATATATTTTTTCGCTAAGTTAATATAATTTTTTTTTTTTTTTTTATGTTACGTTTTTTTGCAAAATTGAAAATAACATATATTTTCAGTTTTACTTTTTTTTTAAATTTCTCTGAATTTATTATTTTTTTAATAATTTCTCTAAATTGTTAATTGTTTTGCGCTTTTATTGCTTGCTTAAGTATTTACGCTTTTATTAAAAATTAATATTTTAATATAAATAATTTTTAATTAATATTGTTCATTAAATATTTTTATTATTTATAATTTATCGATCTAATTGAATTTAATAATTTTAAAACAAATTTTATTTCATAAATTCTTTCGTGGTGTTAAAATAATGGAGATTATCTGTTCTTTTTTTAATAATTAAAAGTAGATTTTTTATGTGAATTGTATTTATTTTTAAATAATATATTTATTGCAGAATATGGAAGGTGAAATTTTGGCGAAGCAACCTGATATTTCTTCTCTCAGCGCTAAAACCGAACAGTTGAGGGGAGATACTGCTTTAATAGCAAGAATGTCAAGAATACTTAACAAATACCAAAATTTGAAAAATGCAGCAAAAGTATGTTTTAAAAATGTTTTTATTATTTTACAAAATAATATTTAAAATTTTATATATATTTTTTTATAATTATTCAATTTTAGTTTAGTTTTAATGCTTTTTATCACTAAAATATCTTAATGTTTTAACTTCAGGATTCAGTAAGGAAGTGGGAACTGTATGTAAAAGAGCACGAGTATTTTGAAAAGAAATTGGCTGAAGTTTTGAAATGGTTAGAAGAACCTGAAAAGAAACTACAAGAAAATTCTGTGTTGTTTGGTGACATGTTGGTTCTTCAAGAAAGAAAAGCTGCTTTAGAAGTAAGTTAAATGTATATTATATTAGTAATCAATAAATAAGTTTAAAAGTGATAAATAATTTTTATTGCTCATTAGTGTTAAGTTTAATGTGATATAAATTGCAGAATATCTCGAGCTGTTAGCTGACTTGTCATACGCATAGTTATATTAGATTCCATTTTTGTTGTTGTTGTGATATTTAGTAAAATATTGTTAAAATGAATCTAAATGAAAGAACTTTTATTGTATATTTAATTAAATAAATTAATTTTCTTACTACTTAATTTTCATGGAAGATATCTTTTATGTAAGTAATTAATGAAAAAAAGTGATCCAAAAAGTTTGATTATATATTACAATTGAAGTTTATTATTTTTGAATAAGTTTCATTCTGTAAAAATTAAATTTATGTACAAATTGTAAGAATAAATGATCCAATAAATATTTATAGATTAATTATATTTGTTAAATTATTTTACTAAATAATTTATGTGCATTAATATTCATAAATAGTTTAAGAATAATTAGAAAATTTTTGATTATTTATCATCTGAAAGTCTAACTGTTGTGTGTTCTTTTGAATTTTAGACTTTGAGCGACCAACTTTCCCAAAACTTATATCACATTGAAACCACGATTGAATTAGGAGAAAAGCTTTATTCATCAACTTCCCCTGAAGGAAGAGAAATTATTCGACAGAAAATCAAGTAAGTTAGAGAACATTGATTTCATTCATTTAATTTTGTTTAAAAGATTTAACAATTATTTTAAAAAATTTATCTATTATTTAAAAAATTCTCAGTTTTTCAATAATTAATTCAGATTATTTTTCGCCATTTATGCAAAAAACCAGAAACCATTACAAATTCATAAATACATATATAAATAATCATCAATCATGAATATCACATTTTATTACAAATTCATAAATACATATCAAATAAATTCTTATTAATCGTAAATATCACATTTTATTACAAATTCATAAATATTCATATTTTTAAAATTCAAAAATATGATGCAAATGCCCTTTGAAATACTAATTTACTGGTAATACAAAATTTTCTGGTAATTCAAAGTTATCAAATTTGAGAAACTTTTCAGAAATCTCCAAAAACAATGGGAAGCCCTTCAGGAGAAATGCAATGGAACTCTGCGATCCGTCGACTCATGTCTCCAAAAACTCATCTCTTTCTCACAAGGTCAGGACAGGCTGTCCAAATGGCTGCAAGAGGTCGGACTGTCAGTCCAACAGCACACAGAACCGAAATCAACTATTCAAGAAAAGAGAGCCCAACTTCAAAGTCAAAAGGTATTGCTTTAAAGAAATTTTATGTGAGCAATTGAATAATACTACTTCCTCGTGTGCTCAACTCATAGAAACTAATTGTATTCTTAATTAGAATACGAATTAGCAGAAATTTGATTTTTGCTAGTGGTTTGGGTTTGGAATTATCAAGAGCAAATACAAGGTGAATGGAATTTATCTGACAGTAATCAGTAGAATTTATCTTTCTGTGTAGTAAACAAATCAAATGACTTAAATTTTTGTTGGAGGACTAATAAAGACATGGGAAAGAAGATCTATCGAAAAAAACTTTGTTCCAAAAGTCATCAGTAGGGATAAATGTAGCTCTGTGCAATTTTTAAAAGTTTACGATGGGTACACCAGTCTTATAACGGATATATTAATTACACTGAGAAAATTGAATTGTAACTTCACTTTTAACAAGGATATTAAACTTAATAATCAATCTTTCCAATTCTGTTGTGAACTAGGAATTGCATTCTAAGTTTTAATAGATATCTATATAGTCTGAAGTCTATTTTCATAGGATCAGAATTGGCTTCCTTTAAGAAATATTGATATAACCTTAGATGAACATTTCTTCAATAATATGTTAATGAAGAATGCTTGTTAAGAATACCTTGCTTAGAATGCAATTCCTGGTTCACAATAAAAGTAGGTACATTGAACATGAACTTCAAAATTCCAAAATAACTGTATTATATTTAATTTCATCATTGGTAAGTCTATTATAAGTCTTTAAACATAGCAAAGCATTATATGTACCCTTACCAGCATATTTTGAAACATTTTTTTAAAAGGTTTAAAAAAACTCCTTCCCTAAGTTTTTATTAGTCCTATTAAAATTTAAGTGATTCCGATTGTTAAATCTACCTATGGTGGATTCTAATTATAGCAACTTATTTTAATACATTTACTCAAATTACTTACATTTTTTACTTTTACAATCTTTCACAGGTTTTCATTCTTTTCCAAATGGTTACACAAATGTAATGAAATTAATCTTGAACGTTTCTTTTCATAAGACAATATTCCTCCTTCTTGTCAGGGTTTGCCTAAGTAGCATCACTGAAAACTATAAATACATGTATGATAAACAGCAAAAATATTTTTAGTAGTTAGTTTTCCTGAAAACTATAAAAATAAAATAATAATAATAAATATAAATTTGATAAAAATGCAAGCCTATTTTATATTTTAGGTAGTATATATTAATCGCGTTTTATACTGACTTTATATTTTCTTTTTCAGAGTAAACTGTTTAATAACAAGTTTATAACTGATTTCTATGCATATGTAGTATAAATATAATTTTTTGTATTTTGAATATGTATTGCTTATTGTATCTTAACCGATTCTCCTTTCTAGGTTATCCACCAAGATATCCTATCCCATAAGCCATTGTTAGAAGCTGTATGTGACAAAGCAAATGAATTGATGTCTGTCACTGGTGACAACACTATCCCATCATATATTCAAGATGTCAAAATGATGTACAATGCTATGTGTACGAAATCTGAGGTTTGTCTATGTTAATTTTTAGTATTCTTAAATACATAGATAAATTATCAAAGTTTTCTTTCAATAACAAAATTTTATTAAACTTAATTTTCTACCTGGTACAAATAATAAGCAATATCAAACGAACGCAGCAGAAACAATCATCATGCTTTCTGTACTCTTACTAAGATAAAAATTTTAGTTTAGAAAATTTGTTGATACGATTCATAGATTATTCTCAAATTATACAATGCACATTAACTAACAGTTGGTAATAGTTGCTTTAATGTGACTGTGAATTCACCATAAATAATGATATTTTAACATTATATCCATTTAGCCTAAACGCATAAGTATTTTTAATAAACTAACAAATTTGTCAGATAAGAAAACATTAAAAATAATTCACAATTTTAATAAATTGTGTCAGATGATAAGTTAAAACTATTAATTACAATTTTAAATTAAATATTTGTTTATATATTAACAAGACATTTTTTCTATCCCGTATTCGAAGGAAATATCAATTATAATTTTTGTTATTTTTGTAATGAACATTTTTTAAATTTTAAATTTAATCTTGTTACAAAATGAATTATTTAGTTATTTATGTATGTAAAAAATCTATTACATTTAATAATCTTTTACCATCATATTAATAAAGACATGTGAAAGGAGCGAGAAGTGTGATTAAAGCAGGATTTTATCATTAGACAAAAATAAAAAAAAATGCTTATTCAAAGAAGTTTCTTTTATACAAATTATTAATTTCAACTTAATAGTTAGTGCTGTATTTTAGCTGCCTATGTGCTTATTGAATTAAAATGTAAAGCTCGGAGAGTGTTAGTTTTATAAAGAACATGAAATGTTTATTAAAAAAAAAGCTGTTTTTGATTTAATCATTTTTATTTTTCTATATTAATTCTTTATTAACTGATTTATATTACATTTATATAATTTGTATTTCTCATATATAGGGATTATTAGGAAAATTAAAAGACAGCATAAATGATCACCAAAAGTATTTGGACAATTGCCGAAAATTCCAAGAATTTCTGTCTACGTGTCATATTAAATTACAGGAATGCAAAGATACTTCTGGAGAAAAAGCTATCATTACCAGTCGCCTCAGCATTTTAAAAGTAAGTGTTCGATCTGTAAAAGTTTACTCCATGCAATTATAACTTATATATTCATTGTCACAAAAATATTATAATATTTGGTGATAATTTATCAACTTTTTAATGTATTCACTTTCGTATAATTAAATTAATACTGTATAAATTGCTGTATTCACAATTTGTAATTTTTTTCAACATGGTTCCACAACTCATAGAATACAAGTACTTAGGGTTAAATATCCGTTTTTTAATAAAATAAATTAAATGCTCTGACATTATTAAATTTTTCTTAATATATACAAGTTGTGTATATTTTTATGCTCTCTTTAATGATTTTTTTTTTTTTTTAATTCTTAAGTATAACTAGTTAAAACAAAACTTTACAATTTATTTGTATTTCTATATAAATGCACATAATATTTATTTTAATTTAAAACAAAATAAAATTCTAATTCTTACCCATGCTTTTCAACTGATTGGTTTGAAATGAATAGGATTATTATTGCAATTTGTGCAACAGCGTGGTTGGTGCTTCTATTTTTCAGGGGACAACAAATTTGCTTATTTTTTCCAAAATGATAAAATTAGGTTGTAGCTTACTCTGTATTTTCTATTTGATACAATTGATATATTTCTTTAATGTGTAGACATTGGAAAAATAATGTAAACATATAACATAATATATATATATATATATATAATATTAAAAAAAGTATGTATCTTATATTTTTGTTACCAATGATATTTCCTTAAATCTGTTATAACTATGTATTTAGTTTTTTAAAAAAATAAATCTAAATTTTTTGTAGGATTTGATGAGCAAACAATCCGAAGGTGATAAGATGTTATCAGACTTGGAAAAATTGTGTGCAGTAGTGTGTAAGAACACCAGTGAGCATGGTTGTGAAATATTAAAACATGAAATGAAAGAGCTGTCTGATTCTTGGAGCCAATATAACACAGCCTTGATGGAAAGCAAATGCAATTTGACCAATGTTATTCAGCAATGGAATAGTTTTGAGAAGAACATGCAAGCTCTCAATAAATGGTTTAAAGATATTGACACTGAGTTTAAAAAGCCTCAATTGCAGTCTACTTTAGAAGAAAAAGAAGGCCAATTTAATATCATAAAAGTAATTATGAAATTATTACCTTTGTTACCTTTTAATTTTATCTTTTTTTTTTTATCATTGATCAATATAGAATTTGTATCTGAATTTTTTAAATATACAGGTAATATCTTTAAATGCAGTATTGTATTAATATGCATCCTTAACTACTTATTTATACATTTTATTAGAGAAAAATTTTATTTTATTTTTTTAATTCTTTAAATATTTATTTCCATTCACTTACAGAATTTTTTTAAATAGACATATTACAAATTTATTGTAAATGTATATTCCATAATAATAATGAAATTGTTTATTGTGACATCTTATGCTGTACTTATTTAAAAAAATTACTTTTCCTATGAAATTATGAAGCTATATCTAAACAAGAATGTTATTTACAAGGAATTATAGTGAAGTGCTATTATAATAATATTTTAGAAACATTTTAAGAGCTATGGAAGAATAGTTAATTTTTTTCACCATTTTGTTCAACATTCTTATGTAAAATTTAAAATAATATAATCTTAGTAATCTAATTTAAATAATTCTAAAGAATATATTTAATATAAATAAAGTATATATCAATATAAATTAGCTTTTTTTCCCTTATTTCGGTTATGTAGTGTGCGTGTGTGTGGCTTTATTTTCATGCTAATGCATTAGATTGATTGTACTTAGGAATCGCTAACGTTTCATATACTCATGTAATTTATTTATCGCAACATTAAAATTTGTCTTTAAAATCTATTAAAAATTTAGAAAATAAATGTTTATTTCAATGTTATACTGTATATTGCATTAAAATATTTTTATTGCAGGATTTAAATGAAAAGGTTATGTGCTGTCAAAAAGATCTGGACACCTTAACAGATGAAGCTCACTCCCTGACTCATTCTTCAGGGGTTGAAAGTATAAAATTTGATGTATCTCAACTGAATGTTCGATACCAAAATTTGGTGTCTTTGTCTAAGGTACGCAAATAACTTACCTTATGAAATGCAGCATGTCTGTAATAAATTAATGCAAGTAGCGTCTGCATGTAAAGAAGTCAATAAAAATAATTCTTCTGTAATTTTTCTAGACACTTTTGCATCGATGGGAAATAATTGTCCAAGATCATAAGGCATATGAAGCTAAAGCTGATGAATTTTCTGAATGGTTGGCTTCTGGTCAGAAGATTTTAGCTGAAATTGAAACTGAGGAAAGCATTGAACAAAGCATGATAAAATTGCAGGTATTTTTTTGTTTCTAGTATTAATTATTAAAGAAGGTTATTCAATTTGTAGAAAATAAGATTTTTTAAAATTAACTTGCTGTTAAATGTAGAAAAGTTTCTTTAACATTGATTACTTACTATTTGACTCATAAAAATTCCCATAAAGAAAGAAGAGACTTTTGTCAAATGTTTTTCTTTTGTTGAAATTTCTATAAAATTCTCGAAATTTGTAGACTTTTTCTGTAGTTTCCTAGGTGGTACAGTAAATGAATTTTTTCTTTGAAAACTTTAGGTTAATAATGTTAAAATTTGTGGAAATTGTATATTTCCTTTTTTTTTTATGAATTCCTCATGAATGTTCCCATTTGATAGCAAAAGAAAAATATTTTACTCTTGTTTCCAAGTAGATTTTGAATAATTGGTTATACAAATTGTATTATTAAAACTTTTTTATAGGTTTTAGTCAATGACAAATTACAAGGCCAACAGTTGTTAAGCGAAACTGTACAAAGCGGCGAAAGACTGTATCAAGACACTGCTACAGCCGGTCGAGAGTCGATTCGTGAAAGGTTGAGAGAACTGAGAGATAAGTTTGATTTGTTTTCAAACAGTGTCTTGGAAGTACAGAGACAACTTGATTCCTTAAACCAACATTGGATCAGTTTCAAAGATACTTTCAAACAGGTATGAAAATCATTCATTTTGAGCACCAATGAGGCATTTACATGGTACAACAACTCATTATATATTATTTAATTTATATAATTCAACAACAACTGTAAGCCAATAGTACTTTTCCTATTACAAATATGTAAGATATTTACTAATAGGATAATTTAATATATTTTTATAATTTGTACAGTATTAGATTTAAATAGCTTTAAAATTATTGGTGTTTTAATTTGTTCAAATATTTGTAATAAAATCATCCTAATTTGAAAATATTTCAGATTTTAAATTGGATGGATGCTACAGATCGAACTCTATCATCACATGATCTAAATCTTCCATCTCTTCAGGATATAAATTCCAGATTGCTGAAATACAAAGTAATGCAATAAAATAAATTTTCCTTTGTATTTTCCATTCTTTAATTATTTTGTGTGACTTTATTGTTTGTTAAAAGTGATTATTGTTATGTACATATTGCTATAAAAAAAATAAGTTTTCTCTTGATAGAATTTTTTTTATCAAAATACACAGAATCTTTTAGAATAAAGAATTACTTTGTCATATTTTAACAAATATGATATGTTTTTCCATACAAAAAAAGGAAGAATGTAACCTAAACAAAAACAATTTGCAAGGTGCATGATTACACTAAAGACTAGTATTGTTCATTTGTCATATAACAATAAGACGAGAAACTGACAAAATTTAAAAACTTTTCTTTCAATTGTTAGTCGTGAAATGTTCTGGAGATTTCCATATTTGTCCAACATCATTTTTTTAATAAATGTATCATCAAGATGGGTAGCATTTTAATTTATATTGTTTTCATATCTATTTTTTTTTCTTATAATGTGTAAGTTGTTTTCTTGACAAGAAAAGAGTGATGCCATTTTAATAACAATATTTGTTACTATGATTAAAATGTTCTTTTTTATATGTGTACAAATTAACAAAAAAAAGTATTACTATAATTGAGAAATTAGAAAAAGAAATATGTGTTCAAATGTCAAAATGTTCATTACTAATTCAAAAAATAAGTTATGCTTTGATTGCATCTAATTCTTTAAGTATATTACTGTTCAGTATATCTTATTTCTAAAAATTTAAATGACAAATTTTGGCAAAATATATTATTAATCCCTAGTTTCTTTTTTAAATTACTATTACAATTTTTTAAGAATATGTCTACAATTAATGGCATTTTATCTTAGGCATTAAATCAAGAGACTGAGCCACATAAAAGGCAGCTAGATCTCCTTCAATCTAAAGTCCAGTCAGTGGCTCCATTGATGAAGGAGGAAGATCTACCTCTCTCTATTCTTGAAGCCACAGCTCGTTTTAATAACATTGTCTTTGTTATTAAGGTAAAAATAATTGTTATTGCACATAAATTAATAGATTGCATTGAGAATTAATTCTGTATAAAATAATATTTTGTTATAAAATGTTTGTATATTTTTTTATGTATTGACCGTTTTTAAATGATATCTAATAATTCAAAATTCTTTTAAAACTACTATAAAAGAAGGTAATTTTGTTTTAACATTTTGATGAATACCATAACAAAAATTAAATGTATCTCTTTAAAATTTAGCTGATGCTTCATTATTTTCAGCATCTTATATTAAAATTAAATAAATAATTAAATATATATTGATTATCATAATAATATAATTTGTTGCAACAAAATTTTAAAAAACATCATTTTTTTTTAAAAGAAATACATTTTTATAAAAAAAAAAAGTGCAGAAATATTAATTATGTTTTCCAAATTTTCTAAATTTTTGTTTTCTTTGTTACTATGAAATAAATTTCTCAATGGTTGCTGTCAAGATATAAAGTGCATCATTAGGTTCATTTCATTTATTTGTATCAATTCTTTTTTTCTTTGGTACTTGATTAAAAACAAACTGTATGAACAAAGTAAGATCTTTTATTGAACTGAGAAAGGTGGTTACAATAATCTTCATGTTTCCTATCTCAAACATTCTACATTTGTGAATAAATTTAAACTTTTTTATTGTTTTACGAGCAACTAACTGAAATAACATGAAGAAATGTATATCATTTTATTAACTTAATATTTAAAATGTATGTCATTTGTGAAAGTAGGTATAATTTCTTATTTTTTTTTCTATAAAATTTTAAGTTGGTGAATTATACTACCTTACAACTCTACTGGATTCTATGCATCATATGATTTCAATAAGAAATGAAATATTTTCACAGGATCATTTGGAGAAAATCGAACATCTATCCAATTTGTATCAGCAATGCCAAGATCAAAAAGATGTATGTGAAGATTGGTGTCAGAAAAATGAAGAGCAGTTGATTCTTTGCTCTGATTTTGCTGGAAATAGAACTGTATTAAAAGCTAAAGAAGAACAATTAAGGGTAAATTAATGTTTTAAATTTTTGATATATCATAATTTACTATTGTAGCAGTTTTAATGAGCAACTCTCATCTTTTCACACATATACATCTTTCTCATTAGGGTCGTTATTATTCGTAATTTTTATTTTTATATTTCTTTCATTATCTTAATTTTCTGTGTGTAATGTGTATGTTACTATGATTGATTTTAATAAATCATTTTATAATTTCAAAGTGTCTTATTTGCGCATATTTATTTATTGTGTTTTAAGACGTAGGTAACTGTATATACATAAAAAAAAAACTAAAAGTGTACCATATTTCTATATTTGTGCGCCTTACCGACAGCAGTTTTCCAAGAAGATGCTGGTAGCCTAATGGCCAATTATCTATCGCTTTGGCGATTGGTACCACATGCTTCAAGTTCGAATCCCTGCGATGCCATGGATGTTTGTTAGTGGTTCGGAATCCACTTTACGCCGTAGGTCCTCATCTTATATGACAGTAAGAATGTCACGGAGCCCAGTCAGAGTTCTCACTCGCATCATTACCAAACTGTACAGGGCCAATTCAGCTTTAGGCACAGTGATGTGGTGTGGTGTAGTAATAGTAGTAGTAGTAGTAGTGCTGGTGGTGGTTCGGAATCCACATTAAACTATATGTCCTGGTCTAATTAGCCTAAAATTAAATTACCGTGGAGTGACAAACCAAACCAAAAAGACGCTGTGTACATTTTTCTTCCCCACAAATAAGTTTGAGAATCATTGGTTTAACCTCTAAAAGTGTGATATTGCAAAAACATCTAATTTAGTTTGGGAATTATTCTTGTAGAACGAATTGGCAGGCTTCTAGTTTGTAAGTAAAAGTAGGACTCATTATTCAAAATTTTTACCCCTTGTAGAATTTGAAGGAACATTTACCTGAGGGCATTGAAAAGATCCAACTTTATGGAAAACATGTCCAGCAGTTGTCGGGAGCCATTGCTGCTCGCGATTTCGAACAACTCGTTAAAAGACACGCCGCATTCGAAAAGCGGTACCAGGACATCGCAACCAATGCCGACGAGACGCTGCGAGAGATGACAGAGAAGTTCAAGCAGTGGGAGACTTTCGACGAAAAATGCAACGTGATGACTTCTTGGTTGGAGAACATGGAGCAAAGGATCAAGGATTTCGTCCTGAAAACGACTCTAGAGGAAAAAATTGAACAGCGTGACAAATTCCAGGTTATTTTCTTTTTTGAATTTCTGTTTGAAAATTTGCATGATTAAATAACTTATTAGTTGGTGTTTTTGTTCTGCACTTTAAATTAATAAAAAAAAAAAAAAAAAACTATGCCTTTGAAAAAGTTGAGTTCATAAGTTTTATCGAACTTCAATTAACAAAGGTTCATGAATAAATCAAAATATAGCCACAATCTTTAATACAAGTCATAGAGAAAATGCAGCCACAATCTTTATTACTGCAGTTCAGATTCAATTTCTTGCTATTCAAAGCATTTTTTTTTTCAAATGTATATTATCCAGAGAAACTGTCTAATAGAAAATTAGTCGACTTGCCCACAGACTCCATTAAACATTTTAACTTTATGAATAAATCACCACAATTTTGTCTAATTAGAACTATTGAAAAAGATTCCTATGCATATAAATTTTAACATATTTGTTAACTTGGCTAATTTGTCCTTTATAGTGACAAAAATGTTTAGAAATGGTTTTTAAATATATCTCCAATAGTCCAATTTTTCTCAAAATTACAATATTTTATTGTGTTACAGTGCAGTACATTATTTTTTTTTTTTTTTTTTTTACTTACTTCTAAAAAATAATAAGTATTTTTCATGAAAGATTCTAATAAACAAACATTTTAACTATAAATACTACTACTAAATAATTAAAATTATATAGTTATTTAAATATTTTCAGGATAATTTTGTAAATTACTTTATACCTAATCATTAACTTAACGAAACAGTGCTCGATTTGGTTGACTGGAATTGCTTGATGCATCTCAAAGCTGCTTTACAGCAGAGCAGACGTTAAGATTTTACAATATCTATTATTTTAGATAGTTTGAATTTATATTATTATGATTATACAAACAGCATTATTGTTAATTGTCTTGCAATAATTTAAAAATGCCCGGCAATGTAGAATTTGTATTAAAAATATATAGCGTTAACTTTTCAAGCCTATGATCGCTGTAAAAAGTAAATAAAGTTGATTTAATTTCTGGAAAATATTAGCAATATTAGCAGTATCTTATTATTGCTTTAAAAAAAAAAAGAAGAAATATTTAGGCAAATTGGGATTACTTAGATTTTACCTAATATTTTCCAATGCATTGTCGTATGAGGATTAATTAGAAACTGACTTTTAAAATAAAATATATTTTAAATTCAATGATTTTAATATTACTAATTATGATTAATTTTATTATTAATAACTCAATAGCAATGGTTCTTAATTTGTATTTTAAAATTCAGTAACAATAGATAAATTAAGGTAATCACAGTTGAAAAAATCGTCCAATAACTAACAAGAGAATTCCTTACGTAAATCATTATGTATTAATCATAAATATCATCATTCATATTTTTTAAAAATTGCATGATTACTTTGTACTTAAAGAAACTAATATTGCATGGTATGAATTATATGAAACATCTTTAATATTTTAGGAAACCTAAGAGTAAAAGGAAATTATAATTTTAAACCCATTTTATATTTACAGTGAGTGTTATTTAATTTATGGTATACACTGCGTAAAAAAAGTAGAAGGACACTTGATTTTGTAACAATAACCGTAAAATATTTTATTTTTACTAAAATTTTTTATTAGAAACATTTTACAAATATTTTAAAAATACACTTTTAACATCAGAATTATGATATTCAAACATAAAATATTAATGGCAACAAAAATAGTTTCTCTTTTTTGAAACTTTGTAAAAAAAGTAGAAGGACAGCATTATAATGAATGAAAAAATAGTGATTTTAATAAGGAATGTTCTTCCCATTGGCCTTTATAACTTCAAATATTCTGTTTGGAAGTGAATTGTATAGAGATTGAACTTCTGTTTGACAAAAATTGTCCCACGAGTCATTCAATGCTTCTCGAAGCTGAGTTAGCGAATCAAATTGCCTTACATCAGCATAAACTCGACGAACTAGCATTGCCCAGATGTTTTTCACTATATTAAGGTCAGGACTTTTGGCTGGCCATGGTAAAACATCCACATTATTTGTCAGGAACCAGTTTTTGACTCCAGTCGCGGTGTGAAGGGAAGCTCCGTCTTGCTGAAACTTCCACTTTCACCCCCCAAGTCAAAGCCATAAGGAAGAAGCTCGGAATTCAGCACTTGAATGTAGTCTGTATGTTTTTGCCTACCGTTTAAGAAAACTAGACTTGTTCTTCCTCCGTATCCAACAGCCAACCAAACCATTAAACTCCCTCCTTCCATTTGTCGTGTTGAATAGTAATCGTCTTCATTCCCCAGACAATGCCAGTAGTGCTGATATCCGTTTGGACCGTATAACTTAAATTTCTTTTCATCGGAAAATATCACAGAAATCCATTCTGTAGTCCAGGACATGCGCTCCTTAGCCCATGTTAAACGGTTATCAATGTGAGCTTGTGTCCACTTAGGATGATGTTTCCGTTTTTTGAAAATGAATTTTTTAGATCTTTTAGTATAGTTGTATACTGTTTGTTTCGTCACATGATTAAGTCCTGCTTGATTTCTTGCCTTTGAAACACTTCCTTTGTTCTTCTTAAGCACACGAACAATTTTTCTTTCATCACGTGGTGTGAACTTTTTCGGTCTACCAGTCTTCTTTTTCTTTCCATTTTTATAAGGATTTCTGATAAAGTTTGAAACTGTATTGGAGCTCGTCTGCAACAATCGAGCAATCTCTCTGACACCTGTACCATCATTTTGACATGAGGAAATTTGGCATTTTTGAAAATCGTTCAAAGGTATTCATTTAGGCATTTCTGAGAACGGAGAAAAAGCGTAACTTTTAAACAAATTAGATTTTTTTGACAGAAAAGGATAAAACAAAGTACAAAATCATTATTTAACTAAAGAACAACTCACTAAATCAAATATATTAGCAAGTGTCCTTCTACTTTTTTTACGCATCGGAAATTATATATACTAATTTTGTTTATAATATTAGTGGTAGATGTTTAATTTTTGTCTAAAATGATTAATTGAAAATGATGATGATTAATAAGATTAATATTAAATGATTGGCAAAAAAACACTGTCCTTCTATTTTTTTTACGCAGTGTATTAGCTATATAGGTAATATTATTGAGAATGTAATTTTAATTATATTTGCACTGTAGTTGCATGCTTGTAGATTAGTATAATGTTGGTGGATGTTAATTTGTGTAGTTTTAGTATGCCTAACAATTTTTTGTCATTTTGCAATGCATGATTTTTTTTTACTTTGCTGCATCTTGGGCACTTCTTTGCTTGCGTCAGATGTTGGGTGAAGATATTTCAGCAAATAAATCGGCCATTGTCTCACACTCTAAGATTGTGGAGGCATCAGAACAAGTAAGTTAAGTGTTATAAAATTTCATTTTTTTCGATTATTATTTTATTTTGGTATATAACTCCAAATGGAATAATCAAAAATTATTTTGAATAAGGCATTTTAAAATGACATGAAAATTAACAACTTATTATTTTTTTATCTTTAATTTTAAGGCATGCACTTTCCGTTCAGTCATTTGTTAATTTCACTTATTACTTTTAAATCTAATGTGTTTGTTAAGAGTTTTATGTTTAAGTAAGTTTAATTACAAATATAAACCTTAATGCAATGACATATAACTATATAAAATAAATAATTTCCAATTTTTAATTTTTTTAAAAAAATATTTTCAATATTTATCTATTTCACTATAATTCAAAAATGATTGATACATTTTTATATTCTTGATATAAGAGGAATAATTTTTTAAATTTATTTTAATTCTACAAAAAAAGTTTAGTAAAAATCCATAATGTATGAGTCAAAATTTATTTAATTTTATTTTTAATATACAAGTTATACAGAGTGTATAACTGTATTTTTATACAGCGAAATTAATTTTGTACGGAGAAAGCTAAACTAATTGCAGCAAATCTTAAAATTCAATATTTTTTTTTAAATGTCATACAGTGAAACAAAATCATTTGCAAAAATGTAGAACATCACCTATTTAATATAAATTTATACACACTGTATTTGGAAACCAATTATCATTTGAAGAAATATTTTCTTTTAAATGTATTACTTTGTTTTTAATTTCATTTGTGTAGAATATCTGCTAGAGGCCTGTTTGGCCGAGTGACCTGCACTCTGGTACTTGGTGCCACTGCCTTCGGGTTCGAGTCCCGGCGTTGCCGTGGATGTTTGTACGGATTCGTAATCCACTTTAAACCGTAGCTCCCGGTCTAATATGACTGCAAAGCGTTGGGCATAAGACTGACAACCCTACCCCATATCTCCTGCCTCGAAATCTGCCAGTAGGCAGACGGCCTTGGGCCACCATTTGGCTGTTGCGCCAGAAATGAAGAAGAATATCTGCTAAATATTTTTAGTTCCTATTTCCATAGAACAATTAAAATCATTGCATGATGCTCTATAACAGGTCCTGAATGAAAATGTATTATTTTTGCAATAGCATATTTAGTTTTGTATTTTATTCAATAGTTTTAAAATTAAATGATTTATCAATTAATGAAGAATTTTATTATTATTATTTTTTCCTGTTGAAAATTATTTCTGTTGTGTAATTGTTTTATTAAAGGAGATTTTTTGTTCCCCCTTTTTTTGCAGGCATTACTCGGAGAGCTTCGTACCAAGGAAGCTGATTTTGATGTCTTGTCTGATGAATCCCAAGAACTCATTGCTGCTAGCGGCGAAATGAGAATTTCAATGGGAACTTCTCAGTTGATATCTCGATTCCAGTCCATGCTTCTAACTTGCAAAGTACGTAATTCCTCAAAACGTTTCTGTAGTTTTCTTATGTTAGGTTATTTATTTATTGAGATTCGATTGGCAAACTTCATAAAAGAGACTACACTTATTTTTTTTTTTTTTAAATACTGCATGCAAAATTGTCGTTCTATTAATTCAGTTTTCAATTTTCTAAATTCAATTATTGTCATTTATGTGACAATAATTGTTTATGAAATTCATAAAAACACAATTTTTTTAAACAGTTGCGAAACTGCATCAGTTGCATTATATGTCGCCAAAGGAATATTTTTTATGAAATGATATATATTTTTTGCTGATTAAATATTTTCGTTCTGCCTTTTTTTTATGTACCGTAATTCCTGTCTTGTTATAGATAAAACCAGTGCAGTATAAAATATGTCATGAAATGTATTATAAAATTACTCCAAATTTGGCATTTCATTCCGCCCTATCAAATATCGGAAAAAAAAAATTTAAGAACAAAATTCAAAAGTGATTAATTGTAAAACGATAGAAATTATTTTTAATCAATTAATTTAATCGTATAAAGATTTTAAATATATAAGTTATTGAATTTTTCGATGAATTTTTTCATTCCCAAAGAAAAAAAAGATGTCAATGAATCTAAAAATGTTGTATTTTATTTGACTTTTGAATTATTTTTGTATCTATTCAAAACATTTATTCATTCTTCATGTCAAATAAAGGAACTTGCCAGAAAATGTGAACAGCACGTCGAAGATCATCAGCAATTCAACGAGAAATATAAAGTTTGTTCTGACTGGATCGAAGAAGCTGCCGCTCAGTACGCAAAACTCAATGTTCTTCCTTACAGCAGTTGTGAAACTTTACAGAAGAAACTTAGTCTTGTACAGGTAAGTAATTGCTATGGTTTTAGTTACCAACAGTTTGTTTGATTTTATGTTGTTTTTATTTAATTATTTATATATTTTGTATAAAATTTAAGAACTACATTGGTGTGTAAAAATTAAGAATTATGTGGAGAAGTTAGCATAAAACTGAATACGGCAATAGAATGGTCCGAAAGACCAGTCAGGAGACAGATTTGGTAGTACTTATAGTAGGGTATACGCATATATGGCACATGAGGTAGGGTGAGGAGTATCTGAAGGATGTAAAACAATGGTTATGGATTAGCAATTTGGTAAAAGCTATAATGCGGCTTACAGTTTTTTTAACTACTTTCAGTTGCTACTAACATGTAATATCCCCGCCTAGTTGCTACCACCAAGACGTCATCTGGGTGATTTTACTCGAGATCGCGTTATTGAGAAATGCTCGAAGTGCGGCGGAATAGTCCGGGATCGCTCACAGTATCGTTTCATGAGCCTGGAGAGCTTTTCAAATAGCAGCAACGGCTGTCTGAACATTCAGCAATGGCGGAAGACGACCGGTATATTGTCCTAAAAGCGAAAAAAAAAAAAAAAAAAAAAAAAAAAACAGGCGGCAGTGAGAGAAGTCGCAAGGCATACGTAACAACCTGCTGGGCGTCTTATTTACGTTTTACGTGGCCAGAGGCTGCACAAACATGCTCTATATCAGGTATGGGCAAACTTTTTCGGTCGCAGGCCAAAAATCGAAGAAAAAAAAGTTTGGCAGGCCAAGATAAATTTTTCTCAAATTTTTAAAATATTTATAATATTAATAACCATTTATTATTACCATAATATTTATAATATTATTAATCAATAATATATATATATATATATATACTTTATTTTTGAAATATTTTACGAATAACTCAAAACAAGCACTAGCTACGCTATATTTTTAATAATTTCACCACTATTCACAATGGTGCTATATGTCTGCAATCTTTCCATACGCAAGCAGTAATATTAGAACTTGCACCAAAAGAAAAAGCTGCTGGCTGGAGCTTAAAATACGCAGTCTGCCACATGTGAGGTCTAATTCACCTATATTGGATTCCCATATGTCTGCTCCCCTTGAAAGAGATAACGCTTGTTGGCGCCAATCTACTATCTGTGCTTGCTATTTCCGTCGATTTTTGTTTTGTAGAACAAAAATAGAGAAAGTAAAAAAATCATCATTCCTTTGAAAAAAAGGAAGAAAAAATAATATTTAATAAAAGTAGAAAAGGAGATGGACATATAATATATAAATATATACTTCTTTTAATTTGCCTCGCACCGGCAAATTAAAATTCTATTTTGCTGGCCGGATAGAATCTTCCGTCGTGCCGTAGTTTGCCCATCCCTGGTATATATGCATAACGACCAGTATAGTGTGTGCCATTAATACCTATCCATTGGAGACGCCGGTTCTGTGATGCTGTCAACACAAGAACTGAACATAACAGGAGTTTGGTCGAATCGTCTTTACGAATTAAATCCAATTTAGTCTCACGAGCAATTCTGGACATATACACGTTTTGAATGAAAAGGGAACATGCAGTCACCCCTCCAACATCATCAAAAGGGACTTTTTTGGAGTTGCTAGAGTTCTCGCTTGAATTGTATCATGTTTGGCAGCTGTTCTGACCTCCACATCTTCCAAGGAGCTTCAATCAATGCTTTACGCTATCATACCAAGTCTGAGAGTCTGCTTAGAGGTGCTGTGAATTCGGACTTCCTCTTCATTGACGACGACGCTGTACCTGATCATACAGTAGCTGTTACAGAGCTCTAAGTGAATGAAAATATTCACCGCAGGGATTGCCTTGTAAAGTACCAGGACCTAAATCCCATAGAACACGCGTGGGTCCTTTAATGAGAAACGATTGAAAACACGTGACCGAACGCCAGCAACGGATTTTTTTTTTAAATCTATGTTTGCAAAATAAAAATGGACCCCTATTAATTGCGTAACCACATTTTCATCATGGCATCGGGACATTACTACTTTTGTCACATTACCCATAGTATTAATTTAATCGACTATCGCATAGTTTATTTTTATTCATATAAAGCAGCAAATGATGACTCCCAATATGAAAATTATTTACAGGAATTGCTCCAGACCAAAGATGAAGGACTTAATATGTTGAGTGCTACCATTCAGTACGGTGAACAGTTGCAAGTCGGTTCCTCTGCGGACGGTTGGGAAACCGTCCAGGTGATGTTACATAATCTGCAAGCTGCTTTTGACAAGGTGTTTGATGATGCGTCCAGCTTGGAGAGGTCTTTGTTGTCCACCCAATTCGTGTGGTCCGAGTTTGAAGAAACCTTGCAGAGGTTACAGTCTTGGATTACCAACTGTTCTTCCAATTTCTATGATTCGCCTAAACTGGGAACCAGTTTGGATGCTAAAAAGGGATTACTTAGAACTTACAAGGTATACTGAATTTTATTATGTAATATTTTTAGTGGGCTATAAATTCTTGTAATGGCACAATTAATTATAACTAGTTAATTGTTTTAAGATAGTGCTCAATTTTGAATTTTTGTCTTAAGATAGTATATCTGTATTTATCTAAGATAGTGTAGTGTATTTCTCTAATTATGTTAATACTTTTTGAGAATTTTACTCTATTATTACCAAAAGAAAAATCAAGAGATTAATTTTTAAAAGCACTTTTCAATCTGTATTAACCAACGTATTTTAAAGGACACCAATGACTTCGAAGATGAAAAAATATTTAGGGATTCTAAGATAAAAGCATTGCCTTTGATAGCAACTAAGGCGATAATTTTGGCTTAAATAATAGCCACTCCAATATTAATTTTGATTTGGTCGGGGAAAGAATATTGCATTTAAATTCAAAATTAGATGACAGTAAGTAATAACAGGTCATTTTGAAATAGGACATTAAAGAAGAGAAGAATCCATCCTTATATAAGTATTAGGAAGGATAAAATTTGAATGAAATCAAATTTGATTTTGAGTTAGAAATAAACGCAGAAATCATTAATGATTAATTTCAAAAAACAATAACAAAATACGAGGCATATTTTAAACTAGTTTAAAAATAAATATTCTTAAAACAATTAATGCAAGGGAAATAAATATATGTTAAACATGATGAGGTAAATATTTTATGATCCGCATATCACTAAATGTTTTATTTTTCAGGCTTTACTTGTTGACATAAATGGACACGACAGAGCAGTTGAAGATTTACAGCTTTCACATGATTGCGTACCGACCCTGGACAAAAATATTGATGAGATTATCAGCAATCTTGCTGAAAAGCAGAAGTCCTTGAAATTAAAATCAGAGGTTAGATTTTTTTTTCCCCCTACTTATCGATAATGTAAGTTTTTATATTCCTGTGATAAAAATTTGATGTTCGATGAGTGTGAATCTTGAATCCAGTTTTAGTTATTTGTTTTTGTTAAGAATATTTTAATCATCTTTTTTCTATACATTGTGTGTGTATTCCAATAATTAAATAATAATATACACTACTCAAATCTAAATATTTTCAACGGCTTAACTTCACTTTAAAAGTAACTAATAAATGATAATTAATGTATTATTTTGCTATTGTTATTATTATTATTAAATTTAGATATTTCAATTATATGAGGTTAATATTATAATGTTTTATATATTATGGTGACGCTAATATTAAATTAATTTTTATCTCCCACTGTGCATTCGTCTATAACAATTTTATCTTCAATATAACAACCTACAAAAAAGAATAATCTAATATTTTTAATAGGAAATAAGTTCATATTCTAAAAAATTAAAATTGCAATTTTATTTTTTGTTGAAAATTTGAAATTTGATTAAAATTATCTGTATTTTATTTTGATAATTTAATAAAATAATAAGATGAGTATCAGGTTACAGAAAAAAATAGCAGAATTTACAAAGAAAACTAAAATGATGTAAATATTCTTTATGATCCAAAGGAAAATGATGAAAGATGAAATTTTGATAAAACTGCTTACTTTATATAATAAAACTTAAACTGTTATAGTTTCATGCTAATAAACGATTTATCTTGTTTTTAGGAATATATTGCATACTATGAAAATGCTGTTCAAGAACATGATGCTTGGAATAAAACAATGAACGATCTTCGAAATTGGTTGAATTCAACTCAAACATCCATCGATGCCTGCAGAGATACAAATTTGGACAGGATTTCTTTGCTTGGAAGTTTAAGAACAATAAAGGTATTATAAAAAAAAAAAATAATAAATAAATAAGCTATGGGAACTAATATTGACGGTTTCCACAAATCATTGGACCGATTTGAATGATAATTAAATCATTCATTAAGATATGGCAAAAGCATTTTTAATTATTAAAACCATAAGGCTTTGAGTTAATACATTTCTATCTGACTTTGCTTTGTATCATATATGATATTAAGGTGGGGCTCAGTTTAACATTAAATATTATACTAAATTTCAGGTATTATAGATGCAATAACAAATATTTTACTGCATTTAAATTCGATTAGAAGTATTGTACACAAAATACTTAGCTTCAAATCGAATAATATAACAAGAAAAAAATTTATATGCAAAATATCTGGCGATCAGTTAATTTAAAATTTAATACATTTTTTTTTCCTTTCCATTTTTACATCGTCCAATTATTTGATTTTTTAAAGAAGGTTAGCATTTCTGTTTTAACCTACCAGTATTTTCTTTTAAGTTTATTAAGTGATTTAAAATCAACTAACTAGCCAACATTACATTTTTTTACAGTGCATTGTTTATTGAGAGCAGGAAACATGTTTTTCTTCCTTCACTTTCAATTCGTAGAATAAAATTAAATTATTAATAAATAACTATTGATTCTGTTTATCGCTTACAATTTTTTCTATAGTAGTAAGTTGTGTTTCAATAATGTATGGGTACTCTTTAATTCTAGCAAGTTGTATGAAAGCTGTATAAAGCTTCAATTGTATAATTAATTTTAATTCCTTAGAACATCATCACTAGCTTTGATGCAGAAAGACCTAAGCTCAACAGTATTGAGGAATCCTTTCAAAAGGTTTTGAGCTCTACCGATGAAAGCGGAAAGAACAGACTGAATGAAGAGCTAAAATCTCTTCAAGATCTGTTCGAATCCACAGAATCTTCTGCTAAAAAGACTGCTGACTTCCTCGAAGACTTGATGAACCAGTGGTCTGATTATGAAGAAAGGGTTTCTGAAGTGCAAGCCTGGATGAAAGAGGTTGATAATTCCCTGCAAAGTATTTGCTTGAAGGAAAGCTTGTCAGAAAAGAGGCTGCAGTTAGAAAAGCTTAAGGTAAGAGTTAGGTTCAGTTTCATTATTATTGTTTTTTCTTTTAAATATTTAATGAATCAAAATCATTTAATTTTTACTATAAAATATATATATATATATATTTTTTTTTATGTATTTCTATTTAATTTACTATTAAAGTTTTTTTTTTTTATTCCAATTTATTGAATAATTCCTAATTGAATAAACTTCAGTATTCGAAAAGTGTTACAATTTTTACCACAGAAAATCCTTCTTCTTTAAATATTTCGGTCACTTTTAGGCCTTATTCTTTAATGAAACAAAAATCTGTTAGTAAAAGTTTTTCTCTGAAATATTTTTATATCAGTTTATATTTTGACGCGATTAAAATACATAGATTTTTACTATTTACAAACTGAAGATTCTTCGAGATTATCTTAGTAATTATACAAATCCCAATACAAAAAATTAAATAGAAACATTATATTTATTGATATATTTCTCTTAAAATATGTTTATGAATTTAATTTCTTTCATAAATATTTTTAATAATATGTGACTTTAAGAACTATATTTATTATTCCATCTTAACTAAATCTTTATTTTATATATTTTTGTTTTAAATATTAAAAATTTTGATTGGCAGTTATCTATCACTTTTTCATTTCGAAATTTGATCTAAAAGCAAGTAATCAACTTAGTGCATAAATAATTCTTTGTTTCAAATTTCGATTTTAAATGCATTAATTGTTATAATTTTGCTTCAGAACATTCAAGGAGAAGTCAGAGAAAAAGAACTGGAAATTGACGCCCTTACTGACAAAATGCAGCAGCTCCAAAAAGGACCAAGTAAACGTCGTATAAGTAAACTTAGTGAACTCGGAATTACTTATCAGAATCTTGTTTCCAAAGCAAGGGTAAATAAATTAAAATGAATTACATGCATTTATTTTTTAATTAATGATAAAAAATAATGTGCATTTGTTGTAGGAGTTTAGGATATTAAAAAATAGTCACATTAACATTGGAGTAGAAATCATTTTATTGGTATCATTAATTAAGATTTTATTTTATTAATCTAGACATTTAAAAAAATATAAAACAACGCACTGTCTGTTTCATATTGTAGTGAAATAAATGTTTTAGAATTATTTAATTTATTTGCCAAATATTAAAATAAATTTAGATTTCTGCAATGAATAGAAAAATATGAAATGAAGCAATGAGTTATATGGGGGAAATGAAGAGAATTCTGCAATCAGTTGTAAAGCTTAAATAAAACATAGAAGACCTAAAAGCGCTTTGAAATTTTCAAAGTTTGAAATAAATATTTTTGTGTGTTTAAAATGTACCTTAAAATTGTAAAATATTGTTCCTAATTTCCTCACTCAAGTGAGGTCTATTGGAATCTGTAGGATCGCCAAAATAGTTTATAAAGCGTTGTTATGAGTCAATTGGGTATAATAATATAAAGCATAACGTATTCATCAATAAATGAAATTAAGAAGAACGTTAAAAAAAAACATATTCCTTTCATAATATAATAATACCTAGTTGAATCACATTAATGTGACTTCATATTAAAATTCCGAATAAACGCAAAATGCTGCTCAGACGACGGTTAGAATATTGGAGGAGACTACAGAATGTTGGAAAGCAAAAGGGTCTGTCAGAAAGTTTTCACGTGGATATTGAAAAATGCTGCCTGCAGTTTAGTTGACAGTTGTTGGTATCCATGCAGTAAATAACCCGATTGAAAAGTTTCCATAGATGCTCAATTGGGCTTAAGTTCAGGGAATCTGGGTAATCAGGTAAATGCAGTGAAGTCTTCGTCGTAATCTTCTAAATTTTCGCTTACAATTCCATCTATTTGAAACGCCACATTAGGCTGAGAGATGCCATCATGCCCAGGAAAAATAATCTGCATGTGTGTTTGTACATGGTCAGCAAGGATAAATGCTTTAAATCGATCCATATTGTCAACTACAATAATCTGTGAGAAAATGTCGCGAAACATAACGCTTCGTCTATTAGCTAGTCCCGTCTACAAAAAGGGAAGAGTGTTTGTTTTTGCTGGCGTTACTTATCGTGCGCTAACGTTCATCTGTCCGATGAAAACAGAAACGTGATTTTTAGGAAAAGGAAACTTTTTACCAATCGATGGACGTCTAATCCTCTTCTTCTGGCAGTGCGCGGTTGTTAAAATAGGTGTTATCGCTATCCGTCTAAAACAGAGTTCAATACATAGCAACGTTTGCTGAACAAATGCTCTGGATAAACCACTTGTAGTTCCTTGGGAAACAAGTTGCTCCACTGAACTGCGCCAATTAGCCAGAGCACGCCATTCCCTTTCTGTATTTGTAGATCATAGAACACAGCGATATACTTTTATTAGTAGCGCGTGAACAATTCACAGCGCTGAGATGCTGCCCCCCCTTGGCCTGAAAATCTATATTCATTCCTGTTTGTACGTCTGCTAAATCTCTCCACTTTCTGCCTGGTAATAACCAGTGTTTGAAATGTTTCTCGAATGCCTTGCAACACACTTTATATATCCACCAAATTTGCTGATGATACTTGCTTTCTGCGATTGATTATTTAACTCTGACATCAAAAGTTGAAGGTTATAATATTATTGTAACTCGGCACGGATATAATAAATACTATATAAAATAAACAACCTGAAAACTTCTATGTCTTATTTGATTCTTATATCTCCATTATAATAATATACTATTAGAGAAAAAACAGTCGACATAGAAGTTTGGATATCTTTGCAAATATGGTATTATATTGAACCACCTATTTATACTTTGATACCATTATCTGTTATACACTTACCATTATGGTATCTGTATATATGTGGTATGACCACATCTTTACAAATGTGGAATGTTTGCAAATAATGAAGATGGGAGTGGACGGCACTTTTTTTGAGAATGTTACAACGTAGTATAAATCAGTAGATCGGACAATTCCTCCAGAAAATAATGTGATTCTGTCAGATACCGCCCTGGTAATATTCATTCGAAATAGCGATAGACCAACATCGACATTGATCCATCTGTAATTAAATACATTTAAAATGTTGGTCGCTTTATGAAATGATTAACAAATTCCTCAGATTAATGTGCCGATATGTGGAAGGGCAAATATCTTCATTTGGAAAAACAAGTAGCTTACTTTTACACTTTTTTGTTTAACTAAATTCGCTGAAAGTGGAGATTAATAATACAGCTACAGGCCAAATGGGAAAAGAAACGTTCTATGTGGTTTTAAAATAAATAATTTCATCAATATTTGTTAAATTCAACATTCATTATGTTTATTTAAACAATACTTATGTCTGTGTAATCACTTTTATCTAGGATACTTATACCAAATGGAATCAATATGTTATTGATCACCAAGAATTTTTAAGCATTGAATCAGAATTTCTGAAACATTTGACTGATTTAAAACAGAAACTAGAACAATGTCAAACTCCTGAAGGAACACTAGATGATATTCAAGAGAAGTTGCAAACTGTACAGGTATGAAACAAAGTTTTTAGAATTCATTGTCATTTGCCAGTATACATTATTTTATTTAAATGATTATTATGAAATTCAAAATTTATAAACTTGTTAAAAAATTTGTGTTTGTTTGAGGGGAGGGGGGGGGAAGAGCTTGATCTCTTGTGTATTTTTTTAAAAATAAATATAATATTTGTAAAATCTTTAAATAAAATGTAGCATCAATAAATATTTTACATAAATTTCTTTTCAAGAATTATAAAATTTTATTAAATACAATTATTTCAATATTCAATTATTATTATATTTCAATATATATTATAACTATATAATAATGACTTATATATTATGTTTTTAAATATATAAAACATAAGTATATTAATTAAATATACATAAATGATTTATGTAATTCATGTATTATGAAATCATCCATTAATTGGTATTAGAATTAGAAAACTATCAGTATATTATTATTATTCTTAGTTTTTTTTAAGGGAATTAATTCAATTTAAGTAATCAACTAATTTTAATTATTGTTTTAGGATATTGCATGTGAAAAAGAGTCTCTTTCTTCCACATTTCAAAATATTACTGATAAAGCGCAAGTGGTCTTGTCATCTACTGCTCCAATGGGTCACTCAGTTATTAATGATGCAATACAGTCTATCCAAGAATTGCTTTCAACAATCATATTGAATGCTTCCGTGACAAAAGTTTCCCTTGAAGACTGCCTGCACTTGTGGTCAACATTTTTGCACTCTATGAAACAAGTTGCTAAAGTGACGGACAGCATTGAACATACTTTAGAAGAAGGGAAAAAATACCAGTCTACCTTAGCCGAGAAAAAGTGTCAACTAGATAAAGTGAAAGTAAGAAAATTCAACTTTCTATACTGTATATATATATATATCAATTTACAGATATCATCGTTCCCCTAATTATTATTCTTTTTTAGTATAAATTTTGTTGAGGGCAAAAAATTAATAAAGATTGACTGATATGAACGAAAAACATATGCAAGAAAAGTGCTTAATCTAATTTACAATCTCAGTAGGGCCTAAATGGTCGAGTGGCTAATGCTCTGGCCCTCGATACCACAGGTTTCGGGTTCGAGTCCCGGAGGTGCCATGGATGTTTGTAGTGGTTCGGAATTCTACTTTAAGCCGTAGGTCCCGGTCTCATATGACTGTAAAAGCGTCACGGAGCAAAAGTCAGACTTCTACCTACGGGTGCTCCATCACAACAGAAGCTGCCTTTTTCCCTCCATCCATGAGTAGATCATTCATGGGATGTCTGTCCCGCACTGCAGGACATTGAGGATTAGTCACAAACAAACAATCTCAGTCTTCATATTTTAAAACAGTTAAACACTATTATTTTTAGAAAATGCTATCATAGTTAAAAATGCGAAATATTAATATCTGTTTTTAATTTAATTTAAAAAAAATTAGTTGAACTGCTGGGATTTTTTTGTAGTTGTTGTTCACCTTATAAAAATAAAGTTGTAGAAGAAAAAAATTTAGAAAAAAAATTGAAATTCTCAGTTATTGCTTTTAAATTATAAGAAAATTCAACTCTAGCGTGTGTGGTTTAGCTCTAGGGATAACTGCTTATGATAATTAAGAATCTTTAGCTCGCCAAAAGCAAAATAGAGTATTCTTTAAAGATGTCAGTTGTCTTATTATTATAATAATAACTCTTTTTCTCTCAAGATCTTTTTATTTTGAATTCATATAAACTTTTATTTAATTGTATCTTATATAATAGGATCCGAAAGTCAATATACCCATGAATTTATCAATAACTTTTTAATAAATGGAAGCGTATATATTTACTGTCAGGTGTGAATAGTTCAATTCTTGTTCTACAAATGAAACCACATTAAATGCTCAAAATATGAGCCGTTTTCCTAATTACATCAATTAACAGGGATGTATTTTTGAAAAAAATCGCTATAATGTAACCCTCTTGTTATCGGTTTCTCTAGAATCCTGTGCAACTTTCACATATGTATAATGTGAAAGTTGTACAAGAATACTTATTCAAAAATACGTTGGCAAGTTTCTAGGTTAATGTTCTTATTTTTTCATAAGATAAACGATTTTTGGATCTCACGATAAAATTCTAGATAGCCCAGGAACGGTGAACTCAAAAAAGTATATAGCCTTGAAATTTTTAATTGTATTAGTGAAATATAATACATATCAGGAAGTCATAGACATTAATTGGCCAATGTTGTACAATAATAATCAATAAATTATATTAATTGAAATTATTTATTTATTGTTTGTTGTTGTACAACAATAGCAAATAACGTAAGACTTACATTTTTTTAAATCAATATTTATCTGAAATTTCTGTACCAAAAATTTTGTTTCTTACTTTGTTATTATAGTTTCATCCTTATAAATATATTCCCTTTGTTATTATAATTTTAATACGTATAAATATATTCCCTTTGTTATTATAGTTTTAATACTTATAAAATTGTAGCACTATTTGTTGGTCCTTTTTTTAATACTTTTTTTAATTCAAAACTCTTAAATGAATATTTAGAGTCTCCAACACAAAATCCAACAAGAAAAGATGGAAGTTGATAGTCTCAAAGGTAGAGCAGAGGAGATGGTTGAAAAAGGTCCCCAGTGTGCATACACTTCAGAAGCAATGGACATTGTCCACAGATTCTATGCTGCATCTGAAAATAGCAATGTAAGAGACTTTCCTTTAATAAAATCATGTAATTAATTCATTATACTTTTAAAGAAAGTTTTTTAATTTCTGTTGAAATCTGGAATTTTGTTTATATGTTTAACAAAGTGTCATCTCACTACCACAGTCATTTTATTGCATATTAACAAATATTACACAACTTTTTCAGAGTCGGGGTAGATAGAATGCATTATTTTGTTAAAAACTTAGAAACTTATTTTAGGAATGATAACCATGGAATGATAATTGATATCGTAACTGTAAACCTTCCAATGATAATTTGATATCTACATTGTCAATGTAGAAAAGCTATTCTTGTGGAGGGAAAATCAGGATGTACATTTTTTTCTATCAAAATTTTGTATGTATATATATTTGATTTTTTACTTATATCTATTTTCCCTCATTTAAAAAAGCGTGACTTGTATTTCAGTTAAATATCAAAAATTGCATACTAAATTATCCCTTTTATGCTATTTCTAGAACTTTTCATGCAATTTTTCTAGAGCTCTATTTACTCTTTATCAATTTTGTAACTTAAAAAAACACATTTGTTGCTTTACCTAGATGAATTATTGAAATATTTAATTCCTCAAATAGATCTGTCCTCCTAAAATTGAGTAAATCAATAGACTATAGAATTATGTAAAATAATTCATATAACTATATTTTAATGCATCATATGTGTGGAAATGTTACAAAACATAAATATATGCCTACATGTAACAAAATGTGTAAAATTAATTATTTAACTGATACATGATTGATAGTATCTCCTTTTGAAATTTCGTCAGGGCCTTGTTCTTCAAAATGAGCAAAATTACAAGAATCACCAATCATTTAAAACCAACTGTGATAATCTTGTGACTTGGATGAGACAGCTGAGAGAGAAGATTCCTCCTGTTACTAGATCATTGAGTGACAAATTGAATTTGGAATCAAGTGCTTCTGTTTTGGAAGTATGTTGTTCATTTTTATTAACTGTATGTTGCTCATTTTTAACTTATAATTTTAAAATATATGAAAAAATTTTATTTTATATAAATTAAAATATTTTGTTTTCAATTATTATAATTGAAAAATCTGAATTGTTTTTATTTTATTGCTTAATGACTCAAAG
Organism: Caerostris darwini; assembly: GCA_021605075.1. Classification (NCBI taxonomy): domain Eukaryota; kingdom Metazoa; phylum Arthropoda; class Arachnida; order Araneae; family Araneidae; genus Caerostris; species Caerostris darwini. The sequence goes on from BPLQ01007760.1 coordinate 207,219, forward strand.
GATTTATTCTTGTTTCAACAGCAAATTTACCATTTTTATGTTTTTATAACTATAGGAATTGCTAGCAAAGAAATCCCAGGGTCAGTTGAAGGTTGATTCTATTATTCAATCCGGTGAGATAGCTATGGCCACCAGTTCTGAAAGTGGAAAGAAAATGATATCCACAGACATGGAAAACCTTACATCAGACTTCCATAATCTCTTTATTGAGATTGCTGATCTTAAAGAAGAATTGGGTAATATATTAATTTTTTTTATTAGTATTTCAAAAATTTCTTCTATGTTATATTTTCTTGAATATAACTTTTACTTTTAAATAATGCTATATATTAATTTTCTATTTGAAACCTCATTATGTGAAAATAGTAAATTCAACAGCATTTCGTATCATGTAAAAATTCCATTACATAGCAGTATTTCAACTTACAAATAATATGATTAATTTTTTTTTTAGTCCCGAATTATTGGTTTTTTATTACAAACTGATATAAAATACAGCATAAAATTGTCACCATGTGCAAAGAATTGGTTAATAAAGTACATGTATCTAGTATGATTTAAGTTATATTTGCTAAACTGTTTTAGCCTCTTTGAGGCAAATCAAAAAATAATGCAGGGAATTTATCGAAAAATTATGTTTTGAGATACGGCAGTAATTAAGAATGAATTGAATTCTATCAGTGGATTTAAGATTGTATTTTGTGTTATTTTTAGTGAAACGCTTATAAATTTTAAGTCACCTATTCTGCAATTTATAATTAGATAGTAATATACTATTTTAATTAAATATTTTGGTATTAAAATGCTTAATTTATTAATGATATTTATTATTTATGACATTATTTTTTTGTATTCAGATAACATATGCATTCAGTTGAGAGAATTTAAAGATGAGTATGAAAAAGTTAGTGAGTGGCTGCAAGTAATGGAGACCGATATAAAAGCACAAAAGACGACTCTGAAAGCAACACTTGAAGAAAAAGAAGCCATGGTTCGATACTGCAGGGTAACTTTTTCTCTCTAATAATATTACAACAGTTTGCAAAATTTTTGTAAGATGTGTATTTGTATCCTCCTGATGTAAAAATTTTCAAAAATTATTGATTTAATTATTCATTATTATTAATATTATTATGTATGAACATGATATTGTTGTATGGCATCACCAAAAGTGTGAAACCATAATATAAAACAGATTTGTAAAATATAAGCAAAAACTGTTTTTCAAAATAATTCCCTTGAAATGATTAAAAAAAACTGCATGGCTCTTTAGAAAAATCCCAAAGAAATTTTGATTTGATGCATCATGATGAAATTCATTATAGTGACATCAAAAATATGTGGAGATAAATACTAATTTACAGATTAATATATTCAATTACCAATTTGAAATAAAATACTAAATGAATGCTGCAGATGACAATTTAGTTAATTGGAATTTACGGATTATATTTATGTGTCTATTGGATTTGGTTGTTGTTATTTTAACATCATGACTAATTTATGCATTGTGGATTAGTTGTGATTATTGAACTTGGTTGATATTCTCATTATTATTCTGTTTCATGGATTGGCTTTGATTATATTGAATATTGTTTGATGTTCTCTTTCATACTTGGTTAACTTGAACATTTAACTTTTATATTAATTATTATTATTTCTTATATTAATTATCTATTTTATACCACATTTATCTCGAAAAACGAAGTGTGAAATTTGATCATAAACATTCTGTCATCTATCCTAAGATTTATTCTTTGCAATACAATTTGCTTTGTCACTTAATCTTAAAAAAAATTTTGTTTTTCTCTGTAAATCAAAATGCTTAAAGAATATTGCAGATATTTAACTAAATACAAAATTTCCTGTATATAAAAAACAGTTATTTAATTAAAACGGTTAATTAAATTTGCTTCAAACTAACTTGAATATGTTCTTATTTAAGAATGTTTTTCAATGCTTATGTATAATTTTTTAATAAAATGACTATATTACAAGGTTATGGGTTTATTCCTATGTCTATTGGAGGATCTGGTTGTTGTTTTGTGGTATAGTGGCTAATATTTACTTCATGACTTAAAAAACAATGTACAATAATAGGAAAAAATAATTCCAGTAGCTATTTAAATATTTTCAATTGATTTGTTATATTATGAAAATATATATATCATTATATTCTTTTGTTATTTATTTAAATTTATAAGTGGATTTCAATTTTTTATTAATATTAGATTTTTGTTTTTTTATTAAACCTTTTTAATATTATATTTATAGGGTGTTCTTGATGAATTAGAAAAGGGCAAAGAATCCATTGAAAAACTGACCAATTCTGCTCAAGGTCTTCTGGCATCTCATCTGGATACATATATCAGAAACCAACTTACAATCATCAATTCTAGATTCCAAGTTCTGCGTAATTTGGCTAAAGTATGTATTATTGCCACAAATAAATTTTTAATAGCCCTCCATACCATATATGGTTGTATTCATAAAATTTTCAAAATTCTTCTTTCTCCCTCCATCATTGTGAAATTTCAAAAAGTGATTCAAACATCATGCATTTTTAAAATTAAGTTCAAAATGATTTTTATGTGTTTATGTATGTATGTCTTATGTTATAATTGCTAGTATGTAATGCTTAATGATTTTATCTGTAATTTTAGTTATTCATTTGATAATTTAAATTTGAAATTTTATTTATATATTATTATTATTTGAATAACTTCATCTTTACCTCAGTAATTTCCATGGCAACACTCACTCAACATTTGAAATAATACTGCAGTTATAATTATATCATTATGTAATTATTGACTATACTATGTTATGCATGCACCAAAAAAAGGATGTATAGAAAAAATTTTTCCTTATAAAGCTATTTATAAGTGAACTAAATCCAATATTCCCACATCTATTAATTTATTTAAAATATTGAACAATTTTTCAACATTTATAACATTTCTTTTATCTTTTTCAGTAATTTATCTCTTCTTAAATTTTCTCAAGACCTGCAAATTTTTTAAAACTTTAATGTAGGAAAATATCTTTCAGGAATACAAACTAAGCAGGTTTTATTTTAATTTTTAAAATAGCAATCGCACTGGAACCGTTGAATAAAAATTATAAATGCAGAAAGTCAAATAATAAAACATATATAAAAACATGAAAGTTGAATAACAAGCAATGCCAGCAAATAAAAATTTAAAATTGGATACTAATATTGAAACTTAAATATCATAATTCTAGTGAAGAGGCTGATTGGTTGCATATCTCATGGGCTTGTTTCACTACTATCAACATGAAGCAAACAGGCCTTTCTCCTTAATCTATAACATTAGTTTTCATGAAATGAGCGATATGCAGTTGAACTATGTATGAAAAAAATTGAATAAGCGCACAATGATGAACTGGTTATTTGAATGACAATGGTGGTTTGCTTCATGTTAAAAGTAAAGAACCAAACCTGCCTTAAAACCACAAAGATACGTTGTATAGACATATAGATCCTTTCCTATTGTCAACAATGATGTTAATTCTTATTTTATTGTAAAAATAAATGTTAATTTCATTTCAAACTAGAGTTTTATGATTTGTATCTTTTAGGATGTAAGTGATAAAGCGAATAACAGCTATGAATTGCACAAATTCTACAAGGAAAAACTGGCAGAGAGCAAGAAGTGGATTGATACAATAAATGACAAGATTAAAAAGATAGGTAAAGTAGAAGGCACCAAAGCAAACCTTGAGAAGCAACTTAATGAGATTCAGGTAATGAATGAAATACTATAAATATTGATTCGAGTTTTCCCATATTAGTGTAGTTTTTATATTATTATCATTTACTTTAAAAAAATGTAATATAGTATTAAAATTATTTTTTGTTGTTTATTTATGTTTATAATAGGCTCTCGCGAGGATGCAGGATGATGGTTTATCTCTTATTCAATCCACCATTGTAGCTTCAGATAAAGCTGCTCGTACCTCGAATCAAGCTGGAAAAGATATAATAGCAACTGAAATACACGAACTACAGTCTCAGTGGGATAGATTGCTGCATAGTATATCTGATGAAAAGGTAAAATTATGGTGATGTATTTTAAATTGAATATTTTAAATCTATTTTCTATAAGATTAGGCAAATTTTAACGTTAAATGATTTATTTTTTTAATTTTTTCTTTAAAATTTTTCTGTGACTCTTTAAATATGTCATTTTAATTACATCATAATTTTTAAAAATTAAATTAAATTAAATACCAATGCAAACAAAAGTTTAATTTATTAAAAAGTATATAAACTTAATTTTATCTTCTATTAAAAACTTGATTACTTGGTCTCATTTTAAGGATTAAAATAATAGTTGAATAAATCTTCTATTCATGAACAATTAGTTTTCTGTGATTATTTATGTCTTAATTAGTATATTTTATGTTCATGTTATAAATAATATCTATAAAAACATTTTCTTCAAAAATTATTTCAGATATATAGTGTTGCTATATTTTAAATTTTTTCAGTTTGCAGCATTTGATATGGCATGAATTAAATAGTTTCATTTATACAACTAAATAGTTTCTGTATGAAAAATAATTGAAAAGTTGAATTTCTTTTTTATTTATTGTCTTTTCCATTTTTTTTTTTTATTTTTTTATTTTATATTTCGTTGATGAATATGGAATTTGGAAAAACACATAAAATTATAAATATTTTCGGTACATGTTGCATTTTTTTTCCGGGTATTTATGAATATTTTTGAACTGCTAATTACAAAAAAAAATGTGTATTCTTAGATTTCTATTGAAACCGCTCTACTACAATGGGCAGACTACACGTCTTCCGAGGCGAAATTGATTGAATGGCTTTCTGAACATGAACAGATGTTGAAGGAAGTTAAGAAAACTAATATTCCATCTTTGACAAAGGAAAATGTCAATCAAAGGAAAGCCAGGCTACGTAAAGCCAATGTAAGTACATAAACAAACAAATTATGTAATATTTTTTGTCTCTGTTAAAATAAAATTTTTATAAAAATGAAAATTAATTTTTCATTTAAATATTTTGTATGCTTTAAAAAATATTTAACTGATTCGGAAAGAATCATTCAAACATTTAATCTTTGTGAAAATCTTAAAGCTGGAAACGAAATAATTTCTCTTTTATTTTGTATAAAATTCTTAAACATGTATTGAAACACGATTTTATATATTGTGTAAAAAACTGCAAGATAATTTCAAACATTTACAAAAGAATTTTCAAGTAAAACTTTAGTATTTTAGTTATGTTTTTTCTCTATACTGTCTAGTATGTATGAAGTCATTTTTTTTATTTTATTTAATTTTACAGAGCATTGTACAAGATATTGAATCCTTTGAACCCATGATTGAATCCATTCAGACAAAGGCTGTGCAACTTCAGCAAGGTGTATCTCCAGAAATCAATGAAAAATATCAAAAACTCGTTGACGATTCTAAAGTAAGTTTTGTGCTGATGAAATTTTCGAATAAATTTACTTTCATTGTGACCTACATCATTTTGGATTTTATTTTTGTATTGTTTTGGACTATTTCTGTAATTTACAGGTTTCTTGTATTTATAGAAATACCGAGACCACCAGAAGCATGCAATGGACAGCCTCCAGCAGTTTATGGACGCTTGCGCTGATGTGTCGAAATGGCTCAGTTCATCTCGAGAAAAACTGAGTAAATGTGCAATGCCCTCTGGTGACAGAGAAGCCATGAAAGACAAAACTAGCAAGATACAGGTAAGGTTGAATAACGATATTTTGTTTTTATTTTTATAAGTTTATTTTTATTAACAAGTATTAGGCCAATCAAAATGATAAGCTGGATTACGGCATTATTTATTATTGACTTCACATAGAACATGTTTTTAAATTAGAAAAAAATGAATTATTGCTCCCATGCCCTATAAATATTATGTATGATTTTATTAAATCATATGGATAGCGTACAATGTAATAATCGACGAAAATTGCCCATAGTCCCTGATACCAGTGTAATTTCAATGTAAATCGTGGTGCACTAAACTCAGTCACTATAATTTATTAAGTATTTATTATTACTATTATTGTACATCAATGGATGTCGTTATAATCGAGACAAAACACTATATCAAATCTTGATTATTATCGATATAAAACATTTAACACGCGTATGACAATTATCATCAAGTCTCTACATTTATAAAATCATTGGCTGCAATGGACACTGCCAGGATTTCGAATTGAAGTCCTGGGAACTAGCTAAGCAGGTTATCACTGTACCACAAGTTTAGTTTCTAAGGTATTCAGATTTAATATTTTAAAAGTATCAAGCATGTCATTTTCAAATTTAGGATTCCAAAAAAATGATTTATTAATCATATAGGACTTGTTTTTCTTTACATCAAACTAACTTCATTATAATTAATAATATTATTTTCTTAAATTTTTGTTTTGCAATATTTTCATATATTTTCCTTATACAAACCAGTGATCAATTTGATTAAAATACTAATTGTTTACTTTGTATTTAATTTTCTTATAGAAATTTAAAATCTGAAACAATTTTTTGTATAAATATTTATAAAAGGAAGTTGAAAAAAATTAAAATGCAATTTGTAAGTAATACCTTTATGTAATGCAGTATGGAATTAATTACCTTTAATGTATTTAATTCTATACCTGCATTTACAAATCGCATTTGAATTTTTATGTTTGTTTTTATTTACTGTTATACATTTCTAAACCCGATTATTTTCAAACTTAAATATGTAATAAAAAAAGAAATGAATATCAATCTAAGCCATCTTAATAATTAAACAAATTGATAAAAAGTGGATTTATTTTAAACATTATTATTACTTTTTTTTTAGTTTCCAATCATGTAATCATCTTACTTTTCTTGTGTAAATAATATTCAATTTCTCAATTATTATTATTATGTATAATCAGTTATTACAGGTAGTAGATTATTTAAAGCTCCAAATATGTATTTTATATTATTTGTAGATCTTACAATCTGAATTGGGAGAAGGTTTGGAGAAACTGCATCATGCCACGTTCCTCGGAGAAGTTGTTAAGGAAAATGCCGAAAGCGAGGGAGAGAAATGCATGATCGACGAAGAACTGCTCAAATTGCAAGAGGAATGCGAATTGCTGAGAGCCAACGTTGCAGAAATCAAAGTGTCTCTGGATGTTGGTCTTGTCAAATGGAACGAGTACGACGAGCAGTACACAAAATGTTCTGAATGGTTGTTGGAAATGGAACCTCTTGTGCAGTCCTATGCCAAACCCCAAGCAGATCTCCTGTCCAAAAGAGCAAGACTACAAGAATTTCAAGTTCGTATATACATGTATTTACTTTCATTTGCATTTTATTTATTTATTTATTTAAATAAGAGGTATAGAATTTTTAATTTTGTGAAAGGTAATTTTTTACTGTAATTATTTAACAGGTTTTAATTTCAATCAGTCAAAGCAAATATATTGCGCTTATTAATTTATGTGTATATAGTTATACATTTATTTTAACTTGCTTCTTATTCTACAATGTATCTCAGTCTTTTTCACACGACTTTGGCATTTATCTCGCCGATTCCTTTTCAGTGTAATAGTTCCATTGAAAAAATTTGGGGGGGACTTTTATTAAGGAAAATCTTTCATATTTTTGTCATAAAAAGAAAGGAAAACCTCTGCGCAGATGTCCGAATTATATGAAAATATGGCTTAGATGTACATCAGTCTGTAGATCCCCATCCTGAATGGTTTTAATAAAACATTAAGACCCCAATGAACTTCAAGCACTTTTAAGTGTAGAATACCTATTTGTCCGATTATTCAATTTTGCAACTAAATTATATGGTAATTATTCACCTTTACAATCAGAGCAACAAAATTAAACTTATTTTTTATATGTTTAACTCAAAGTATTGCAATACAAACAAATGTTAATTATACTTCTAAAGTCAATAGTACTTATCCAGAGGTCTAAGGTGAAGTGTGCTTCAGACAAAAATCCAAAATTCCCAAAGGTAATGGAACTATTTTACCAGCATCATAAAGAATACCAGAACATCATTGTCAAATTACTTGCTGAGAATTTTACTGATTCTTCTCATATGCAACATTTTAATGGACTTTTCCCAACAAAGCTTTCTCATAAGGACTAAAGTTAACATCCTTAGTTTACATTTTAAAGTTATCAAAAAATTAATATACTCTATATTGACACAAATGCTGTATTAAAAAATTTAGCGGTATTACTATAAAGTTTTATCACGATAAAATCTTACCATTTTATTATCAATTATCATATTATAAATTATCAAAGACCAACTTATTACTATAAAATTTTAAAAAATATTAAAATTTTCATTTCTTTTTTTACAGGACCATCTGCAAACAGTATTCGATTATCAAATTGAATTCGACAAATTGAACATGAAGGCACAGTTACTCTTAGAAACTTATTCTGATTCAAGTATTTCAAATGCATTCACTCTACTCTCTAGAAAATATGGTGCTCTCGTTTCATTCTCCAAAGAAGTAATGCACCAACTGGAACAACACTTCCAAGAACACCAACAGCAGCAATGCATGTTCAGCGAATGCATCGAACTGATTGATGTCTCACGAGAGAGATTGAATGACTGCGAGAGACCTTCCAGCAGCATCGACGAAATCAATGCGAAACTCAGCAGCTTGAAAGTTTTATCCAACAGCATGGAACAGGCTCAAAACAAGATAAGATACACCATGGAGTTGACAGAGAAAGTCATCGCAAACACCGATTCGGATGGTATGAGCAGCATTAAAGAGGATGCGGACAACCTGAAGGCAGATTTCGAAGTTCTGTTGAAGGACATTGCAGCAACACAGCTCAAACTTGCAGAGCGTCTTGCATTGGTGGGAGAATTCAATAAGACACTAAGACAGTTTAAAGTATGGCTTGAAGAAATAGAGAGTGAAATTGAGGCCACTGGTAAACAAGAACTGAATTCGCTCATTGAAAAGAAGTCAGTTTTGGAAAAATATAGCACAATATTGAAAGACTTACAAGCTCATGAAACCACAGCAAAAAGATTAAAAGGTGATGTGAACGAACATCCTACAGTCAGAGATGAAATTATGGAGTGTCTGGAAAAATATAATAATTTTTTGTTGATCAGCCAAAACTGTACATCACAGCTTACTGGAGAAATTGAAGAGCTTGAAAAATTCAAAACTGCCTACGCCGCGGCAGAATCTTGGTTAAGGGATACTAAATTGAGTCTTCATAACATCGGTTTACAAGCAGATAGCACAGCTGCAATCGAAGAAAAGCTTTCTTCCTTCCGTAAATTAGAAGAAACTTTACTTGAAGGGGAAATTTTAGTTAAAAAGGCCAATGAATTAGGTAGTACAGTTGGAAATAACATGGGATTTTTGGGAAGAGATCGTATTTCTAAAGAACTAGAAGTATTAAATTCCACTTATGAAGAACTCCTTATGTCTGTAAAAGAACTTAAATTTGGCTTGGAGCGATGCCTTGATGCTTGGGTCGAATTTGAGAATTCTAGAGCAGAAGCCGAAAAATGGCTTTCTGATATCCAAAATAAATTTCGACCTTATTTGGAGACTGGCTCCGATTTGAATGATTCGGAGAGGCTTGAGAAGTTAAAAGAAATCCATAATGAAATAATGGATCATAAATATGATATTGATTCCCTGAACACAATTTGTGAGAATTTAGTAGAAGTTAGTTCTTACTCTCCTTGTAGAGATCAAGTTGTTGCAATATCTGGAGAGTATAATAATTTATCCGGAAATGTTTCTGATGCAATTTCCAAATTAGAAAAATATATTTGCAATCAAGGTGAATTTACTGATTCTAAAAACGAATACTTGGCGTGGTATAATCATAATAAGACAATACTGGATGAAAATAATGATGTGAAAGGAGATCAGGATATTCTACAAAAAAGATTACAGAACATGAAATCACTCAGTGGTGCACTACCAGAAGGTCAGCGCCTTCTTGATTCTTCCATTGAATGTGGCAATAAAGCTCTCAGAGTGTTACCTGAAACAGGGAAGCAAAAACTTAAATCTGAAATGGATACTCTAAAAGATCAGTTCTCTGAACTCAGCAAACAAACAACTGAAGTCATTAGTTCATTGTCTTCTGTTTTGGCAAGGCTTCAAGAATTCGCCCAAAACAAGAATAAACTGAAAGAATGGCTTGAAAACGTGAAAACTAAAGTGCCTGAAAAATTTGTCACTAAAGATATTGTGGAAGTAAGAACTCGAATTGAAAACTTCAAACAAATTTTCTCAGATATGGAAAAACATAAGCCTCAGCTGAAAGAATTGCAAGTTGAAGCCAGCGAACTGGCCCTCAAAACTGGCGAAGACAGTGAAATATCAAAAGTAGAGGAAATTTCTGAAGATTTTAAGGTGGTTTATCAAAACATTAAAACTTTGCTGACTAGACTTGAAAAAGAATTATCTAATTTACAGGCTTACAATCACGAACTTCAAGAAATCGAAAAGTGGTTATTGCAAATGTCCTTCAATCTTATGTCACACCATTCATTGCAGATTTCAAATTTAGTTAAGACTAAGGAACAAGCAAGTAAACATAAACTTCTATTAAAGGAGATTCAGAATTATCAAAAAGTCATCGACTCTTTAAAATCCAAAGGCTCACTTATTATAAGTGAATATAAAGATGAAATTCCTACAATTGAAGATCAAATTAAAGGACAAATTACGAATGTACAAGAAAGTTATGATTCTCTTTTGATGACAGCCGAAAACATTCAAGCTCAACTTGAGGATGCTCTTTCCAAATTTAAAATTTATGAAGAAAGTCTATTTTTGTGTGAAAGACTTCTTAACGAAACCAGGCCTTTCATTTCCAGTGGATTAGATACATCAAAACTATCTTCTGAAGATGCGAAAGATAAACTTGATATGGCTAAAAATTATTTGAAGAATCTCCTTGATGGGCGAGAGAAATTACAAAGTGCAATTCAAGGATGTGTAGAGGCAACCTCTTCAATCAGCAGACCTTCCAGTCCTGATGTTGGTTTTGCTTCATCATTGCCTGAAAAAGAAATGCAAATAAAAATTCAACTCCAAGATTATATAGAACAGTTGCAGGCCTTCTCGTCTTCCCTTGAAAATATTGTGAGCGAATGGGAGGTTTTGACCAAACTGAAAAATTCAATTGAAAAATGGATCGTAGAAAAGGACCAGTTTGTTTCGGCTATGGAAGCAAAACCATTAGATTTCAATGTGGAAGCTTTGAATTCTCGACTACATGATCTTGAGGACATCAAAATTCAAATAACTGAAAAAGAATCTGAAGTTGATAGCATTGCGAGAAAGGAAAAGAAAAAGAAAGATGCATCTGAAATGAGTCATTTGAGAGAAAATCTTAAGCAATTGGATACACGGGTCAGCCAGTTGATGAATAAATACATATCTCAAAAATTAGCTGCTGAGGAAATGAGAGTTATTTTCTGCGAAATAGAATCCCAGATTAAGCTATGCGATGAAAAGATCGATAATATTGAAAAGCAAATGACCACTGGATCTTCTCAAAAGAAACAACTCATGCAGCAATGTCTTGAAGATCTCAAATCAGTTGATACGCTCATAACGAAAATTAAAAACATGACTGATAAATTGAGAGATCAGCTTTCTGATCAGAGTCAAATGGATATACAAAATAAAACAAGTAGTTTAGAAAAGCGACTAGAAGATCTCCGTAATAGATGCCTAAGAAAAATTCAGAGTATCGAATTGATCGAAACAAGTGTGAGTTCACTTCTATCAGAACTTTCATCCATTCAGGAATGGATTAATGAAAAGAAATTACAACTGAAAACTTTACCGAAACCTGGCTATCAAAGTGCGTGCATCGAAGGTGCCCTTCAAGAGATAAAATCAATCCAAAGAGAAACATTAAACAAAGAGATAGTCATTCAATCTTCTGAAAAGAAAGTAGATATTTTAAGCTCCGATATTGACCAAAAAGAAAGAGATTCTCTTATTCAAGCAATGAATACTTTGAAATCTAAATTCAATGATCTTTGCTCTGCATTGGAATCAGAATTAACTAAAATGGATGGTTTCCTTTCGAAAAGTAAGCAATTTGAAAAGGAATTGGATGACATCAGGCAATGGCTTATTGAAAAAGAACATCATTTGAACAGAATTGAATGGTTCCCTGGTAAAGCAGAGGATCTGAACGAAGCGAAATCTCGCTTTGTGGTGGAAGAAACAATAATCAAGAAATACGAAGAAACTGTTATAACAAATACATATAAACTCAGTAAAGATCTGGAAGAAATGTGTAACAACGAAGAGCAAATCTGTCTTAATTCAGTTCTTGATGAAATCAAGAGGCATCTGGATCAAGTAAAGAAATTGTTAGAGAAAAATATGAAAGAACTAAATAAGATGATAGAAGAACAAAAAGTACTTGATGAATCTTTAGAAAAAATTCAATCTTGGCTAACTGAAGCAGAATCAATATTGTCAACTACGTTACGTCTAGATGCCTCCATTGAAGTCATTGAAGAGCAAAAATCTACTTATAAACAACTTACGGATGAGAGCAAGAAACTTTTCGAGGAGTTAAAGAAACTGCAGAGTTCATCTGATAAGATATTGCCAAAGATGAAAAGTGGCAACAGAATGCAATTGGAAAACGATTTGAGAAACTTGAAAGAAAGACTTCATAGAGTAGAAGATGCTTTGAGTGAAAAACTACAAATGCTGGATGAAGCTATTGCCCAACAAAGAGAGCAAAAATGGCAGTTTGACGAAAGCAGTAGGAAACTTGAAGAGATTCGCGAAGAAATTGTACACCTCAGCAAACCTCTTGGCCCTTATACATCTGATGCAGAATTCGTTCTAGAAAACTATGAAAAACTTCTCCATCGTCTTTTGGATTTGAATGAGAGATTGCAAAGCATTAAACCCTTGTCCAGTTTTGTTGACTTATACAGCAACTTAATTGAAAAGTACAGTGAAGTCATTCAGCAAGTGCAAGATAAGCTTGCAAAAGCAAAGCAGTCATTATCCATGCGGGATCAGTACCACACGCTCGTTAAAGAAATAAACGAAACCATCTACATTTGCAATGATAATTTGACAAGTGTAAATGCGGAAACTCTTCCTGCTGACAAAAAACTCACAAAATACCAAACCCTTCTCGACGACATCACCCACTGCGAAGCTACCTACACCAAAGCAAGCGATAAAGGTGAGCAGATAGCAAAGGAAGGAACTGCCAGCGATTGTAACAAAATAATGGAAGAACTTCAGAGACTCAGAAGCAAATTAAATGAACTGAGAAAGGCTGTTAACAATGAAAAAACTCAACATGAACATCTGATGGCTGAACAGAAAAAATACATGCAAGAAATAGAGAATGTTCTTGGTGGACTACGAAATGGAATGTCTGTCATGCAATCCCAACCTCTTTTGAAACTATCCTCGAAAGAAGTCCAAAAAGAGATTAATAAACACAAGGTATGTGCAAGATATTTTCTAATCTTCTCAATTTATTCCTGATTCAAAACAAAAGAACCGATTAGTTTTAAAAAGATGGTTAAATTAATAAATCTTCAGAATAATAATAAATAAATTAAAAAATAATATAAAATATCATATAATAAATTTAATAATAATAATAAATAAAGTTAAATAAATAAATCTTAAGAGAGGTATCGATAATTAAATCATTAAATGTTTTTGTTTTTTTAAGCTTTCAAAAAAATATATTCTAACATTTAAAAATGTATGTTAACATTTTGCTTCGATTTCGTATGCAAGATTTACATATTTGTTTATTTAGGCAAAGGCACAGAATACTGAAAGTTTAAGATACCTATTTTTTCTTTGTTTTTTCTATCATTATTTTTATTATGATAGGAAAAACGAACAGAAAAATTATGATTTATACTTGATTGCCAAAATTAGCAGATCTTATTCTATTTTTGATAAATTATTTTAATAATTAAAAGCTTAATAATATGGCTACTTACCATACATTATACAGTAAATGTAATAACAATACCTTCTTTCTCTTACACGAAAATTTGAGTACACATTCATATGATGTATGCATTATTTACCGGCAGAGAAAAATTGATAGTGTACATTTATAATAATTTTCTTTGTCTGATAAACATACGATAGCTTTGAAATATGAGATTTAGAGAAATGTATCATCTCTGCTCCTCGTATAAAATTTTGCCGTTTTCCCTTTACGCCATTTTGAAGAATTTTTCTGAAATTATTACTGTCCAAATTTCAATTTCAAGTTTTTGAAAGCATTGCTATTCAGTCCTGTTTCAAAACAAGTCTAAGATACATTACTAAAATAATTTCTGTAAAATATTTTATTCATTCAAATAGCTTATGGTGTTTATTTTTTATTCTGTAAGCACATTTTTTCCATAATACAAGATTCCATATATTTTTTTTTTTTTTTTTTTTTTATTATTGATTTAATCCATAAAAAATATTTATATTTCAGGATTTGGCTTCAGATCTGAAGAAGTGCCTTAATGAAGCATCAACACTTACCAACCAAATCGACGTTGAGCTTCAGAGTGGAAATTTGCCAGGATCTTTCCTGGAGCAGGTGGAAGAGTGCAACATATTCCAGCAAACTCTGGTCATGGCTATGGAAGAACAGCTTCAATATCTTAAGTCTGCCTTTGACATCAGAAAGGAGTTTGAAAAACTTGCAGAAAGTCTTAATAAATGGTTGAATGGGGCTGAGCAGATGCTAGATGTGTCAACCGCTGGAGTTGATTTCCAAAACTTAGATTCGACGTATAATGAATTGCAGGTAAACTTTTATTTTGCATAAAGCCTTTGCGCTCTTCATAAATCCGTGCATAAATCTTTTATGCTCTTATAGCTTCCGTTAATTTAAGCATTCTAATTAACCCTTCTTTGCATAAATATATTTTTATCTAAATTCACAAACTTTGTCCTAGAAATGATAAAAAAAAAATAATGAAAGTATTTTAGTGCTGTACGTACTCTATTAAATCAAGGAAATTTTTAAAAGACAGAATTCTTACACGATCAGAAACAGTTATCCGTATTATTTTCAATTAAATATATCTAGGAACTCATAAATGATTTTTATTTAATGATGGCGTTTCGTTAATTCTTATAGTAATAAATAAATAAATTACTTAACCATGTATGTTTTTGATTTAAAAAAATCGCTGGAATTGCTATCGTACTTAATATGACTCCTGATGGTTGCAACTTAAATATGGTTTAGATTTTATAACAGTGTTTTGAACTTTACAAAAAAAAATTCTTAACTATATTTATGACATTTATAATGACGGCTGTTTTATTACTTCTTTTTATTTTACCACAGAATTCAAAATTATTTTTCAATGTAAAATGGCAATTTGTAATTTTATGTCATTCAGCGCATAATAGGAAATCTAAAATGCACTAGCAAACCTCAAAATTTTGTTTAAAAAAATATGCATTGTTCTTTAGTCATCGTTTCCATTTCATTATTTCCACTGTCATTTTCATATGTAAGACAAGTTTAAGAATCCTTCCAGTTTTAGAATTCTTCAAATGTTTCATATTTATTTTTCTTGTTTTTTTAGAAATATTTCTCTGACATAAGTACGTACGAAAATCAGCTCTCTGACATCCAAAAACTTGGTTCTCAAATCCACCCAACACTACTGGAAGACCAAGTGTCCCTGTTGGAATCAGAAATAGACTCTCTGAAAAAGAAGCTCAGCAAAATCCTGAACATGGCTGACAGAACCATCACAGAAGTGGAAGTGGACTGCATTCTGTGGAAAGAGTACCGGGAACTCGTCGACACGATCTTCAAGTTCCTCAAGACACCAATTCCTGCAGAGAAACCCGCGTCTGTCTCTGCCATCAATGCGTCCATCAAAAAACTGTCTCACCTTGCTCAAGAAATGCAGAAGAATCAGACTTTGATCAACGAATTGAACGAGAAAGCCCGATCTTTGAATCGAAAAGCCAATGTGCCATCGGCCAACGTCATCAACAAGGAGTTGTCCAGTATCAACAGCCAGTGGCAGGATCGTTTGTGTGCTTTGGAAAGTCAAATTTCAGCCCTGACTGAAGTTCTGAATCAATGGGAGGTGTATTCTGAGGTTGACAAAAATATACAGAGCTCGTTGCTGACGTACGAAAGACGACTAGAGGATATTATGGCGGCACCAAGTGTCAATGAAGATAGCTTGAAGGTAATTTCTTTTATATATTTTATGTGTATGATATTAGAGAGTTTTTGCATAACGTTTTTTTATCGTCCGATATTTTTCTTTCTAGAGCGCATGCTCATAGGAATAGCTCAGTAGTGCAGTATTACAGATACGCATGCGCAATAGATACAATGTTTCCTATGCGCATGCGCGCTAAGAAGTAAAAAATATCGGACGATAAAAAAACGTTATGCAAAAACTCTATTGTTACGAAATTACTTTCAATGTATTGAACAAGCTTCGTAATACTTCATTGAAAGTTTATCCTTTCAAAAATTTCTTGCCATCCTGTAAATCTCTTTTATTTTATTATTGTATAATTATACAATAATAAGGCAAGCAAAAAAAAAACTCGTTTATGTGAATGTTTTTTTTTTGGGGGGGAGAGTTTTGCAGTTAAAGAACAGGAATCGTCAAACTTCTTTCATTGCCACTCCCTCCAAAAATGAGTTAATTCGCGTTTTTGCGACTTCCTCTTGTTTACTGGTGCGATATTTAATAATAAACCATGCAAAAAAGGCGTTTACTGCCATTGTTTAGATTGTTCCTGCTGTGATGTATAATACTATATATATTATTATTGATGTCATTGTTCCCTTGATTCACTTTTAATCACATTGCCATTCAGTACGTGAATGTATATTTTGGACAAAGGTGTGAATTTTATCCTTACAATGGTGTTTTATATTTCTCTGTCGCCCTCCAATCGGCCTGACAATGTTACATCGATCACTAGAGGTCAAAATCGACAATTTAAGTGACACTGGTATAGTGATATTATTATAAAATAATGTCTATTATGAAGTTAGAATATCTATAATGAAGTTTCCAACATTGAAATTCTATCTGTAAGCACCATCATTAGATATCTCCAAATTTTCTGATTGTTCATGAATAGAGATACGTAAAATTAAAGTTTAGGAAAATTAGGTTTTATTTTATTTCCTTTTATGACTCGGCCATTGGAGTCGGAATATTCCGAGAGAAGGATATATATTTTATAGACATCTAACAATACGACCTATGAAATACGAATACGAGCAATAAGTGAATGATGAATATTATATTATATTTTCACCAGAAGATATATATTATATATTTCATTAGTTGTATATACACTGAAGTGACAAAAGTCATGGGATGGCAATATGCAAATTTTCAGATGGCAGTAGCATCGCGTAGTACAGGTATAAATGCGCAGTGCTTTCGCAGAGCTTTCATTTCTGTTCAAGTTATTCATGTGAAGAGGTTTTGACGTGATGATGACCGCACGACGGGAATTAACAGGCTTTGAACGCGGAATGTTAGTTGGAGCTAGACGCATGGGTCATGCCATTTCGGAAATCGTTAGGGAATTCAACATTCCCAGATCCACTGTATCAAGAGTGTGCCGAGAGTATGAAATTTCAGGCATAACATCCCACCATGGACAGCGCAGTGGTCGACCGCCTGCACTTAACGACCGAGACCGCCGACGTCTGCAAAGAGTCGTAAATTCTAACAGACAAGCAACACACAAGCAAGCTAACACAAGCGTCAAATAACCGCAGAAATCAATGTGGGACGTACAAGGGACTTGTCTGTTAGAACTGTGCGGAGAAATTTGGCTTTCTTGGGCTATTCCAGCAGAAGACCGACTCGAGTGCCTTTACTGACAGAACGACATCGCTTGCAGCGACTCTCGTGGGCACGTGAACATATCGGTTGGTCCCTAGATGAATAGAAAACCGTGGCCTGGTCCGATGAGTCCCGATTTCAGTTGGTAAGAGCTGATGGTAGGGTTCGAGTGTGGCGCAGACCCCACGAAGCCATGGACCCAAACTGTCAGCAAGGCACTGTTCAAGCTGGTGGTGGCTCCGTAATGGTGTGGGCTGTTTTTTCATGGCATGGACTTGGTCCTCTGGTGCGACTGGACCGAAAATTGACTGGAAATGCTTATGTTCAGCTACTTGGAGATCACTTGCAGCCATTCATGGACTTCATGTACCCAAACAACGATGGGATTTTTATGGATGACAATGCGCCATGTCACCGGGCCACAAATGTTCGCGATTGGTTTGAAGAACATTCTGGACAATTCCAACGACTGATCTGGCCACCTAGATCGCCCGACATGAATCCCATCGAGCATTTATGGGACATCATCGAGAGGTCTGTTCGTGCCCAAAATCCTGCACCATCAACGCTTTCACAATTATGGACGTCTATCGAGACAGCATGGCTCAATATTCCTGCAGAAGACTTCCAACGACTTGTTGAGTCCATGCCACGTCGAGTTTCTGCACTTCGCCGGGCGAAAGGAGGGCCGACACGATATTAAGAGGTATCCCATGACTTTTGTCACTTCAGTGTATAATATATTTCATATATAATAAATGTTCTCACTCATAAAAAAAGAAATTGAAGAGAGTTCAAATTCTTCCGAATTTTGGTATGAAATTTGTTTACAGTGCGATTACTATGTATGTGTGTGTGTGTAGTGAAATAAAAACGTAACTGTCTGGCACATCAACGGTCAATATAAGTATCACGTAGCGTATGAATTTATGCAGCTTTTTTATTATAATTATTGCGTCTGACATTCTACAATACACTTAAGCAAGCTGAAGTATCAAGTATCATATTTTTTTTTTCGTAACTTAATGAGGCATACATAGAGATATATTAATGACAAAAAAAGAAAAATGCTTTTAACTTGTACAATAAATTATAGATTAAAAATATACAATTACTTCTTTGAATTTTTTTTTCCAGATAAAAATTATTATCATATACTACATTTATATTCGCCCTATAAAATAAAATAATGGTTGTATTGTTGTTTAACGTTAAAAAAAATTTACTAACATAATTTCTTATGAAAACTGCTTTTGTTTCTTAAAAATACGTAATAACCATGCTAAAACACAATTACAAAACTAAAATATGGTCAGTTTTACGAAAACTAGGTGGTTTTATTTCAATAAATTATAATGCTTCATTTGATATATTTCAAAGAATTCAAAGCACTTTTCAAATTACATTAACACCAATAAGCAATAAAGGTGGAAATGTACCACCACTGTGATATCTCAGTCTTTAATGTAAAAATTAAAGTCTCTAAATACGTTAGATTTTAGTAATAACTGAATTTCTCCCACTATCAGAGTTTGCATTTAGATAAGAAGCAAAAGTGAAACACATTTCTGAAAATCATTTTTGTTTACATTTTAAACGACTACTTCGAGATATGTAAAAAAAAAAAAAAAAAATCTGCTGTTGCATTCTAACATACATTAAATTCTATGATGGAAAAATAATTTAATCTTTAATTTAAAGTTATAAATATTTATATATTTTTTTTTTTTTTTGAAATTTAAAATCCTATAGCTGACAAAATAATCTTTCCATAACGCTTTGAACTGTGATAATTAAATAATGATATGTAACACTTAATTTATCGTTTTAAGTGAAATTATACGACTTAAATTTTAAGATTTTAACTGAAAGAATTGCACATTTATAATAAGAAAATTTGAATTACAAAGGGATTCATGTTTTATAAAAATTAAAATTTGCTAAACCTAAAAAAATTTTGAAAATTTGATTTAAATTTGAAATAAATGTTTCAAATGCGAAGGCAATATTTAAGTGTTTACAATAAATTTTTAAAATATAACACAATAAATTTTTTCGCCAAATATTACGATGGTTTCTACACTAAAATTCCGTATAATCCAAAAAGTGTTAAGATGCTCTTTTTTATTTCTGCACTTCATTCTTTATATATTCGCGTTGCTTTTTTTTTCCGCTTTATTCTTTTACTGCCACTCAGTTTTGGTTCGCGAGGTTTTACTTCTGTAACTTATTTCTAATATCAGCTCCTGGCAAGTGACCCTATCGGATGATAGTATCGTTATATTCCAGAACTCATAGAAATAAGATAATTGTGAGCAGGAAAAAAAATGCATTGTTTCCCTAAACAGCGTCCACACTGGACGCGAACGTTTTAAGCCCCACATACCAAACTTGTTTGTTGTAGTTTCGATAAAAATTAATTCGCATCTGGTTTCTTTCGTCAACTTTCAGGGGAGAAGAATTATCGCTCTGCCTGGTGTCTAGTTATGGTGACACATTAAAAAATTTACTACTTTTCTGAAGACGACTGGGTGTGTCTGGTAAGGAGAGATAACGGGGCTTCAAATTTCAATGTCGATTGCATTGTTTGCGATTCAAATTGCAAAAAAAAGATAAACGTTTAACCGAATGTTACAAACCTGTGAGGCGTGGTTTTAGATGTTAAGATAATGGACTTTTATGGTTAAAATGTTGGAAGGAAAAAATTTATTTCACATTTCAAAAGGCATAACAGCATTAGATATCCTCCTTTGCTACATAGAATAGCAAGCAGATGTTTTGCCACCTGCTGTTTGATATTTGAAAAATTGTTAGACATCACTGCATAATAGAGAATTTCTATACAAAAAAAATTCTTCATTTTTGCTGTTGAATTTTTGGTATTATTTGAAACATTGTTATTGTTCATTTATTTATGTTATTTTTAATAAATTTTCATTTACAATTCTGCTTGTGCGTTAATTTTATCGTGTAAACTGATTTCATCATCCTTTAATGTTTTTCAATGCACATGTCTTGTGATTGGGAAATCGTTTTTAGTTGAATTTCAGTAATTCGAGTTATGGCGTATCAAAGTAACTCGATTTATCAAAACTCTACTTGATTTACGTAAGAAAACTTTTTATCCCTATGAAAAGTTGGAAGTCATGGCTAACCTTCATCAAATTTCTCGCTTTTTAAATAAAGAAACACTCATGCTAAAAATCATTTGTAAAAACTAGGGTGTCGCCATCGACATAAAAGGCAATGCAATGGTCGGTGGAAGGGTGAAAGGTGATGGATCAAGGTATAGTCAACAACGCAACAGGCGAAATCAAGGTTTTCCAGTTTCTCTCTTCGTTTTTCAACAAGTTTATTGCTCCTCATTTCTGGCTTCAATAACAGCTTGTGAAATGTATTTATTTTTGGCCATTGCAAATAGTTTTTCAGGCCTTGACATTACTGTGCAAAACTGATCCAACTTACTCAATCTATCGAACTTTAATCGCAGTGGACATTCTGTTCTCGTGAATTGGGTTCTCTTGTGTCAGGAATATACGGTCTTGCAATGGTCACGCTCGATGAAATCTTTGAAAAGTATCTAAATATATGTATATAGTTAAACAATTCACCTGTATACATACTAAATATATAGTTAAACAGTTCATTATCACTCTATAGATAATGAATCAGCAAATAAAAATTTTCATGCGTGATGTTAAAGTAATTTAATAAGTGCTTCGATATTTTTTTTTTTTTTTTTTTCAAACTGTTTTATGGATAAATACAATTATTATGGTATTTATGGATAAATACAGTTATTCGATATTTTTTTCAAACAGCTTTTTCAAAATTATTTGAATAACCTCAAAAATGGTTATTCAAATAATTTTTATTTATCGATTATTTTTGTGTTTAGGAATAAAAACAGTTATTCGATATTTGTATTTTATTCCATATTATTTTTGTATTAATGAACGAGTACAGTTATACGAAATCAATTAAAAAATAAGCCACGTTTATTACTTTTAAGAATTATTTTCTGTGATTAATTTTTTTATGTAATTAATTTTTAAAGTAAGTTTTTATGTAATTCTGTTTGAGTTATTTTTTTATAATAATATATAATTTTTATATAATAAATCGAATCTTTTATTTGTGTGATAAGATAAATTGACTCATAAGTTTAATCTTTCAGAAAGATTTTTGTTCTTTAATGACACTTCATATTTAACCTGGAAAATCATACAAAAAAAATATCTGATAGATAAATAGAACATTTAATTGTTATGATTTTTATATATGTAGTTACAATTAAGCACTACTAGTTGCACAAATTTCTTTCATAAATAAAATGTATTAAAATAGTATTGTGAGAACGTTCTTCTTTCTTCTTCATTGGCGCAACAGCCCCATGGTGGGCCAAGGCGACTGGCCAAAGATGGTTTCTTTTTAAGGGGTAGGGTTGTCAGCCCTACTCCCAACACTCTACAGTCGTATTAGTACTAATAGTCGTATAGTATCTACCGGGACCTACGGTTTAAAGTGGATTCCGAACCAGTGCAAATATCCACGGTATCGCCAGAACTCTACCCGAAATCTGTTGCACCGAGCTCAAGAGTTGTGAGAACGTTAGTTATGCAAACACTGATAAATTAGGCATATACAAACAAATTAGTGTGCTTTTTCATAATTAGTTATATTTTTATTATTTTTAAATTTCATTATATAAATCTTAAAGTTGATTTTATATTTTGAACATCTTAATTCAAGTTTATTTTAAATTGTTTGATGTCATAAATAAGCATCATTATTCTCAAAAGAATAAAACTATCTTTTAGATAGCTACAAAATAGTTTTATTCTTATGTGCATAATGATGCTAAATAACTCTATCATATATTTTTTATTTTTCATATTTTTATTGGCATGTATTGTGGTGAAATAAAAAAAAATTGGCAAATTCATGTACATTTTTTTATAGAGAAATATAGAATTCACATTTAATAGTTAGGCTGAAATAATTCAGCTTTTTAAAAAATATATTTTTTAATGCAGTAGACCTTGTTCAGGAGGCTATCGGAATTCATAAATCATTGTTTTATCTCTCTGGTTATCAGCCTATCCAGACATCGCATAACGTCTTTAACGAAAACTTCCGCCCACGTATATGTCTGTCGTTGTGCAATGTTTACTTTATCCAGTTTAACTGACGAATCGAGCTCGTTTACCAAATTAGTAATGTATGTAAAAAGGCTTATAGAAGTACAATTCGTTTTGCTTTTACAAATGGAATTCGGAATAATTCTAATAGGAATTCGAGTTCAACCATACAAAATTTATATGTATACTTATAATATCAAGGTGATATTACCGTTTAAATTTTTTTTATTAGTTTTACTTATTAGTTGGCTGAGCTTCAATTGCTTTAGCAAAATCAAATATAAATTTGAATGTCAAATAAAGAAAAATAAATTAATTAATCAGGTTTCGGGTTCGAGTCCCGATGATGCCATGGGTGTTTGGAGTGGTTCCGGATCCACTTTAAGCCGTAGGTCACGGTCTGTAGTCAAGTCTGACAACCCTACCACGTAAAAAGTCATCGTCACGGAGCCAAGTCAGACTTCTACCTACGGGTGCTCCATCACAACAGAAGCTGCCGCCATTTTCCTAGTTCCATAAGACCACGTAGGTTCTTGGACTTAGTCTAGATGTTGCTGTCTACCAAGTGTTATATAAAACAAATTAGTTAATAAATACTGAATCCTACATTAAATATTTCAAATAGTATTCATTGTAAAGGAGATTGTGGATAATTCTAAATGTAGAACTTGATGTAATTATTCTCTAATGGGAAAAATACATAGCACGGACACCGTAGATGAAGCAAAAATAAAAATATTTATTAAACTTTATACGATGAAAATTCTTAAGAGGATAGGATTATCTCAAGAATATGGAATATTTAAGAACCCATTCTATTATTGTATACATTTATTTGTTTGTAATATAACAAATTTAAGTTATTTTTATTTTATATTAGGCATTTAAAAAATATTCCGAGAAGGGTTAATTTATAAGAAAAATGAAGATCGCGTAGCATTTCGTGTGTGTTTAAAACAAAAGGGCTTTAAGACCTGTTTAAAATATAAGGCTATATATCTCTCTTGATATATTATATGTATAGCATTTCCGGTACTATAGGTAACACGGAACTAAAATCTCCAAGCAGGAACATTACATCGTAAAAAAAAAAAAGTAGAAATTTTATCAAAAGGATTCCATTTGTTAATGAATAATTAAGTTTTGTTCTTTTAAAAGGAAAATGCTATAAGTAATACCAAATCAAATTATTTTCGCAAACTCGTAGCGTTATAAAACTAATCTTTATAGATTTCTTAATCTCATTTCTTGCCAAAATAAACTATTTCAATCAAAAATATATTGGTGAAAGAATAATTTAAAATGCAAATTTCGTATACACTTCAGAATTATGTATACAAGTATTCAGGAAAATTCTTTTATGTTTTGGCTTCTGAATTCAAGGTGATCTTTCATCAATTCAAACAAACTTCCTTGAACTTCAATAAATGAGTAGGGTAAAATTTAATTTCATCCTCATCTATTTCTTAATTCTTCAATTTTTTTATTACTTTTTTTTTCTTCATAAAAAGGTGATTTACTCTTTACTATAGCGAAACTCACTCCTTTGCATTTGTACTCTCTACCTAAATAAAAAGAACTAAATCCAAACAATAATAATAACATTAAAAAAAAAAAGACAGCTTCCTGATCTTCTGTGGGATTTTAAAGCTTTTTTACGAATGTGAATCTCTCTTAAAACGCCTACACTTTTCGTGAGAAAATAAGACCACAAGTATTGCTTTCACAATCTAGAGCTTCATTCATGATGGAATTTATCATTTTTTTTATGTTTCAAATTCAAGGTCTTGTCATACAATAGGACGAAAACACTCACCAACGTACAAAAACAAAAAACAAAAATCACTGTGTAAACGCTCCCCTGTTTTCCGTTGTGCTGTTTCGGTTTCTGTATCAAAAGTTATTCCTAGTCAGAATGCTGATCCCGCCCACTCGCCTTTGTGATTGGTTAATTGTGTCAAGTGGCTACTACGTAATCTCTATTTTTGAAACTGTGTTTGTTTGCCTCATTCGCAGGGTTTGTTGGAAGAGGTGAAGCAAGTTGTGGGTGATATCGGAAACCTCACATCCCTGTCGACCGGTGTTCTGTCTTATCTGAACGGTCTACCCAATGGTGCTGAGGCTCAAAAGCAGATCAAGAACCATCTGCAAGATGTTCGCAAAAGACATCAGAAGTAAGTTTATTTAAATTTTGTATACTTCCAGAAAGGAAAAAAACAAATGTTCTAGTCAAACTAATTTATGTCTTCTAAAATTAGTTAATGCTATCTTAAAATATTTTTAAGTAGAGAAAATTATGATTTTTTGTATATGTTATTAATTAATTATGTTCTGTTAATTAATTTAATTTTACTAATTATCTGTTTTGTCAGCTGTCTGAAACGGTTGTTTTTATTTTTATTTTAATTAGTATCTAAAAATTATTAAACTGTTATTTTGAAGTTCATTCCAATTTGTTATCAGTTTCACAATCTTTTTTTTAAATATTAATTTTTAAAATTTTTATTTTTCTATTATTTTGTTAATTAATTAATTAATTAAAAAATCTTTTTTTTGTTTAATTGTTCAAACAGCTGATTTCATATGATTCCTGTATTTTTATTTTTATTTTCGTTTAGAATTTTAAATATTTTTTTTTTAATTTAATCTTTTTAAAAATAACTTTAATTTAAGGCTTGTGAATTTATTACCAGTCATTTCAACAAATATTTTTATTTCTACTGACATACTGAAGTATAAATTTCAACCTCCTAATTTTTTTTTTTTTTTTTTTTTTATTAGATTAATTGCTGAAATTGAGAAAAAACTTAAGCAAGTGCAAGCAGAAAACGAAGCCATGAAGGAACTCGAGGAAGAAGTGACCCGAATTCAAGAAACTATTCATAAGATAGAAGAAGGAATTAAGCTAATTGATTGTTACATTGATGATCTTGACACGGTTGATCAGACTATGACAGTAAGTAAAGTAATATTCCATGTTGAAAGTCATAACTGAAATGCTGTAAACTACCTCTATTCTACACTAATCCAAGACATTCAAAAATTTGTACATTACTCTTATTTTCTTAAACATTTAAATAATTAAAATATAAATACTTATAACTTTAAAAAATTAAGGCTGCTTTGTTGCTTACTAAACAGTACAATTAATTTTTACCCTTTCTTACATCATAATAGTAAAACATTAAATTAATGTTTTATTATTACCAACACTAATATAGGTGAACTAATTTGAGAAGTGAAAATAACTTAATGAAAATATGTGAACTAATTTAACACAATATTTATTTTAAATTAATTGTTATGTGCAGCTATTGAATAAAAACATTAGAAATAAAAATTAATATTTGTTTATACATATTAAAGATATGTTACATTGCTATAATGTCAATTTTATTGAAAAAATTATTCTCCTTTATCTGGAATTTCCTCATATTTAAATAAATTTCACACACATTAGTTCAGATATGAATAAATCTACTGCATACATATACAGTAAAATTATGAATTAAATATATATGCATTCTATGCAAAATAATTGATATTATATGATAAAATGCAATCATATTGTAAGATATTATAGATCATAGTTCTTAGTATTAAAAAATGTATTTTATTGATATTATAGTTTGTGTATATTTTTTAAGTTTTATACATTAAAAATTTTATTTTTAACACTTAAAAAAACATGCTTTATTTATTTTTTTTTTTTAAATTTGTGTAGATATTTTTTTGTTTTAGTATATTTCAAAACATCATTTGTTTCCATTTCAACAATTCTTCAACCTTAAAATCACTAATTGTAACTTTATTATACTTATTCATAATAGCATTCATAAGTTGTGTTCATCATACTCTAATAATTGCAATAAAAGCTTAATCCATCCCCAAATTATCCAAAAATTTGAATTTAAAAGTAGTTATAGCAAGAAATTAATTTAGTAGCTTATAAAAAATTTAATAAATTTTCAATTGTCAGAAATTTAAAATTTATTAATTTTAATAGTATTTATTGATACTCTGTAACATAGAGTAAATATATGTAAGAGCTGTCTTCATTTTAATGAAAAAATGCATTCAGAACATTTTGTGATTTAGTCTTTTATTAAGTTTAGATTTTCGAAATTTATATAAGCAGGCTTTATAGGGTTTTTCACCCTCACTGGTTTTATAAATAATGTAATATACATTATAGATTTTGAGTAGAGCTAGGCAATGTAAGGTTCATAACATTATGATGTTTTCCTTGTATCATAAATTAATACATTACAATACATTAATCATAAAATTAGTTTTGTATTTTATATGTAGTCATGTATTTTATCAGTATTACATACTGATTAAATATATCATAGTAAGTTTTATAAAACATCAAAGGCAAAAGAATGTCAAAGGAAATAGTAAAAATTTATTTAGAAATATCTGGTATCATAAGAAGTTATAAAATGTTTGTGACTTCTTTTTTACTTAAGTTTAAATAAAATTTATATTCATATTGCATTAATAAATAAAAATAAATCCAGGATTTTCATTTCTATTTAATTTTCTGATATATTATATGTGTTGTAGTTTATATAAGTATAAAAAATGAAATCAAATTTTTCATATGCAATCCACAATCATATTTACATACTCTGTATTTATTGGTAACGTACAAAATATCAATGCATCGAATATCAAATCCTCAATGTATCACATATCAAAACATCAATTTATCACATATCAAAACCAATGTATCACATATCAAAACATTAATGCATTACATACCAAAACATCAATGCATCACATATCAAAAGCAATGTATCACATATCAAAAGCAATGTATCACATATCAAAACATTAATGTATTACATACCAAAATATCAATGTATCACATATCAAAACATCAATGTATCATCAAAACATCAATGTATCACATATCAAAACATTAATGTATCACATATCAAAAAACCAATGTATCACATATCAAATCATGAATGTATCATATATCAAAACATCAGTGTATGATATATTAAAACATCAATGTATCTCCTTTTAACTGAGTAGGAGTGATTTCATTTACTGGACATTTTTTTTTTTAATTTCAGGAAATGCGAGAAGAAGTAACAACCATTACAGAAACTGTTAAAACTATCACAACAAAGACTAAAGACTCATTTAAGAAGAAAGACTACAGTATCCCTGATACTATAACTAAAACTCTTTCATCCTTGGAACTTCTTTCTGAAGCAACAACGACTATTCTAGAAAATAAAGAGCGTGAGTACAAGAAAGCTAGAGCTACACGTATAGAATACACAGAAGCTTTGGATGCTGTGGTTGCCTGGCTACAGAAAGCTCAAGAACAGTTGCAAGACAAATCAAATTTACCAGAAGTTGCTTTGGAATGCATTAATGTATGTTTAAACTTGTTTGATTCTTTAATAATATAAATTGGGATTGTTTCAAAATATTATTTTGTTAAAGGAAAGAATGAATTCATGTAAATTTTTGTGACATTATTATTAAACTATACTCTTAGTAAGGCTTCGAAAAAAAGGAGATGATTATAATAATTGTAATAAATGCTAATAAAATTCTTGCAATTCATTTCCTTAAATAATTTTTACAACATTGGAATGTCTTACTACCATGTTAATCTGTTACCAGGTTTAATGAATTGTATTTAAATATTCTAAATTATCAAAGAAAATTTTTATTTCAATAAGCTATTAAATAAACTTTTTTATTTTGTTTTAAAACTAACTCTATGAGCATATAACGGAAAACCACAGGGATTCATAATTTTTAAAGTCTTAGTAAACCTTTAAAAAAATGGGAAAAAAATTAAATACATAAATAAATTTCTAATTAAATTTGTAACAATTAACTTAATTTTAATTAGTAAGTAATTCATTCTAATTAGCCTTATGCAACATTTGGAAATAATTAATCTATAATTTAAACAATTCTTTTAAATATAGTCTATCAGCTATTATTATAATAATAATTTTGATATCTATGTACACTTTTATTGTTAATAAGCTGTATATTTCATCTGCTTATACAGCAAAGTAAATATTAAAAAGAAACATTTAAGACTAATTATGAATGGTCATAAGATATACATATTAGGCATTGTTTTTTAAATTTAAAATTTTTTGTTTCTGAGAAGTTTTATGTGATCTTTAACTACCTTGACTGTTTTTCTTTAGGTACTAATATCAGAAGTTGTACCAGTTAAATCAAAATTAGATTCAGTTCGTAGAAATGGCTTACTGATAGCTGAAAGTACCAAGAATGCTGCTGAAAAGCAGACAATTCAAAACTCCATAACATCGCTCGAAGATCAGATGAGTAAAGTAGAATCCTGGCTTTATGAAAGAGAAGTGCAACTCAAGGAAGCAGTTAATGCTCTCCGCCAGTTTTTGGAATCTCAGAATTTTGTGCAGGCTTGGATTAAAAAAGTGGAAGCATATTTATCACAGGATACTGAAATTCTGTTACTTCAAGATGCAAAACAAAAGCTGTCTGACTTACAGGTTAGTATATATGTATATATATTTTTTAATTATCATCAATATATATATATGTAGATATTACGAAAATATTATTTTTTTTTTTAAATTCTATCTACACTGATATCACTATCTAAAATAATAAAAAGATGTTATAATATTAGAAATATAGAGAAGAATTTTAATGCCTGAGAATTGATATTACTAAAAAAGGATTAGTATTATTAAAAAATTGTGATTATTTCAAAATCGAAACATTTAAAAGTCTGATTCTTTATTTGATTGTATTGTTATTTGAGCATGAAATTAGAATGATCAAGTTCTTGTATCATGAATTAACATATTTTAACTATGAGAACTTTACTCAGTATTGCAATAAAAAAATAGCTAAAAGAAAACTTTAAATTTCATTCCATATTGTATTATTAGATACAGGCCAACTTTAATGGATCTTTTGTAAACTGTCTATGTTTTCATTGGGTTTTACGAAAAAATCATCCTTTTTTTTTAAATAAAGCTATTAAGAAATGGGGCGATATCAATTAAAATACATTTTAAAACCATACAATCTTATTTGGATCCCGATGGCCGAGTGACTAGCGCTGGGTGCTACAGGTTTCGGGTTCGAGTTAATTCGAATCCACTTTAAATCGTAGGTTCCTGTCTAATATGGCTGTACAGCGTTGGGCGTAGTGCTGGCAACTGTACTCCGTAAAAAGGAAAGCATCTCCTGTTTCGGAATCTGCCAGCAGGCAGACAGCCTTGGCCTACCATGGAGCTGTTACGCCACTGATGATGATCTTATTTAGAATGTCATTTAAAATTATATCACTTATTAAGAAAAACTTTTAAAAATAATTTTCTCAAATTATTTTTAAAAGTATTGGATATATACATGTAAATATCTTTTATTTTCCTGGCGATTACTCCCAAATACTTTCAAATGACCAAATTAATCCATCAAACACTACATAAACGTATGTTAAGCTCATACATCCATTGCAAGGTCTCTCGCATCGACAATTCGGTTGTCTGGGTGTCCTTTTTCAGAATTTTCGCCATGCGATACACAATTATAGAAAATTATCCCTAAAAAAAATCATGGAATATGTATTTTTTTTTTTTTTTTTTCTATAATCGTCGGTAAGCCATTCGTGTCATACATTAGTTAAGTCCTAGATGTCAATGTTAAAAAAAAAATTCCGATGTAATTTCTATGCTGCAATCGGATTGACTGAATCGTGATAACGTACGTTAGCAACTTAATGGGTGAATTTTTAATTTTTTTAAACTAAAATCGAAAATATGCATTGTTAGAATTATGATCAATAAGTTTTGCTTATTTTATTTTTTTATTATAGATATTCAAGTACAAATTTAACTATTCGGAACTCCATATTAAAAGCTGAACTACAATCCTGTAGTTCATCTTTGGAGCTTTCAAAATTAATACGTATTCACTCTGACACGAGTCAGAGTGGAGATTTTGGAAAAAATAACGAAAAGTAAATACGCATGCCAATAATCAATAAATAACATGGAGCTCCTTCCCGTCTTTTTTGTACTGAAGGACGTCGAGTCAAAGGATTGTGAAACAACATGAAATCGTGATAGAATGGCTGTTGCCAGTCATATGATATAAGGAGTGAAGTCATGTTTCCTTTAAAATAATACAAGGTATCCCAGAATACTCGTTTTAGACCAGAATCAAAAGAATATCATTTACACGAGTTAACACATGGTATTAATGCATTAAAGAATAACGAGTAACGCATTAGAGCAGGGGTCTCCAAACTTTCCAGCCTTAGGGCCATACTGTTTACTCCAGTAAGTAACCAAAGACCAAAACCGTTTTAATTTTTCTGCCATTATCTATATAATTACATAAATCTGATTAGTATTTTTTTTACAAGTGGATACCCCGCGGTTTCATTCGCGTTAATTTAGCTTTTCCGTTCCTGGGGGATTTTCAGGATAAAAAGCATATGTTTGATTCATGATATATACATTCCAAACATCGATATACATACATATGCGATACTCTTTACCCCAACAAAACTACCGAGGGTAACCGCGGGATGTTCACTAGTTTATAATGTCGGTAGGGTTCATTTCAATTATTTGTTAGTTGTTGTGCTTAAGTTAAATTTTCTGCGTATTATGCTTGTCATTAAGCTTTACCTAGCAAGTCAATAAAACCGAGTTATTATCATTCTGTGTTTTTTTATCCAACTTATCACAGCAACAATAAGCTATTCGCTGTCGCGGGCCGGATGGATGACAGTGGCGGGCCGGATTTGGCCCGTGGGCCGTAGTTTGGAGACCCCTGCATTAGAGGATTATCCTGAGTATACTCGTATCTCATGCTTACAACATTTCGCAGATATAGAGTATACTCAGGATAATCCTTTAAGTAGTCAATAAAATTTTTACGGAAGAAAAAAAAAAATTTCTTACATTAATATGTATGTGTTAGTATAATCTCTTAAAACTTTTTTTTATATACTGCAGGGTTTCTCCAAGGAATCCACCACTGTGCAACAGCACCTGAAGAACATGTCGAAGCGGCTGGAGAAGATCGGCGAGGTGTGCAGCACCGGCGACCTATCTGACATGCTGGACAACATGGAGCAGGACGAGAGCAGCACCGACAGCAGACTCCAGGAGCAGCTGTCCCTTCTGCAGGAGATGGTGGAGGAGTGGGAGCAGTGCGAGAGGAAGATCAAGGAGGTGGCCGCGTGGGTGGAGAAGGCCAAGGCCAGCCTCGATTCGCCCCACTTCAAGAAGAGGAGTCTCAGGGACCAGCTCACCACCAGAGAGGTACTGTTGTAATGACGTTGGAATGAAGTTACAATAAATTGTTTGCCAAACTGTGATTCAATGGTGACATACACAGCTAGAATGCAGCAAGTTTCAAATTCGAATGTTTTGGCGGTGTCCGTTATAGTCACTGCTTTCAGAAATGATGAAACTTGATGACGGTTGTGACAACATGTGTAAAACATTTCAAATCTATGTCAGGCTGCCTGAAGTTAATTGAAATTTTAAATTTAAAAAGCATTGGAGAGTCTTTTATTTTATTATAATTTTTAAGTAATATAATCTTATCGTAAAAACTCATGTAGTTGAGTGGCATTATTATTCTAAAAGGAAGTCTTAATCTGGAAACTTTCCATGTTTTCTCCTATACGACATGCAGTTGCTCTACGAGTTCTTCCAAAAGTCACTGTCCTACCTTCATCTTCCATTGGTGGATTATTAGTGAAATAAGTTGCATGTGGTGGAGCGGTTAGATTTGACTTCGGACAGATTATGCGGGACCCAAACACCTATTCTGTATGCTTTACCAATCTGCTTTAAAAGTTCTTGGAGGGTCGACCAAGGTTGGTTAAGACTGTTTGACAATTCTTCGATTATCTTACACATATCCGGCTTCCAATTCCGTCCTTAACACATCGTTGTCTAAAGGTGTTGTGCTTCCTGAACGATACAAATCGGAAGGATCAAAATTACAGGATATGAACTTGGTAAATAACCTTTGACATTTACAAACGCCTAATACACTTAGATAAACATCGCAAATGTTTTTCGTTACAACTGTTGCGTTATAACCGTTGTAAAACTCAAAAAGCATAAAATGCTGGATATGTACCTGTTCTTCATGGCTGATCATTTCTCCCAAAATTGCAATAATAATAATAAATTAAAATCAGTAGATTTAATTATTTACAAGTAAACAATTCACTTTAATCTGCCAATAGGCAAACGGCCTTGGCCCACTATGGGGTTGTTGCGCCAATGTAGAAGAAGAAGAAAAAATCACTTTAGCCTTAAAATGTGTTTGGCACGACTTTGAAGTACACGATGAACTGATAAATGATAGCAAGTAGCTTGACATGAGCAGAAACAACATTACTTTCCTGCTCCCCTAATATTAAGTGTTTATTAAAGCTATTATTTTTATTTCAAAAAATTTATTTTGAAAAATCAATGCAATCTCATCTAATATTATATTTATTGTAAAGTTATATATTTATTTTAAAAAACTTATATCTATTAAAAATATTGTCATTTTTTTTTTATAATTAAATATTTTTAATAGATTTATGTAAAAGTAATGAAAATTATAGACACACTAAAGTCGCTAATCGTAAAGTGAAAAAAATCCCTTACAAGACCCCATTTGTTATTCAAAAAGGACACAAAATTAAAATTATCAAATAAACAAACATTTGCCTTGTAAAAACGTTAGAAAATGACATAACACCAAGATGGTACTATTGCTATAAAATATAAACAAAATAATTTCTTAATAACGAAATTTTAAAATATATATATTTTTTTTTTCAGAATTATTTCCATGTTTTATTTAATGCATTAAAAATATATAATAGAAGTTCGCTTTTTAAGTTAAATGATGTTTTATGTTTTAAAGGGCGAAGGCTAAAAATTAGAGAGTTAAATCCCAATAAAGGTCAGAATTTAATCACATTAATTGTATGGTTGAAAGAGTGTAAGTTTAGTATTAAGTTTCTAGTTATTGGATAAATATGTAAAATTCTTTTCAGCTAAAGCTAGATATTTTCTTCAGATGTATTTTTAATGCGAATCTTTTACAACTTTTTTCAATTCCTTTTTTTTTTAATTATACACTTGAAAGGTCTAAAAAATGGGTAAAATCTTTAGATGGTGTATATAGAAATTTAATTTCTCAATTTTGAATAGACCCCCCAAAAACTTAATGAAAATACTTTTCATTTCTATAGTAGTAATCTGTAACTTTCGTCTTTTTTTTTTCCCATTAGAAAATGATGTCTGACATGTCAGTCCAAAAGACAAAAGTTTTGATGGCTCTTGAAAAACTCCAAGTGCATCTGAGATCTCATATGACTGGTCAGCACCAAATTCTAACCCGGGGACAGAGTGTTCAAGAAGAACTAGAAACACTGCATTCGCAAGTTGAAAAGCAGTGCGAAACTCTGCAGTTGTGTGTTGTACAAGAAGACCAGTACTTACAAGATGCCCAGTCTTTGAAGCATGCTGTTTCACAAGCTGACCACCAACTAAAATTAGCCACTAGTCCTAGCATTAACGTTGAGGAAAAGGAAAAACTGAAGGAATTACAACAGGTAGTTGACTGCATTATTATTTTATTTATTTATTTTTCAAAATAATTTATTCTGCAAAAAGTCTTTTCAGTTTTTATTCATAAATCTTTAATTAAAAGTTAATAACAGACATTTTAATTTACTTGTTCATATCTTTATGTTTTCTTGTTTAGATTTCATATCTTTTTCTTACATTTTGCATGTAATTTAGGCACTTAAAGAGCAGATTCAGAACTACAACAACCAAATCAGTATAGTCCAAGGTCGCATCAAGATCATTCACCAAACCAGGTCTCCTGATAAAGATCCATTTAGAGCACAAATTGTTCCTCTGCCAATGTCAGTATTTCTTCCTCCGCCACCAAAAATATACATACCACCAGAGTCTCCTCACTCTCCTGATACTAGAAGGAGACCCATGTCTCGAGAAATGGTTACAGTAAACGAAAGGCACTATTCTAAATCTCCTTCTTCTCCAACAGACTTAGGAATTAGCTATGCGGCGATTGCTTCAGGCCATAATAGCCCTGTTAAAACCCATGGGAGGCGAAGTCCATACCCCAAATCGTTTACCCCCACTTTTTCAAGCACTCCAACTGAACTAATTGAGAGTACCGTTAAAAAAGAAACTGTTTTGGAAAAGAAATATACTGAGCAGACTGTGCCAAAATCTCCTAGGCCTCCGCCACGTAGATCGAAAGATAGAGAAACGCATGAAAAACATTCCGTACGTGAAGAAAAAACCACCACTACCACTGTCACTAACAAGCAAAAAAGTAAAGAAATAAAAACTCCCATAGTTGAGGAAATTAAGGAAGAAGAATCTTCCAAAATTGATGAATCTAAAAATGTAGATGGTACATCCTGGGCATCGGGCTTCCTTTCAAAGCCATCTTATGCTGATATATTGTCAGGTAGAAGTAGCCCTGTACCTCGATCACCATCCCCTCCAAATACTGATGATAGATTTGTAACTTCCTCTTATCAAAAAGAAGTCACTAATACAGAAAGAGGAGAAGACGTTACTGAAAAGTTAGAAGCTTCTGCTTTTAAAACGTCATCCTATACAGTTTCAGATCCTATAGTCGAAATGCCCGATTCACCGGATTTGAGCAGAAAGAAGCTTGAAATCAAGCTTCCAAAAAGCCCTTTTGGCAGCCATTTTGCTCGAAGTGCTTCCCCTAAATTCTTTGATTTGAAAACTAGAACGCCCTCGCCTTCTCCCTCTGGTGTAAAAGAATTTTCTGAATCGCGAGTCTCATCCACATCTGTTTCAAAGACAGTGGTGTTTTCTAAAGGAGAACACCATGTTACTCAAACAGAATCTTCTCACAGTGAGATTGAGACGAAATCATTTTGTGTTAGCCCACCAGAATCCCGCAAGTTGACTTATGCCCAAGTAGCTCGCATGAGTAGTCCAGTTGGTGATGGTTGTCGTAGTGTCTCACCAAGACCGCAATCTGCCGGTAAATCTCAATACAGTAAAAGCCATTCCAATAACGTCCCTCCAAAACCGCCGGATACTAAATCATCAAAATCAGATTCTGACCAAAAGTCTTTTTTAGAGGTTAATTCAGACAACAGAAACCGGCCTAAACTGGATGATCTAGGGAAGGGAGGCGATAAAGAACATTTTTTATCCAAAACCTCTGAACAGAACCAAAAAAACTTGATTAGGCCTCTGCTCAGCCACGGGGAGGATGTGTTTTGGACACATCTGCTGAGCAGGGGCACGAAGTACCATCATCCTCTTTCTTGGGAGATTTTGAAAATCTCTCAAGATTGCGAAGGAAAATTACAAAGTCGCGAACTTTGCATCCTTGGGATATCGAATCCCGAGAGAGAAAATGTACTTAATAAAGCAATGAGCTTATTCTTAGATGCTCAGGCGTCACATGAATGTATTTCTGTCACTGGGCAAATTGAAATTGTTCCTAAGATTTGCTGCCACTTTAAAGAGTGGTGCAGCTCACCTAATTTTCAAGATGAAACTCTTTTGGTTTGTTTGCTTTGTGGCTGTATAAGCATTTCAATGTTTGGTGCTTCAAGCTGTGAATCTTTTCCTATTTTGCAAACAAGCGAGTATTGGTCAGAACTTGCCTCTCGTATTTTAAGAAAACTTGACAAGAAACTATTGGTGCTATTTCATTCATACCAATCAATATATAAAAATAGTTCATCTAAAGAATCAAATACAGCATTTGAATATAAATTAAAATCTATTTCTGATAGCGATCCTATGATGTCCAATTTATTTCTCCCATCGAATTTTTCTCAAAGAAAAGCAAAATTAAAATTAAAATTCGACGTAATCGATCAAGATTCAGTTGTTATTACTGATCTTACAAACTATGTTATGATACCTTTCGAAATAAATGAGACAGAATTTCTAGTTTCAAAAAATTATAAGACTGTTGGAGAAGAAACAGAATTTGGTGAGGGAGAGGAATCTAGCATGAAACAAAATTTTCATGATAATGAATCAAAATCAAAATCTGAGCAGGTGGTGGAGGAGGAATTCTGTCATTCTGGGACCATAACACATCAGGATGGATCTCTTCAGTTAAAGGTTTTGAACTTCTCTTATCTGCCTGCCATTGATTGCAGTTGGTTGAATGATCCTTCGTATTAATACCTTAGGTGAAAATTCACATTGCAAGTCTACAGCTTGAATACTAACATTTAAAGGCATGGAAAAAATTACTAATATAGCTTTATTTAAAGAGATCAATCATGTATATAAATATATTAGCATGTAAATCAATTCTACATAACCCTTCGGTCTGTTCCTTGTAGGTGGAAGTATAATCATTTTTACATAATTTTATTTCACTTTTGTATTATTAAAAGGAATCCAATTATTCCTTCTTCGAGCATTTCCATCTTAAAATTGTAATTCTATGAAGTTTAATCCATAGAGTAGTAATATAATAGGACGCGCATTGGGGTTGCCGGTTAGGGGCAAACATAATCGCATTACTTTGTAGAAGCGATGACAGCTTGGCGATTTTTGGCAACAATTTTTACTGTTGGCTATTATTACTCTCTATGCTGCTGGCGTACAGGGAGGAAAAGGTTAACAATTATACAACGATTTTCAAAAGAAATGTGTAATGTAAATATAATTTTTCTAAATATTTGGCTTTTCTATTCTATTAATAAACTTTCTTGTGTAATATTTTCTCTCGAAAGTCATTAAAAAAATAAAACATTCATTAATATGAATTGTGTTTATGACCTTTCTTATATCTGTTTATTTTTAATAAAAACATAGTTAAATAAATGTAGAACTTGAGAAGAAGAATTTTAGGCATTTCTCAGAATTTTAAAAATCGCTTTGTAACGTGCTTACTATTTCTAAATAAATACGCGCAAGGGAAAAGAAGCCAAGTAGTGATAAAGTGCCAACTGTAGTACGAAAAGTTCGGAAGATATTGCCCAACTTTGTATTTCTTTATAATAAAGAAACGCGCTCTATTTTATTAATATTTTATGGTTTAATCATAAAATGGTTTCAGTCTTGTATATAATATTAATTTTTCAAAAGGAAAAAAAAATGCTTCCTTCGAAAGAGAAGCTTAAATCTCATTAGCATGGCTTATGTTATTTTTAAGAAAATGGTTTGCTGTATTTTAATATTTTTCAATTATTTTAAAATTATTATTATTTGAAATTTTTAAAGTAAATTATTCTATTTTAAAGTGCATGTTTAAAAAAAAAATTTTTTTTTTTTTAAAGCATGAAAAAATACTGAATATTATGCATCGTATAACTGTTGTTTATTTCTATATATATAATTGATTTTTGAAAAAATATCATCTAGTTATTTGTATTTTAATGATAAGCGACATTGTAACCAAATGATATCAGAATGTGACTCTACTGAACATATTATCTTTCCTCAAACTGAGATGTAGGGATGGTTGTTTTCAGAACATTTCTTGCTACCCATTAGAAAATCTTTTTTGAAAATGCTTATGCTTCTATTTATGAAATATATATTAATGTTAGATAAGAATAAAATATTTATTAAATGTAACAGGATTTCTTTCACATGTCTTATATTCCACTATTGAAAAAGCAATGACGTTACAGAAAATGACATTATTTCCGAAAAATTTCTCGATTGTTATAGTCTTCCTGTTAATTATGCTGGACAAAATACTTTCTGTATATTTTTAACAATATTTAAATCAAACATCTTTCCTTTCTACAAGTGTAAATGCTTATCGTCCATTTTATTTCTTTGTAAATTAAAAACTCTTTGTAATTTTAAGTTCAATTTTATTTTTCAGATGAAACCTTCTGAATTCGATTCAAGTTTCTCTCGAAATATGGATCCAGCCTCACAAGAAATAATTGTCACGCAGAATGTTGCACATCAACAGTTTGCCATTCCTGAATCTTTCACCAGAGTTCCCTCGAAACCAACCGTAGAAGAATCACATGAGGAGGGAACAGTAATTTTGGCTGATAATTCACTTCAAAGTTACAAAAAGGATGTCAGAAAAGAAATGTTACAAACGGATAACGTCGCTTCAAGCAATATCTCTGAAAGAAAGGAATTAAATAAATTTATAGACAATGACTCAATTCAAGCTTTCTCTAGAGTCATTTCTGAACATTCGAGTTCAAGAGATTTTGTTCAAATACCTGGAGAAAGTATAAACAGCGGAATGGAAAAAATCAGTTCTTCTACAGTCAGTCAGCATGCAAGTCATTTAGCATCTTCATTTCAAATAAGAAATGATACACCATCTTTACTTTCATCTTCAGAAGCTGTTCTTCCTTCATCGGGTGAAGACGTTTTTTCACAGTCGGTGACTCAGCAAGGTTTTGCCACCAGTTCTACTTCCAGAAAAGTGATGTCTTCTAAAGTTACTGAAATTGGAGATTCAGATTCATTCTTCAGCAAAGGACAGCAAGATACCACTAGTACAAAAATCAATAAATCTTCTCAATCAGAAGTTAAGGTCAGTTCTCGTCAAGTTAGGTCAGTCGTTACCAAAAGTTTCACTTCTTCTTCAGGTGAAAAAATTGTTCATATGAGTTCTGAGAATATCGATCCTAATGCTATGTTCTCTGACTTCAAAGAGTTTCAAGCATCATCTGAAAGTAAATCTAAAACACTATCAACAAGTTCTTCTCAACAAAAACATATTATCTCAACTTCTCAACAAAAACAGGTATCTTCTACTGCCAGAAGTCAATTTATAAAAACACAATCTGAAGGTACAAAAGAAAATTATTCTGTGTCTGAATTCGAAAACCAGATGTTTTCTCCGGAATTAATTGAAAAAGCAGAATCTGTTGAAACATTACCTATTGTGGAAGAAGATCCTACCTGTGAAAGTGCAGATTCAAAAGAACAGTATGCAGCATCATATGTTGAATTTGATGAAAAAAATTCTGGTTTGAATTTTTCCTCACAGGCCTTTGAAGGAAAACAAATAAAAAGTGAAGTTTCTACTAAGTCTAGTCAATTTGCTGTAGCACAATCAGTGGTAAAGCAGGTGAAGTATTCCTCTGCTGTATTAAAAGATGGATCTCCTCAAACTCTTGGAGAATGGGAAACATTTCCTAGTCCAGCATTCAACAGTTCAAACGAAGCAATTAATGTTACATCTAACATTAAAGGACAACAAATTGACGTTTCTTCAACTTTGTTTTCTGGTGATTCTAATGAGCAGTTACAAAATTTCAATTTGTCTGATTTTAATCAATTCTCAAAAAATATTCCTGATTCACAAATGTTAGAATTGAGCATTCCAGAAAAGGGAGAAACTAATCAAAATATTGAGGACTTACAAACTACATCTCAAACTTCTGTTGTTACTAAACGATCGATTATTACTCAAAGTAAAAAATCAGTTGTGCAGCGGAGCACAAAAATTGTACACGTGCATGATGAAAGAGATTTACCTGGACCGACTGATAACGTTACACTAGGACAGTCAATAGAAAGTACTTCTGGAAGAACTTTTAAAAGCATAACATCAAGTAAAGATTTTGATGATGATAAAAAAACGGATTATTTTAAAAGTGTGCGAGATTCTATAGAGACAGAAGTTGTTAGCAAACTTATACCTGACACAAAAACAAATAAGAAGAAGAAAACTAAAATTATTACTGGACAGGATAATAAATTGTCCTCACAAGAAGTTTTAGGAGATTCTAGTAAACCATGCGAAACTGTAGAATTTGAGGAAATATCTTCAGAATTACCAGAGAAGGAAAATGCCATTGAATTTTCGGATAACAGTACAGCAGAAACTGCTGTTAAGACTCTTAATGTTAACGATATATCTGGTAATATTGAAGAAATTTCTAGGACAACTTCAGATGTAACATCAATCTCAAAAGATGATATTTCTATAAGATCATCTGATTCAGAATTAAATTCAGAAATTTATGATAATTATAAAGGCAACCAATCAGTTACCAAAACTGTCAAAAAAATGACGATTTATGAAACCGTTTCAGATTCTGATGGTAAACAAGCATTTAATAATGCTACTGAAATGAAAAGTTTAGGCCAGGAAGCTGATGATGCAGTTATTGCACAGAAAACTCCAGAAACAAAACAAAAGAAGAAAAAAAAGAAAAAGAAATCTTCTCCCAATGATAAAGAATCTGATGAGATCGAAAATAAAAATCTTTCCTTGACGAATGTAAAGTCAACTGAAAAAACAAAAGGTGACGGAAAGACAATTGATCTGCCATTTAAATCAAAGAAACAAGAACAGAAGATTACTGAAAGACAGCTAGTTATTGGAATTAATGCAGTTCCTATTAATGACGAATCACCTTTATCGTTTTTCAAAAATGAACAAGTGCTTGCAGAAGTGGATTCATCTGTGCAAATTACAGCTGATTCTTTTGGTGAACAGGAACAAGATTTCAGTAAATTACCAGTAGTTACTAAATCACTAAGCTGTAAAGTGACTGTCAGTCACAGAAATGAGGACCAATTGGGGGATGATGACCATACAAGAAAAGATGCACTTTCTAACAAAAGTAAAATATCAACGGTAGAAACAACAGAAGTTAAAAAAATTTGTAGTTCTGAAGAAAATGAATATAACAAAACACAAACCACAACATACAGTCGAATACAAACTGTGCAATCGGATGTTTTGGAAAAAAATAAAATATCAACTGAATATAATAAAGAAATTTCAACCGAAACTCTTCCTTTGGGGATTTCTGAAGGGGAAATATCGATTGAAAATGAAAAAGGGGATTTATCTAATTCTGTTGATAATTTTAGTGAAACTAACATTTTGAAAAAAATCGTTTGTCCTGAAGGTGAAGAAATGGTTTCTAAAAATAAAAAAGCAAAAAAGAAGCCAAAGACAAAAGTGACTTCGCCTGTTGTTTTGACCGAGAAGATTTCTGATGAAAATAATGATGCTTGTTCATCGCAAGGCACAACTTCAAATATTTCTGAAGATGCAAGTCTGATTCAATATGAAAAGTTGGTTGACGATGATTCCTCACAAGCAATAGATTCGGTTTCTAAGGATGAGGTTGTGTCCCCTGTTTCAACTGTTCCTTGTGATGCTCAAAGTAATAACTTAACTGATAATAAAATATCCAAGAAGCGAAAAAAGAATAAAAATAGAAAAAGAGGTGACACTTCTGGAAATAATTTAAAAAGTTCGGAAGATAAACAGATATCCATCGAGAAAGACACACAACCAACTGAATCGCATAATAAAGGAGAAGTTCAACCCAATGTATATGATCATAATGAGTTAGATAAAAGTAAAGAAATCGTTTCAACTCTCTCAGAAGTTACATCCAAAATTATTTCTGAAGATCAAATACATACCTCTCCGAAAATTGATGAAAAGATACCAATCAAAGAAAACATACCATCAACTAAATCGCATGAATCAATACGTGCAGTAATCGATGCATCCAAAACGGTTCCGGAGAATATTTCAACAGATGAAAATATTCCAATCGAAAGAGACTCACAACTTACTGAATATCCTGGTATAAAGAAGTCTCAACCTGGCATTAATATTCGGCTTGAAGAAAGAACTGCACCATCAAAACTCCCAGAAGACAAATCTAAAATTATTCCAGAATATCAGAGCAATATTTCAATCAAAAAGGATTTGCAACCTATTGAAACGTCTGGGGTAAAAGTGTCTCAATCTGACATTGTTAATGAACTTGAAGATAGAACTGCACCTTTAAAAGAAAAGAAAAAATCGAAAAAGAAGAAAGAAACATCAAAACTGATTCCAGAAGATCAGAGAGATATTTCAACAAATGAAAACATTCCAATAGAAAAAGACTCACAACCTATTAAATCTGGTGTAAAGGAATCTCAATCTGTCACTGATAATCAGCTTGAAGAAAGAACTATTCCTTCAACACTTTCAGAAGACACATCCAGAATTATTCTAGATGATCAGAAAGATACTTCAAATGAAAAGGTTCCAATCGAAAAAGACTCACAACCTATTAAATCTGGTGTAAAGGAATCTCAATCTGACACTGATAATCAGCTTGAAGAAAGAACTATTCCTTCAACCCTTTCAGAAGATACATCCAGAATTATTCCAGAGGATCAGAGAGATACTGCTGATGAAAAGATTCCAATCGAAAAAGACTCACATTTTATTAAATCTAACCTAAAGGAATCTCAATCTGACATTGATAATCAGCTTGAAGAAA
Organism: Caerostris darwini; assembly: GCA_021605075.1. Lineage (NCBI taxonomy): Eukaryota > Metazoa > Arthropoda > Arachnida > Araneae > Araneidae > Caerostris > Caerostris darwini. The sequence continues at coordinate 250,555 of BPLQ01007760.1, forward strand.
GAATAATGGTAATTTCTGCTCTCCCAGAAGATATCCCAAAAATTATTGTGGAGAATCAGAGAGATAATTCAACAGATGAAAGCATTCCAATCGAAAGAGATTCACAACTTACTAAATCCTCTGATTTAATTGCGTCTCAATCTGACATTGATACTCAGCTTGAAGATAGAAAGGCAACACCTTCAACTCTCCCAGAAGACACATCCAGAATTATTCCAGAGCATCAGAGAGATACTTCTAATGAAAAGATTCCAATCGAAAAAGACTCACAACCTATTAAATCTGGTGTAAAGGATTCTCAATCTGACACTGATAATCAATTTGAAGAAAGAACTATTCCTTCAACACTTTCAGAAGACACATCCAAAACTATTCCAGAGGATCAGAGAGATACTTCAGATGAAAAGATTACAATCGAAAAAGACTCAAAACCTATTAAATCTTCTAGTATAAAGGAATCTCAATCTGACATTGATAATCAGCTTGAAGAAAGAATAACGGTAATTTCTGCTCTCTCAGAAGATGTACCCAAAATTATTCCGGAGAATCAGAGAGATAATTCAACAGATGAAAGCATTCCAATCGAAAGAGATTCCCAACTTACTAAATCCTCTAATTTAATTGCGCCTCAATCTGACGTTGATACTCAGCTTGAAGAAAGAAAGGCAATACTTTCAACTCTCCCAGAAGATACATCAAAAATTATCCCAGTGCATCAGAGAGATATTTCAGATGAAAAGATTCCAATCGCAAGAGACTCACAACCTATTAAATCTTCCGATATAAAGGAATCTCAATCTGACATTGATAATCAGCTTGAAGAAAGAACTACTCCTTCAACAAGCCCAGAAGACACATCCAAAATTATTCCAGAGGATCAGAGAGATATTTCAGATGAAAAGATTCCAACCGAAAAACACTCACAACCTATTAAATCTTCTGGTGTAAAAGAATCTCAATTTGACGTTGATAATCAGCTTGAAAAAAGAAAAGCAACACCTTCAACTCTGCTAAAAGACGCATCAAAAATTATTCCGGAGGATCAGAGAAACATTTCAACAGAAGAAAAGATTGAAATAGAAAGAGACTTACAACTTACTGAATCCTCTGGTGTAAAGGAGTCTCAATTAGACATTGATTATCAGCTTGAAGAAGGAACTACTCCTTCAAGACTCCCAGAAGACACATTCAAAATCATTCCGGAAGATCAGAGAGATATTTCAACAGATGAAAGTATTCCAATCGAAAAAGACTCACGACTTACTGAATCCTCTGGTGTAAAAGAATCTCAATCTGATATTGATAATCAACTTGAAGAAAGAAACGCAACGCCTTTAAATCTCCCAGAACACACATCCAAAATAATTCAGGAGGATCAGAAATGCATTCCTTTAAAATCGGGTGAAAAGACTCCAACCAAAAAAGATACTAAATTAAACAAACCAATTTCTCCTGTAGCTGGCGCCTTTGAGCAGAATCAACTGAATGAAAGAAAAACGATTATTCCATATGATCCAGATGAAATAGCTGAAAATATTCTTCAACAGCAGGAAAATTTACCTTTGACGACTGAAGAGAAGATTCTGATCCAAACAGGTATGTTATTGCCTGAAACATTTGATGTAAGAGAACCTCAACCTGAAATTCTTAATTTGGATCAATTAGAAGAAAGAAAAACTCCACCTTCTGTACTTCCACAAATTACTACATCAAAAACAATTTTCGGTGAACAAAAAAATATCTGTTTCATAGAAGATGAAGTCGATAAATCTGCTCCATTTACTGAATGGCGTGAACCAGTGGATTCTGTAATTGGCAGTCATCAGAAAGAAATTTCCTTAAGCATTCAACAAAACGTCATATCCACTGAAGTATTGGAATTGCCTTGTGTTAAAACTGTAGCATATGAAACTGGAGAGAATATAGAGTTGACCAGTGAAGAGAAGTTGACTATCCAGGAAAAGACAACTCAAGAAATCGTGTTAGGTATTGAAGTCAAAGAAAGTGAAGCACAATTAAAAATGCATGAAATGAGTAAAGAAAAATTGGCTCCTGGAATATTGACTTCTCATGGTAAGCCGTTGAAAGGTGTTTCAGATTACTCAGTTGAAATAGATTATTCTGTAAATACTGATACAGATATAAAGCCTTATCTTTCTTTAGAAAAAGGTCATGTACATCTGTCTGACGAAGTGCATTTAGAAGATGCTAGTAAAGAAGAAATCGAAAAAATATCTGAGAAAGTCACTTTAGAAAAATCTAATAATGTTGAAACATCTTCAATAGCAGAGCATGCGAATAAGAATGGTGAGTTGAAACCATCTTTAAATACAATCACTAACAGTGATATTTCAGAGAAGCCATTGGATACAATTGATAATGAAGGTTTGGGAAAAGATGTAGCATCAGAAAATAGTTCTAAGGATGATTCAGTCATTTCCAAAAAATCTTCTAAAAAGAAAAAGAAATCTCGTTTATCTCAAGTTTCACATGATCAGTTTGGTAACATATATGATGATAACAGGCAAACTTTAACATCGCAAATAGATAAAGCAGATACTGCCTTTGAAAATATTAAATATGTGAGCAATACTGCAGAGACAATGAAAGATTCATCAGGATATTCGGTATTCAATCGAGATGTTGAAACTAGATCTATACTAATTTCATCTACTCCTGAAACTGCAAAAGCATCTGAAAACATCGAATTTTATGAAACTCAGAAATCAGAAAATGACGAAGACAATAAAGTGGCTAGCGAGTGTGTAACTCAAGAAAGTGTTACATCTACAAAAATTATTTCAAGGGATCGATTGCATAAAAATGATTATTTGGATGAAGACAAAGAATCCAAAGAAGTGTATGTTCCTGAATCTCAAGAATTAAGTCTAGGAGAAGAACCCAAATCATTTGATGCAACATCGAGAGTTGAAAAAATTCAAAGTGTGACTGAGAGTTTGCAAACTATAAATACTATTCAACAGACTTCAGAAGATGAATTTTCTTGTGAAACAGTCCCTGTCTCTTCTGAATCTATTCACCCTTCATATTTACCAAAAGTTGAAAAATCCATAAGCCTAATAAATACTTCATCTAAGGAGCCAATCAAAGATACTTATCTCTCTCATTCTAAATTGAAAGTAATGGATTCTTCACCAGAAACTTTAAAATCAACAGATTCTATATTGTGTGAAAGGAACATTCCTGGATATGTGACTTCAGATGAATCCAAAACTAATGAATTGTCAATTGGTGAACAAACCTTTAATCCATCTATTAGATCGTTACCTTATTCTGAAATTGTAGAAGAAAAACTATCTGATAAAATCCATGTTTCAAAACAAAATCAGACAAATAATGTGGAGATTAAATCTAAAGTAAATGAGAAACCAACTGTAAAGAAAATAGAAGAGACCAAATCGAATAAAAAACTATCTAGAAAGAAAAAGAGCAAGCAGAAACATGATAAATGTGAACCAACAGAAGAAGAAGATGATTCAGCGTTGAAAGAAGTGGTTTCTTCAAAAAATATCGCTGCAGATTCAACAATGCGAAAGACATTGCATGAGGAAAATAAATCTGATTATAGTCAACAAAAAGATGATGAAAAAATTGCAACTTCAGTAAGTGAAATCAGTGTTTCAGAGTCAGATTCTTCTGCGTTTGAAATAAAATATACTTCAGATGCTGACGTGCAAATACAATATAAAACATCAGATAGCATAAATATTTCTGAAAAAGAGATAGAGACTTCTCAACAAGAGAAAAACAAAGATTCAATTTCAAAGAAGAAAAAGTCTAAGCAAAAAAATAAGACTGCAAAACAAAATAAGGATTTGAATCTGAAAAAATCAGAAAATCAAACTTCAGAAATGCCCACTACATCAGCTATGAAAATTCCTATTGAAAAAAGTGAGAGGTTAGACTATCCTGACACAGAAAAATATCAACCTTTAAGTAAAAATGGTGTGTCTCCAATTCATCAAATTGAAAAAGATTCTGCAAATGTTACAATTGATTTTTCTGTTACTCCTGAAATTTCAAATGAGGATAAGCAGCTTAAAACCAGTGATAGTTCTGACACAAGTATTTCAGTTGTTGAGTATAATATCGAATTAAAGGAATGCACAAAACTGGAAAAAGTAGGAGATTCTACTAGTGATTTAAACGATTTGAAAATTCTTACTGCCAATGGAGCTGAAGAGTCTATGCAAAGTGAGGATGATTTGATGGTGAAAGAAACAATTTCAATTAGTAGAAATACATTACCTGACGGTTCAGTTCAAAGACAAGTAATTGATAATGTACAAATATCTGAATGTCATCCTCTCGTTACCACCGAAACAACACACAATATCTTCTCAGTTACAAGTTCGTTTTCTGTTTCTTCCAATGAAAGATCTTTAGTTGAATTTGAAAATTTAACTAATCCAGAAGAAATCGACAAGAGCGAAATATTTGAAGAGGACAGTATGGTGCAGATGAAAAAATTAACAAAACCAGAAAAAATAGAGGACTCAAAGTTAGATAGAAAAACAAAGATAACTCAAGTTCAACATAAAACTGAGGAATCCTGGAAATTAAAGAAAGAATTTAGATCGAAGGATACAACTTATTGGGATGAAAGTTGCGAATATGATACCTCAATTGAATCGAAATCACTATTCAAAGAACAAAAAAGCATTAGTGAAGATAAATATGATTTAAGTTATAATTCATCTAAAGATATTGATTCTGAAGTGCATAAAGAACCAAGTGAACAAAGAAAAGGAAGTGGTGATAAAGATGAACTCAATCGAACTAAATTAATAAATGAAAAGTCAAAAGAATTTACTTTTAAAGAAGAAACTCAAATTGATTCATTTACTTCTACAAAAACTGAAGATTCACTTGATCCTGAAACATTTATTAAACCGAATGTTTTAGATGATCTTCCTGATCACAGCAATATAAACGAAGAACAGGATATTAATTTAAAAAAATCTACACAACGTGAAGAAACACAAGATCCAAATTTCAATAAAAAGAAATCAAAAAAGAACAAACGCAAACCTGAAAAAAATGGGAACGAATCAGGAGCTAATGATTCTAAATTAAATGAGTTGGTTTCTTCTGCTAAAAAGACTGTACCTGATTCAATATCTGCACAAGAAATTTATGATAGTGGAAATGAAGAAGAAATTCAACCTGATTCATTTGCTACTTCTACAAAAGCTGAAGATTTACTTGAACCTGAAGTATTTAGTAAACCAAATACTTTAGACGATGTTTCTGATTACAATAATATAAACAAAGAACTTGATATCAATTTGAAAAAATCTACACATCCAGAAGAAATAAAAGATCCAAAATTCAATAAAAAGAAACAACACAAACCAAAAAGGGATGAGGACGATTCAATTATTAAGGATTCTAAATTAAAAAAGTTAATTCCTTTAAGTAAAGAGACTGTACCTGATTCAACATCTGTGCAAGACGTTTCTGATAGCAGAGATGAAAAAGAAATTCAACCTGATTCATATGCTACTACTACAAAAACTAGAGATTTACTTGATTCTGAAGTATTTAATAAACTGAATCCTTTAAATGATGCTTCTGATCACAGTAATATCAACGAAGAAATGAATATTAATTTGAAAATATCTACACCGCCTGAAGAAATACAAGATCTAAATTTCAACAAAAAGAAAGCAAAAAAGAATAAACGCAAACCAAAAAGAGATGAGGATGAGTCAGGAGCTAAGGATTCTAAATCAAAAGAGTCAGTTTCTTTCGCTAAAGAGACTGTACCTGATTCAACATCTGTACAAGAAGTTTCTCAAAGCGAAGATGAAAAAGAAATTCAACCTTATCCAGCTACCTCTTCCACAAAAACTGAAGATTTACTTAATCCTGAAGTATTTATTAAACCGAATACTTTAGATGATGTTTCTGATCACAGTGATATAAAAAAAGAACTTGATGCCAATTTGAAAAAATCTGCACAGCCAGCAGAAGTAAATGATCCAAATTTCAACAATGAAAAATCAAAAAAGAACAAACACAAATCGAAAGGCGATGAGGAAGAACCAATTGTTAAAGATTCTAAATTTAAAGACTTAATTCCTTTCAGTAATGAGACTGTACCTGATTCAACATCTGTGCAAGATGTTTCTGATAGTGAAGATGCATTACAATATTATTTACCATCAGAAAAACAGCTAATGCAAGGTGATAATATTTCAATTAGTGAAATACAAAGCAATGTAATTTCTACTTCTCCCATAGCAAATTATTTGCCTGATACTGAAACATCAAGTGACCAATGTTATCAAGTTGCCTATGATAGCACTTCCAAATTCAGTCCTTCATTAATGGAGCAAAGTATACATACAAAAGAATTTATTCAGTCAGCTTTGGCATCAAATCAAGTTGATACAGTGAAAATAAATGAGGCTAAAATATCTTCTGGTGATCAAGAAAATCGAGGCACAGTTTCTGCATCTCAAAGGAAACAGCAGAAAGATGTAGATGGAGAGATAATATATCCTGATAAAGCTGTAGCAAGAGATAATGCATTGGAAGCAAGTATTTCTGATGTTAAACCATTTAAAAAAGAAAAGGAAACACCATCTGAGGTAAATGAAGTTTATATTTGTTTAATTGTTAGATTTATTCTTCTCACATTTATGAAAAATGAGTTTAACTAAACTGTTTATGGAAACTTAAAATAAAATATGATTATTAGGATTTTTTTTCTGTTCATTGTATCAATAATATATACTAGTTTTTGAGAAAAGCAAGATTTTCAATAGTTGATTTAGAAAAAAGTATTCAAATGGCTATAATTTGGTATAATAGAATGATTAAAGAATATAATTAATTGTGATTTAAAATGGATGAATATTAGAAAAACTCCACCTTTTTTTCTTACAATTATAATAAACTATTAAAAGAAATTTTATTATTAAGAAGAAAAAAAATTATTGTTTAAGATGTATATGACAGGTTAATAATTCATTTCCTATGTATTGAAAAAAAATCTTTAAAATCAAGACAATCTTTTTCAAAAATTACACAAATTCATTTTTGAACATTCAAAAATGAATTTCTAAAATTTTATTCATTTAAAATGTATTTTACTTTGACTAAGATTATTCCATTTTTCTCATATTGTTTTATAAAAAATTTTATAGGATTTTATAAATAATTAGCTATATCAGAAACATCCATTGACAATTTTTTTTTCTGAATTAGCATTAAATGTTTGTGATTTTTTTACATATAATTTTTTTTCTGAGACATTCTCTTTTAATTTAGGTAATACAAACTACTACAGAACCAATTACCACTTATATTGCTTCATCCTTGGTTGAAGAGAGATTATCATCCCAATTGCATAAAACAAAAGTAGCAATGGATTCAGTATCAGATTCCTTGTTAAAAAAGAACCAAGAAATGATAGACTTATTAAGTCAAGATATTGATGAAGAAGTTTTAGAGTTTGAAAATGATTCTGCTTCATCATTTAATTCATTGATATCTCTGGTAAGAAAAAAAAATGATATTAATGTAAATATTTCCTTTTTATAATATTCAATGTTATTTTTAAATTATTATTATAGTCTTTGTATTAATAAAATAACTTGTAAAAAATTGTATCTCAATATGGATATTAATACACGATTTTCAAAAACGGCAAGCACTGCATCATATGATTTTTCTATTTGAAAAATTTATTGATGCCACTGTTCTTAGAGACATAAAGAAACAAACATAACAGATAGAAGCCAGGCTTTCACTTGTGACATGCATTATACATTAGTGTTTGCTAGTGGATGAAAAACATCTGGAACAAAGTTGTAAATAAGAGTTAAAAACCTTTTACAGAATGCCAAATTAATAATTAACTGTGATAGTCATGAAACTTTTCTTCTCTAGCAAATATGAAGACTAGATAGTTTTTCTGAAGGAGAAATGTTCGTCTCTTGTTTTTACCATAGTTCTTAAATACATATCTCCTTTCCGGTTTCATCTACCTTAAATTTATGATATAATTTTCTTATGTAAAATTGTACCATCAAAACCGTTCTTAAATGTGAAGCACGTTTAGTTAGTTTCAAGCTAGGAATATAAAAACATAACTTAATTAATTTACTAAAATGGAATAAACGATGGAACCCAGTGGATTATATACCATTGCAGATTAAAACGAGATCTTTAGTTTCTCAGGTTGTAGATTAGGCCTACAAATTATACGACTTTGTGAAGTGTGAACAGAAAATTACGGTACTTCTTACCCAATAAACATCTATGAAAGACATTCCAAATTAGTATTAAAAAAGTTTAATATTCATTAGTTATAAAATAGCTGCAGTAATTCCTTACATCTTCTGTTTAAATTAATATCTTCCGAATTTTGTGAAATTAATGTTTTTTTGTTTTATTTTTGATTGTAGAAAAACTCTTTGTTGGACATTCAAAAGAACTTTGCATATTCATTAGCAACAGTGGATGAAACTGAATCAGTTGCAGATTTGTTAGTCACTCCATCTAAAGAAGAACTTGGACTTTTGATATGGATGGGAAAGGAAAGACATTATCCTGTGCAATTTGATGTGTTAGATGTTAGAGAATCAGAAATACAGGTAAAATATTTGATGATATTTAAAAAGAAATTATGTAATGATTTATAAGATGCTGAAAACGTGATTTTTTTTTTTTTTTTCCTTATTTTGTCTTGAGTTGATGTGGCACTTTTTTCAATTTTGTGTTTTTATCCCCTTTTTTTAAGTAGTGTGCTAGCTTACATCACAAAGTTGAATCCATCAGTAGGTGACAAACGCCTTTGAAACTAGAATTGCATATTTACTGAATTGTTTATTTGTAATATGCAGTCTAAGCATTTGCATATATATTTCATTCCAAACATAACTTGTATCAGAAATACAGTTTTTTGACTTAATTAGTATTTTTTATATGAGTATACATAGATATACTAGTTTCATTTTTATTTTCTGAATAATGTGATAGAGCCTTTTTTTTTGGGGGGGGAGAATAAGAATGTACATTTCCAACTAAGATTCAAAAGGGAGGGGAAAAGAATAAAAAGAAAAGAAAGAAGAAATAGAAGTAAAGAAAGAGATTAAGAATTTTTAGGAAGCTATACAAAGATATTACTAAATAATATTTTAACTTTAACATATGTGCATCTTTCCAGAGTAGAATTGTTAGTGGAATTTGAATAATGCTCATAATAAATCGTCAATAATAACATTAAATATCCAGTACTTCTACAGCCATAATCATGTCCACCCATCAAGAAAATTCTTAGAGTCACTTAAATAAAAGAGGCCATATTAATGAGAAAGTACTAAATTGTTTTATTTAGATTTCATTATAAAAGGGAAAATACAATGTGGAAGAGAAATTAATTGGATTACAAAATAATTAAATTACATGTGAAGATACGACTATAGTTTATTTTCATTGACACGATGTTCCAATTTATTGTATTCTACATTCTGTTTGATTGAAAACCGAAAAAACGAAGTTGAACTGCGTGCTTCTATTTCTAAATTGGGTATAAAACTTATATAGTAAATCAATAAGCTGGAAAGTCATTTCATTGAGCAGGAGAAACATGTTCTCATCAAATACCACTTCTTTTTATGTTCCAAATGGTAATGTTACATTATTGAGGCAGTGTGGCACACTCACCATAATTCGTTATGCATATTGCTGAATCTGTTACAAAATCTGTTTCCTATTTGAATGCTCAGGTCAAAGTTCCTTGGATTTAAAAACAACATTCTTTTTATATATATATATAATTCCTTTTAATCACTTTTAAATATGACATTACTTTTAGTTTGCTAAAGCTTTCGTTAGTAATTTTAGCTTAGTTTTATGTTTTAATTAATTTAATTGTAATTTTAGCTTTATATATTTTTTTTTTATTATTATTATTATTTTGCTTGTAGGATATTGGCACTTCAACTTTATCCGCCATCAACTTCTCCCACTTTGATGTATCTCAAAAACCTTTTTATATGCAGAAAGTTGCTTCATTGGTCGAGCAATTAGAGTCCCTCACTTTGGATGCAAAGAATACTGGAAGTGTGACTAAAATCATTTATCAATATGTGCTGATAATAGAAAGCATACAACACTGGATTGAATTTTTAGAAACGTGGATAACATGTATTTCTCAATTTCCTGCTGATAAACACCAAGAAGAATGCAAGGTTTGCATTGAATAGCATTTTATAAATTCAAAATTAGTATGTTTATAATTCTTAATAAATTTTTGATTAATTATCATCATTTTTTAATATAATTAGAAAACATAGTTTTCTGAAATGTTGAAAATTTAATTTTAAGCAATGAAAGTAGTTTTAAAGTATCATTGGTATTTTTCCGTTAGCAAAATACTAAATAATACTATACATAACAATTTAATACGAATCATGCCAAACATCTTGAGTTATTACAGTATGATTGGTGACATTTTTACATGTAATGCCTCACTAATAGAAAAGCGCCTTATATTTTACCTTATTTTGTTCATCTAATCCCTTAGTAAAACAAAAGTTTAAAAATTATAATGCGTAACTTATTACTTCTATTAAAAGTTTGTTCATTTATGCATATTGACATGAATGAAAGTAGAATGTTTGTAAAGGAGTTTTAAGGATAGTCCCTTTGAATTTTTTATATATTATTATAAGTTAGAGAAAAATAGACAAAATGTTATACAATAATTAAAAAATGCGGCATAATTCATTAAATTAAATTACAAATTTTCTTTTGAAGTATAAAATTAAGAATTATTATATTTTTCAGAAAGATCCAAAAAATATCTATTGTTACAGACCTTAATTAATGTACAAAATTGAAATTTGTTTCAAAGTAACAAAGTAAGAATAAGTTCATACAAATTATTTAAATGTTGAAATAATTAAGTATTAAATTTTTATCTTATGTTTTCAGTTAATAGAGCAACAGTTGACAAGATTGCATCACTATTTTTCATTGATTATTGAATTTAATCCAAGCATTTCTGAAATGTTATCACCTGATGTAAAGAGTGATATAACTGCAAGATTTGCAAATTTGCAAGAACAACTTGATTCTACAAAGACATTTGCAGCTACTTCATTTACCCAAGTTTCAGGGTGGATTCAAAAAAGTAGAAAAATTCAGGTACTTAAGTATTAATACTCAAGTTTGTAAATGAAAACAAAATCTTTATTATGAAACATTTTGTAATATTTAAAAATCGCTATTAATATTCTATCAGTTCCTATAAAGTGTATATTCATGTTTAAAAAAAGGATAATTAAAGAGTAATTGTTTTTATATTCTATTTTTATATGATTTTAGTAAATATTTTTCACACCAGGTAAGTACAAATAATTTTAGAAAATTCATTAGATAGTATGCTGTTGAATAATAATACATCAATTTGTTTATTTATGTATTTTAGAAGTATTCTAATATATGAACATATTTATCAAGTATCAGTAAATATATTATTAAACAGCTATTATCATTTGTTTCTTTAGGAGGAATTTGAAAACTTGAATTATGTTCTTCAATCTCAAGCTAATGAGTTAGAATCTTTGCAAAAAGAAAAAATGTATACTGATATTGAAGTAAGTTTTCCCATAACAATTTTGAAAAAAAATTTAAATTAATGTAAAGTTATTGGTTACGTTTTTAAAAAAAAGCCTGTAAAATATTTTTCCCTGTTTACTTTTAATTTGTTATTTTTACTGAAATTGTATACATACTTAAAAAAAATTCTTGATAATATTTATTTTGCAGTTATATCTGTTATCATCTTTATCATCCCTTATTATTATGTTCATGTTCTTTCCTTAGACAATGAAATCCAAAATTCTAAAAAATTGTTGTAAATGTGAGTCCTTGTGTTTAAATCATCAAAAGTTTTCTCTTAATTGGAGTGGTTGTCAACCTAAAGATTTTGAACAATCTTTCAACTGGTATAAAATATTGAAAATAAAGGTTAGTATATTTTATATTCCTTCTAGTTTCAGTTTCCCTATTCATTTAAATTTTAATTGCTAAATGTACAATGACTGTGGTTAATTAGTAATCTTTTTATAAATATAATTAATAGAGACTTCAGTAAGTATAGTGTTAATTGTAAATTAAATTTGTGAATTAAATATATTTTTGCAACATTGTAGTAACTCAGTTTTATATAAATAATTTACACCTATTTTAAAATTTGATTATTTACAGTTAGAGCTCATTTAAAATTTCTCATGAATTCAAAAATTCTTTTGTAGACATTCATTACCTCTTCTTCTCCCTTATGTTGACTACTCCCTTAAAAGTTGTAAAAAATTTATCTGTGTTCACTGATAAAAATAAAGTTATAAATTTTTCAAATATTGAGTAATTAAATTATTATTATGTTAACAATGCATTGCAGTCATTAGTTAAAAACTTATTATAACAATGATGACTGTGAAAAATGCCTTGTATCAAATCTGGCTGCCTGTTTAATAGTCTAGGTTTTCTTCCATGAAATACACATTGAAGTCCTCATTTTATTCATGCATAGGAAATAGTTTTTATCCCATCTTCTTAATAAATTATCAATTCATTTAGAGGCTTTCATAAATCAGTCCCGTAATAATGAAAATCATCCTCCTAATGGGAAAACATTTGAGCAATAAAGAATTTCTCTAGCAGTTTGAGTGGTATTTATTCAAAAATGACTCTCAGAAGATACTGATGAAATTGCAAAATTTAGAATAAAAACACATTATATTTGTACTATATATGCATTATTTTTTGTATGTCATGTTTTGTAATAAAATTTTTTTTAGGTTTTTGAAGCTGTCAAGAATGCCAAAAACAGTAAATATTGTTTACAAGAATATCAACTTTCATTTGAATTGCTGAAGCAACTTTTGCATTTATTAGAAAATGTGGTTTCTAGTCTACCTTACATCGAAAGTCTTGAAGATTCTAAGAGAAAGAAAGAATTTTTGAAGGTAAATTTATATTAACAGATTTCTGAAACTTGTTGAGACTATATTTAAATATTTTGCTTTTATTATATATGATTAGATTACTATATGAATGAAATATTTCTTTGATTATATCAATATAGGTTGTATTATTTTTAAATTTGCATTATATTATGGTTCCAAATATATTTTTGCTAAATCAAAAAGACCTACATCAAGACCATCAAGTTACTTCTTTATGTTACTGTGATTAAGCAAATATTTTTGTTAAATGAAATTTATTAATTCTCTATTTTAATGAAGAAAAGTAATAAAGGAAGTATTTATTGAAGATTTAATTTTTCATATAAATGTCACTTTTTATAATATTGTCTAGTAATGTTTCTTTTATTTATTTATTTATTTATTTATTATTATTATTATTATATATATATATATATTTTTTTTTTTTTTTTTTTTTTTTGCAATAAAAACTTGTTTTTTCAACTTCAGAAAACTTCCTTTCTTCTTCTTTTTCATAATTTTTTTTAATTATTAAAAATCAACTACTAAAGAATTTAATAAAAGTGATTATCAAAAGCAGTTATTAAAAGAAAGTGTCCAGGCTTTGTTTAAGCAGTTATTAAAATACAGCCCTGCACATCACCTTTCAAGATAAGAAAATCTCCTGAATAATATATGAAACTCCTGATTTTTTTAATCATTTAACTTACAATTTCCTAACATAATCCCAAATTTTGTTCTTTAGTGTTATGCAACTTAAAGGGAAATTCATTAGATATAATTATGCAAAGTGAATTTTTATTCCTTGTTTAACCATCTACTAAAATTTCTATTTGAGCAATCAAATATTATAAAATGCTTTGGGATTCATTTCTTTGCAATTTTTTTACAGCATTCGACGCAATCTTTGGTAACTTTGTTATGGATTGTTAAAAAGAACTATCACATATCATCAGAAATTGTAAATATATCTGAAGTAGATCCAGAACATCAAATAGTAGTTTCAAAAACATTGGATATTTTGTCAAAAGGCCAGAAGAAACTTGAAGACTGGGATCTATGGGAAGTACAGATTGTGGAACTTAATGACTTGATTGAAAGAAGTTCGAATTGGTTACAAGAAAAAAATCTAGTTTTCAACTCTGTAATATTTAATGATAATGACTTCAAACTGTCTTACAGTATTTTGAAGGTAATTTATTTGTATTTAAAAATATATAGCATTTTTTATTAATAGGAAAAATGTTTAATTTCTTAGGAATCTTATAAATTTTAAATTATTAAACTATTATTCATCATTTAAAAATTGTTAATGATTTGTATTTTATTTTAATTAAAATTATCATTTGTTTTGCTTGTATACATTCCATTATATCAGATATAATTCCGATTAAAATATTTCTTAAAAACTTTTTTTAAAATATAAAAAAATTATAGGCATTCTTTTCCCATTAAAAAATATAGAAGAAACTATTTATTTATTTGTTACAGATTCTTTTTTTTTTTTTTTTTTTTTTTTTTATTGCAACATCAATCTTTTGGTGAAATTACAATAAAAGATCTGAAAGAATTTTCTTAAATATAAAATTTATTTAAGAATATTATTCCATTCATTATGTTTAAAATTAAAAACACAAAAGAACAATTTTGTCTTATAGAGATTTTATATTTAATCTGCTAAATCACAGTATTTTTACAGCAAATGTCTAGTGAGGTATGAAAGGCCTAATTTAAAAATCGAAAACAATTTATGCACTTTTGGAAGAAAATATTCCTAATTTGAATTTATATATATATATATATATAAATCATTTTATAAAAAGAAAATGTGTAAAATTTGATCGTAAAAGTTCTAAAAATGAATAAACATGATGAATTCAATTGCATATTTATGTAAATTAAATAACAGGGAAATATTAAACTCTGCATTTATACGATAATATTCAGATTTATAATATTATGCTTATTTATTTGTCATTATTGTTTTTTAGAATCTCCAATGGGATCTCTTAGATTTTACCTGTGATATAAATTATATCAAAAGATTGAAGAATGATTTGTTTTCCCATATTGAAATTCCAGAAATAGAGAAATCTTCTTCAGAAATTATTAATATTTGTAAGGAATTACAGAACAATGTTGATTCAAAATTGAATACTTGCATAATGAGCAATGAATGGGCAGAACTGAAAACTGAAGTGGAGGGTTTGCAACACTGTCTTAATACTTCTAAACAACAGATTACTAAAATGTGCAAGAAAATCAATCACCTAGGCAGTGATGAGAGTATTTTAAAGTTTCTCCAGGATATATCGGTAAGAAATATTTATTGGAATAAATTCCAAATGTGCATATATATTTTTATTTCTTATGCTTAATTTTATATTTTATAAGTTTTAACAACTACTTTATTTTACGAAATTACCCCTAATGTAAAAATGTTCATTCTTTAATTAAACTCTATATTTATCCTGAAACTGATACGCCCATTGCCATTGCAGTATAAATACTTTTTTCCTGAATATGTTCTTTAATTTCTTTATATTTAAATACTAGCATTTAAAATCAAAATTATTTTTATAAAAGAGTTTTATTAAATTCTATATTAGAAACAAAAACAATTTCAGTATACTTCAAATGATAACAGATCAGTTTTATAAAATTTGAATTATAATTGCCAAATCTATTGCATATTATATCACTAAGATTAAGGAAGTTTCCTAAATACATTTAAATAAGGCAAAAAAAGGTACATTGTAGTTAATGGTGTACTTGGGAAAACATTTCCTTTACCTCCAGTTACAAAACATTAAATTAAAAGTTACAAAAATTATGAAGATTGTAAAATTAATTTCAAAATTATCAGAATTGTCGGTCGAAGTAATTAAAAACGAGTACATTGCTCATTAAAAAAAAAGGTACTTACTTAATGTAACGAAATATGAAGAGACCAAAATTTAGTAATAAGAGTACCCAGAAAAGGGATTTAGATGTAAATTAATGTATTATAGTGCTCAAGTATGATACATGATTTCTCTTATGTGTCTTCAGTTGTTTTCAGAACAAGGAATGCAGCTCAGAAGGCTTGTAAGGCTCCTTCCTGGTTCATTAGTTTCAATATGGCAGGCATAAGTTCGAAATTGTTGGCCTTAGTTGTAGAGAATTCTGGAGTTGTTGCAGTGTGGTTTTTCTTGTTCACAGTAATATCTGTAAAAAATAGGTTGGAGGAGCTTATTAAGTGGATTTGATGTCCGCTTTATTAAGCAGTTAAACAATCGTCTGATATCGCCATTTTAATATGATACGAATGATCAGTACACCTAAACATCTTTTACTATAATTATACAAAAAAAAAAATTAACTCTATTAGTTTCTGACAATAAATATGAAAGTTTCTTTTTGGGTAGACTGTTTTAATTTTAATGGAATTGAAATTCTATAAAATTCTCAAGATGGGATGAATTATGGGTTCTGATGATTGGTTAATTAACTTATTTAACTTATTAACTTTTACTTAACTTATTTCTGTTAAGCAAATTCGTTTAAAAAGAGGTTTAGTTATACAAGATCTCTTAGTAAGCGAATCGGTTTGATGATTAAGAATTAATTCCAAAAATTTCAAAAGAAAATAAATTGTAATAAACACTTAAAATTTCTAAAGAATTCATCACCATTGTTTTCAATTTTTCACCAAACTAGAAATATTGTGTTGAATTTTAATAATTAAAAGCTTTTTTTGTAACATATTTAAATAAATAAACAGTAATAATAATATATATTATTTTTGTTTAAACAATTAACTACCAATATTGATTTATTTTAAGTGCATAATAAGATAATTTTTTAATCAAAATTTACTATTACATGTAATTTTTATCAAACTAATTTTTCTTTCCTTTAGAAACTAGAGGCAGATATTGAAAGCAAAGAAAAAATTAATAAATGGGTTACTGACAGCATTAATCAGGAAGAAGAATTTTCTAATGCATTCAACTCTAATGAATCCAAAAATTTAAGAAAAATCTGTGATCAGTGGAATGAAATTCCAGATTCTATGATTCAAATTAAAACTAGTGCATTACAGAAGATTGCCCACTCTGAAAAAAGTGAAATTAAAGAAAAATTTAAATTGTGGGTTAAAGATGTAGAAGATTCATTCAATAGTATTAATTCAGAACATGCACTGAGTATAACAGAGCTGAAAAATATTGAACGCAAGTTAATAGTAAGTAATTTTTTTATATTTTATTTGTTATTTGTTCCTACAAAATGTGCTACAAAATTAGTATAAATTACGCCTATACTGAATGTAATTAATTTTAGTTTACTAAAATTGAGTTTGGCTCAAATAACTTATTTGCCCTAAACAATCTGTTGTCCATCAGTAATAGTTCTTATTTGATTAATACTAAGTAAATGGTCATTAAATTGAGGGATGCTTTGTGAAAATTGATTATTTCATTTTTAAGTCTTAAGTATAATTAATAAAAATATGCAAGGAAATATAACCAATTCTTGTAAATTTATCATACATTTTGAAATAGAAATGTGTTAGTTATTTAGTTATGAATGAAATTTAAATAGAATTTTTTTGTTACTGGGAACTTTTTAGCACTGCTATAAATCTCTAGTAATATTGTATGTTTATTTATTTTTTTATTTATTTATTTATATATTTTTTTTTTTAGGGATTTTTGAAAACTCTGGATGTTGTCATTGAATATCTTGATGAGGACAAGATGGAAGGTTTTGAAGATTCTGATATTGAAGGTTCTCAAGCTCTAGACAAGGATAAAATCCAAGTGTGTAAATTGAAAATAAAATGTGAATTAGAAAAAATTAAAATCCTTATTTTGCAATATGATGAGTATAATAGACTTTCAAGAGAAGCATATCTGATCTTGGAAAGAGTGCAGAATTTTCTTGGAAAGATCAGAAACAAAATCTGGCAGATGGATTATTCTGAAATATCTGAGTGCAAGACGAAAATCGAGGTAATAAATAATAAATTTATTGCTAATAAATTTATTTTGGATTTAAAATTCGTTTTTTTTTTCTGGAAATAAAATATTTGAGCTAATGATGCAAAATTCTGGTATAGTCAAGTGCATTGCAATATTTAATCTTTACACATTTATACGGGTGATGTTTAAAAAAAATGATATGTTAAAATTTGAGAGATGGTAGAACTTGCTGATATTTTTTCTTTTGGTTTAGAGTGCATAGCCGAAAATAAAACATAAAGCAATATTTTAACTTTAGAATGTAACTTAATAATTTTCTAAATTAGATTTTGGAGGAAAACAACATAGTCATATATAATCAGTTTAATTATTGATATTAATTAGTTCTAGTATTCTATTTCTCGTTAAAAATACATACAATATATAATTAAAATAAACTTTTGACTATTAAATCTATTGATAAATTTATGAAAATTTCATAAATATTTTCAAGAATATGATATGTATATGCATATTTTTATAGGCTATATATATTTGTTGCATTTATATATTAGATGATGTGATTTTTTTTTTTATGCATTAAGTAAAAGTTTCTTTACTTTAGGGATACCAAAAGCTCCTGGGATGTAAAGTATTCAATGATGTTAAAAGAATGCATTCTCAAATTGTTAAAAAAATTAAAGATAAAAATCGACCAAATCCTCCTAAAAAACTGTCTGAACTTGAAGATTTAATATCCCTAACAATGAGTGAAATTGAAAAATACCATAATTTCTGGAATCGATATATGGAAGGTGAAAAATCTTGTCAAAAGTTCATTTCCAATACAAAATATTCACTATCAGTTTACTGTGAATCTATAGTTGATTCTGATCATTTAAAAGAATCAGTTGAAACTGCACAAGTAAGATGGGTTTTTTTTTTTTTTTGTTTTTTTATTATCATTCATTCATTTGTTTGTTATTATTATTCTTTTCAAATTTTGTTTTTTAAATATAATTTGTTATTTTAAAATTAATTTTTTTTTTTTTATAAAAGGAAAAGTATAATGCAACTTTTCATGCATTAAGGTTTAAACTAAAAAATATATATATGGTTGTATTTTAGTCATTGTCTAAAATGTCAATACATGTAAGACTTGTTTTTGCAAATACAAAGTTATGTTTTATAATTTTTATGCAATTCATTTGCATATTTGACTGTGAACAAATTAAAAATATTACTGGTAATTGATTCCTTTAATTTAGGAAACTTTCTAATTTTGTGAATATGGAGAATATTTTTGAATTATTTATTATTTATTAACTAGATTATCAAGTATTTGCTAATTAGCTGAATTTTTCTTGAAAAAAAAATTGAAACCAATAAAAAATATATAGGTAAATTACTGAAAATAATTAATCTGTAATTATTTTTATATTTACAAGATAATTTTGTTAGAATACAAATGGAATCATATTAAATAAAATTTCACCATAAGAAATTAATCCTTATCTTAGAAGTAAAATGTTTTATGTTACAGAATACATTCCAATCTGCTTATTTTGTTCTGTCGATTTGTGTTTTTCTTACATTACTAATTCATGTCTTTCTGTGCAGAATCTTTTAGATGACTTCAGATCTAATCAAAAGCTAGTAGATCACCTGAAACTCATTGGATCTGAATTTAAACAGTACTTAATGGACAGACCTCAAGCAGAGTTTTGCATGAAAGTGCAATCTTTGCTAATTGAGTATGTATTCCCTTATGATATTTAATCGAAGATTATTATTTTTAATGTTTTTTATGAAAGTTCTAAAAATTCATAATTTTGCACAAGTTAATTACCTACTGTTTCAAAATTTACTTTTGGCTAGAGACATAAGAAACCAAGCAATTCTTATTCAATAAATAGGTTTATTTACTTTGTTCTATATTTTAATCAGTAATTCATTTGTGTTTTATTGTGCTCTGCATTTTTATTCTTTTATTCCTTGATTATGATGTACTGATGTAGGTCTAAAAAGACTTTAAATAAAGACACTCTTTGTCAAATTTTATATTCCTTAGTATTTACTAAATTATTTTTAAAAAATTGTATCACTTAATTGTTATCCTTTTAATTTATACTGA
Source organism: Caerostris darwini (assembly GCA_021605075.1). NCBI lineage: Eukaryota > Metazoa > Arthropoda > Arachnida > Araneae > Araneidae > Caerostris > Caerostris darwini. The sequence goes on from BPLQ01007760.1 coordinate 270,621, forward strand.
ATCAGAATTTTTGTATTTTTATATTTATATTGAATAATGAATTATTTTAAAATTATTTTAGATGGTCAGAGTTGGAATCTACAATTAGAAAGTTGGTTCAAGATCAATCGTCTCTTGTAAAACAATGGACAGAATTTTCTGCTTCCCATGATTCACTTGTTGCATGTATTTCACATCGGCAGAATGAAATGAGGGCTGAGTACCTGAACAGACCTCACACTTTCAAAGAATTTTTAGATGTAAAAAAAAATTACTTATTTGAACCATAGAATTATAATACAAATTTGTTGTATGCTTTTAATATTAACTTAGTCAATTTGTTTAATTATTTAAAAAATCATAATTTACCTTACATTGTATTAAGATTGAGTAAATTAAGTGCAAAAAATGGTTTTTTTTAATGTTAAATGACTAATTTTTATAAAAATAAACTTTATTATATTTTTAGTCATTTAAATTTAAATTGTGAGGTAAATTTAATAAGTTAAAGCAAAAATATAAATAATTTTTCCTATTGTTTTTTAAACAACTCCTAAAAAATTTATTTTAAATCTTATAAATTTTATCAGAAATTTTGCTTAGTTGTTATTCAATTTTAATTTTACCACTTCATAACTTTCTAAGTTCCTTTTAAATTTAAAAAATATCATCAATTTAATTTTAAATATTGTAATTTGACTAATAAATAAATATAAGACCATATATTATTTATTATTAAAGTAATTTTAGATTGAAAATAGAATTTAGAAACCTTTTTTATTACCATATAAATGCTAATGTACTTTAAATATATATATATTTTTTTTCCCAATACTTTTTGTATTTGAAAAAAAAATTTTTTTTTTTTTTCTTTTAGATTGTAACAGAAGAGTTGAATAGCAATAAACAACAACTTGCATCATTGCAAAACATTAGTTCTAAAATCCAGGGCAATTTTTTGCTACATTTATCTGCTAAAGAAAATTTGGAAACTCAGTTGAACACTCTAAAATCTTCTTTTAAATCTTTGGAAGAAGTTTTAAATTACTATCATCAAAAGGCATTTGATCTTATTCAAGGAACAAATGCTGGTCTACAAACATTACAATCTGCACAAGAATTTTTGAATGACACTGAAAATGTAAGTTTGTTAGTGCTGTTGTTATTTTACATGATTTTTAATTGTTTTATAATAAATGAAATTTTTCATTTATTGTTTCTGAGAATCATTGAGAATTAATATTACCTGTATTGAAAACTAAATTTAAAAATTTATAATATAAAAATATGGTCATTGTTAATATTATTAAATAATTTAGTTTATTAATTTTAAAAAATTGTTTCTAGATTGATTACATTATGCTATTACAACAACTGAACATTGTTATCTGTTATAATGGATACATCAAAATTATTTAAATACCCTGCTGTCTATTAGCATAATATTAAAATTATTTTTATGAAACATTAAAAAAATATATTTCTAAACATTCTTTGAATTATTTATAATCTACTTCCTGAAATATGTTGTTTTATTAAAAGAATTTTAATTTCTGTTTATATATAGTATATATATTGAACAACTTAATTCAACAACTTTTAATCTTTTTTGTGTGAATAATTTTTATAAAAAGAAGCATTATTTTTCACAAAATTTTGTTATTGGATATCAATTCTTTTCTAAAAAGCTATCTGTTAATCAAATTTATTTTTAAGATCTGTTATCAATGTATATTGTAAATTTTTTTTTCAGAATTTTATATTTGATAAACCACATTCTAAACAAGAAATTGAAAATTCTCTTACTGCAGCAATGGTAAATATTATTCATGCTTTTAATTTAATGTTAAATTAAAACTAGTTCAATTAAATGTTTTTAATTTCACAATTTTAACTACATTTTTCATTACTTAAAAGAATATATATTCCCATTAAAAAAGCATTTTTTCTACTTATTATTATTTATTATTTTATTCTAACATTTCAAATTCAAATTTTTTTTTCTGAAACTAAAATAAGCCTTTCATTTTTTTAATTAATAAAATGTTTACAAAAATGTAAATATATTTATAATACACTGATATTACTATAGTTTATTTACATTCATATTACTAATCAGATTGGTGGAATAATTGTAATACTATGTATTGTAATAGTGAGTTGTAATAACAATAATACTGTGTTATATAAATCAGTTATTATAATAACTAATGAATATTATGCTATATTAAAAACATGTTTTTCTTATTATTTCCATTAAATTATTTTTCATAATTTTTATTAAAAAAATTAACAGTTTATTGTGTTGTATGAAATTTCTTATTTGTAATGCTGTATAATGTATTTATAATGCGATAGAGAAATATAGTTAATATAAAAAAAAACATGTTTAAAAAGTTTATTTCATTGCATAGGTAATTCTCATAAAATAATATATATATCTTAATGGAAACTTTTATTTATCCCTTATGAATAAAGCTCCTATAGCCTTAATGCAGTTAGAAAACTTCAGATTTTGCTTTCAAATTTATGCATATTTCATAAAATTATATTTTAAAGGAATTTGCAAAATAACTCTTTATATACTTTTTCTTTCAAATTAAATTTTGAAGTAGGTTTCATATATTCAACTTTGAAATGTAAAATCATCATTTGTTAAAATCTTACTATACTTTAATTTAAAAATATTTTATATTTATAAAAATGTATATTGGAAAGGAATATTTCTGAATAATTTCTTTTAAAAATAAATATTAAATTTACTCTCTGTAGACTATTGCTACTATCCCATTTGAATGAAAAATTTAGCTATAAATTATTTAAAAGGAATTAATAATAAATTTTTATTTTTAAAACATTATGTGGTATTTCAGTTTTGTTATTTATTTATTTTTTAAAGGATGCACTTGCTGTTACTATTAACCACTGTTCTGCTGTTGAATACATTCAAAGAAATCTGCTCTTTGATGAAAAAATAAATTTTGAAATTTCCAATGGAGTTACAAGGATTCTAATGAATTTCCAACAAACAACATCAAGGCTGACTGCTCATTACTTGAATTTATTCAAAGTGTATTCTGAAAGCAATTCTTTGATTGAAAATATTCTCTGTATTTTAAAATTTCTCAAGTATTTTAAAGCAATGTTTGCTTGTATACCATTTGAATATTCTGAATTATTGAAATTCTTCATGAATATTCAGGTAAGATTAAACAGTTTTTGTTCTTGATTAATAAAGCTATATTTATTTAAAATTAATGAAAATTTTAATATATATATATGTAGTATTTTAAATAGTATGTTAATTATTATAAATTTTACAAAAATAAATATACTTAAACATTTTATTTTTGATCAATTTAAATTTTTATTAGTCAAATGTTAAAAATTAACAATAAATATATTAGGCATCTGTACATGATGGATTAGAATCTCAAATCAACGTTTGTCATTTTGTTGTAAAATACTAACAAAGTTCTTTTATCTGTATTATTGGGTTGCCAAAAAGGTTTTTTTTTTCTCTCTCCGTTCTTGTGAAAGTAGACAGTTCGTTGTGGAAAAAAAAACATTATGTTTTTCATTTTGTTTTATGATCTTTTTTTTAAGATTTGATGCTCTAATTATCCTTGGGTTGATAAGACATAGTTCCAATAATTATTTATTTAATAATAGTCTTAGAAATTTCTGTTCTCTCACTATATTATATTATTTTTCATGCACAATAGTAAAAGTACTACTTTATACAAATATATGTAATGGATTAGCTAAAATAATTTGTACATTTATTATTGCTGCATGTAACTATATAAAAATTTATTCTAATCTTTAATACAGTTTAAAATGCTTGCATTATTCTTAATGTTGAGTGTATTTGTTAAAAATATTATGAAATATATAAAAAATTACCCATAATGTTTTTTTTAGTTGATGGATGTTTACATTCATGCTCATCGTCGAATCGTACATCATATAAATCGAGAATGTTTAAAGAAAAGCAGAAGTAAAGATACTTCTAACACTGAACAAATTGTTGAATGTCTTAAAAAAGTTACAAATGAGTGGGATTCTCTTGAAAATGTCTACGGAGATAAAACTAATAAAATAAGGAGAGACATTTGTCTTTGGGAGACTTATTTACATTGTATCAATGATGTAAAAATATGGATAGATAGATCTCAGAAAGAATTAAAATGTTATCAAAATGTTCAAAACCCTAAAGAAATGGAAGATCAAATATCTATAATGCAAGTATGTATTCAGTACTTTAATATTTAATACTTCATCTGTCTCTAAATTGCTTAAGTTTAGCTTACAGATTATTTTATTTTAATTATTTTTACTACTCAATCCTTCCTATTATTTTTTATAAGATGTGCTTTAAATATAATTAAGTATATTAAATTAATAATGTGTTCATGGTTGTAGAAGTTATACTAAAATTTGAAACTTTAATAGAATAATATGTAAGAATTTCAGTTAAATTTTTTTGTAACATATTTTATTCTTAATCATGTTTTTACTTTTAGAATTAATTTAATTTTCTGGGCTTTATTTTTATTTCAGAAAAGTAAAATCTGAAAAAAAAAAGATATCATTAACATCAAAAATGTTCCTTTGAAATTAGACGTTCGTTGATAATTTATATTTAATTAATTTTCTATAAGAATTATTTGTTGAACTAGTGGTAGTACTAAACTTCAAATTTATATTAATGGGAATTACTTTAATAGATATATCCATTTAGTATATAATTTGATTGTATTTTAAAATTTTTCTCTTTATGCTAATTTTTATTAAAAAAGTAAAAAAATTAGTAAATTACTAAAGTTACTAAAGAAGTGCAATATGTATTTCCAAATTCAATACATATATTTTTAATTAGTGCTATGAAAAAATTCATTGTTGCAGTCTGTAGATAGCATGTGGATTATTAAGTAGATTATATCATTAATTTGTCATTTTCTACATTATTTTTCTGAACAAATATATTTCCTTTCAGAAACTCATTGATGAACAGGAGATGTTTACATCTATGTTTGAAAAGGCAAAACATGTAATTGAAGAACTTTTATCAAATAGAAATTCTTTTGCAAAAAATAATTTAACAAGAGAAATTTCAGATTTGGAAGAAATAAGTCAACAGCAAGCAAATGTTTTGAAAAATGTTCTAAAAGAACTTACAGAAGTTCTTATCTACTTGAAAAAGTTTGATAATGATTTATCAGAGATCAAAGAACGTATTTCTGCAATCTGCATAATTATTGATGAAGATAATCTAACTAATAATGAAATTTGGGAGAACAGTAATCAAAAGATTCAGGTTTGTGTTTTTATATTTTATGAAAAAAATATTAATGTGTAATATACATTTATAATAAAGGATTCCTATTTACATAAATAATTATAATCATTCAGAGTACATAAATCCAAAATGTAAGAAATAATCAAATATTCAAAGTTTTATATTTGATGTTTAGTTTGTCTACAACAACAATCTCCAAACGTTCTTGAATCATGCACCTTGAAGACAAGGATAATTAAAAGTTGTACTCCATATAATATAATATAACATAATATACATATATGTGTGTGTGTTTAGTCACAATTTATTTTATTATGTATTTGAACAATATACATACATTTAAATTAAATTACAAATTTACATTTTTAATGTGATTGCATTTGTGTAGTAATAAAGGAAAAATCTTTTGAATGCCTTTTGTTAATGCATTTTGAAGATCCGATTATAATTATAATTTGTTTCAAATTGTAGAAATCGATACTTCATGCAGGTATGTTGAACCAAATAATGAGATTGCATTCGTTACTGTGCTTACTAAATATGGATATTCGGTTTTCGATTATGCATTCACAAGTGACCGTGAACCTAAGTCATTATTGTACCCCCTTGTATCATTTTGCTTACTCCCTGGGGTATACTTTCCCTATTTTGGTGACTAATAGTCTGGAATAATAAAGAAAATAAATTGCTTAAACTTTTATTTTAAGCGAAATTGTTTTTTATTTCTTTAATTTTACATTGTTTAAGTTACAAAAAAAAAATGAACAACATTTCTTTCGATATTACTTTGCATTTAAAAAAAATAACCATTTTAAATAGGGAGATAAATGTAATTTAAAATTTGAATATGAAATTAGCTCTATATTCAAATTTTCAATGATAAACTATAGAAATTTTATTATAAAAATATAATTGTAAAAAAAAAAGGAATTTTTCAATTTAAAATGTTTTTGCGATTAATTCAGAGAGAATATTTTAAGTACATTAAGATACGAATATAAATTCTCAAATGTAAGTCTTGTAAAAGCATTCATTTAAAATTTCTATAATTGGATTATAATATTATTTTTATGTATATTTTTATTATTGTATTAATATTTTTGTTATTTTTGATGTACTGATTTTTTTTTCTCTTGTAGATTGAAATTGAGAACCTAAAAGATATTAGTTCCATATTGAATACATTAGAGTACCAAGTTAAAGATATTGAGGAAAAAATGCCAAGTTATAACTATTATACTCAAATAAATTTATTGAGAGAAATAATTCGAGTTTTAAATTCTGTACTAAATGAGCATGTCAAGCATGCAGAAGCTTTCATCGAAAAACAAAATTTTGAAGAGATGTACAAAACTCTACTGAAATGGAATGAATTAACTGAAACCAAGCTAAATCGACATTATAGGGAATCTCCTGAAAATATCCAGGAAAAAATGCAAACAGTAAGTTTCTTTTATTTTGTTGTTGTTATTACTTTATTCGGCAATTTCTCTTGCTATGTGCAATACCTATACTTTCATTTTTTAAAAAATAAGTTACACTTATTTTTATTTCAGACTATTAGAAATGAAGTATTAGAAAACTCAAATCTTCTTCAGCAGATAGCAGTAGTTGGAGAATCAATGAAAGAAAATGTACAAAAATCAGACTTTGTATCTGCTGCGATCTCTTCGTCTACTTCAAATATTTCCCAAACAGGCATTTTACTTGATTTAAGGTAAATATTCTTGCTTAACTTGTTAGAAAAAGTTATTGGTAAAGAAACATTTCATTTTTAAAAACAATTAGTGTTGTAATAATATTTTTTAAAATATTGTTTTGGATTTTATGTAAGATTTAAGCCTTCTCCCTCACAGAAACCAGGCTCTTCAGAAGATTTTGAAACTAAAAACAAGAACAAGCTTACTTCAAGAAAAAGTGGAAAACATTTTAACTGATTCTGAACAATCTTTACACATTCCAATACAGTTCAGTGAAGTTTCATTAGCAGAAGTTGATGGTTTAATTCAAGCTTCAGAGGTATTTTTTCTATTGCAATCATAAATGCTAAATATGCCATGTCTTTTTTTAAGAATTTTTATTTATATCCCAAATTTAAAAAGAAAACTATTTATAATAAATGCCTTTGAAATTACTCACACAAAAATAAAATTTTAAAATAATACCTTTCTTTGATTTATAACTTAAGAAAATATAAAAGTTTCTTTAAGAATTGTGAAGAACAATATTTGAAATTTTTCTGATTATTATAAAAAATTTTTAGGCCTTGATTAAATGTATCTTAAAGAGATAGATAAAAGTAATTATTAATAGTTTAAAATTCAAAATTTTTTTTACTTAGTAAAGAAAGTATGATTACTTGATGAACTTTTTATACTCTCTAGAATCTTCAGAAAGATATACAACTACAAAATGAAAACATGGAAATATTAACAAATGATATGTGTGAATTAATGACAGAATCTGATGCGTTTAGCAGCACTAGTGAGAAATATCTGTTCTGGCATTCTTTTCAAAAAATATTAAGTAGATGGAACTTAATCAAGATTTTAGCTTCTGAGAGACATATTTAGTGAGTAAAAAATTATACTATTTGTAAAGATTACTAATATTTTCATTCTAAATAAATATATCTATTGTATATTGTTTCACTTTATAGATAGTGAATAAGTTAATATATTTTCATAATTAATTAAAAGGATATAATTTCAGGGATGATTTAATAATATTCCTATTATCATTGAAAAAAATAATGAATAATTGTATATTTTCTTTTGTATTATGTTAACAAAATAAGCCAGAAACAAATCTTCTTTTACATTTAAATTTTACATATATTTATTTTAAATTTTAAAGGTAATATTTTAATCTCTTATGTGAATGGTTTTCTTTTCTTTAGTTTTACTACTGTGAAGACTTCATGGGAAAATATTTTAAGTTTTATTAATTATCTGGAAGAATGGTTGAATTCAAAAGAAAAGATTGCATCTCAAATTGATTACATTGAATCTGATCATCCAAGAAGTGTATATTTGGAAGGAATGAAAATATTTGAGGTACATATTAATATTTTATACTAAAAATTTAAATTAAACATATAACATTACCTTTTATTGTTGTATAGAGGCATGAAGTTTATGTTTAAGTCAGTACAAATAATTTCATTAATACTTAAAATCTTTTTCCAATGAATAAAACATAGACCAGGATCGCCTGTTAATCAATTTTTAATAGTAATTTAAATTATGTTTATGCAAGCTTTGTTGATAAAAAAATATATATCATTTGCAAACTTATCATGAATTGTACATTTTAGGTTTTTTTTATTTATTAGAATTCCAAAAAATTTCTAAAAGAAAAACCTAAAAATTTAATTTTGAAATAAATTACTTTATATTTTTTATTTTTAAAAAAAACCTGCATTTAATAATAAATTATACATAAAATAGTTCATTTATTTTAAAGAGACTATAAAATACCATTTTGGATGTAAAATAAATAACTAAAAGATTTTAAAGTCATTAAGCTTTAGCAATATTTTAACAAACTGCTAAAGAAAAAAACTGTAGATATTTATTTTATTTTATAGATTATTCATTTCATTTGACTTGACTAATTTATTAGATAATAAAAAAACTCAAAATTCACTTCACAGTTATAAAAAAATTAAGAATTATAATGTTAATTATATATTCATTATTATTATTGTTTATTATTAACGATGTAGTCAATTTAAATGCATATTACTGCATTTAAAATGACTATATTGTTGAACGGGTATCGCAATAAAAACTCGTTACTGATATTGTTTCTTAAAAAAACTGCAGACGATTTTTTTATTAAACTTTTAATTTTATTTAATATTAGTTTTATGAATCTGGCATTAGTTAATTTTCAAAATAAAAGTTTATTTGAATGTCAACTCAAATTATCAACATTGTTTTAAAGAACACACTGCAAAAAAATTTAAATAATAATTCTCAGAAATCAAAAGGTAAATATTTTATATTTTCATTGTTTTTGAATAAGCTGAATTTTTATAAAATGTTTTGTTCTATTCTACATTGAATATTGTAATTAAGTAATTTAAATTGTTTAGAAGAAAACGTTTTTTTGTCAAATAAATTGGGTTTAAGAATACTTTTATTGCAACTAGTGATATAACAAATTATCCAATTAGAATAAATATACAGTGAATTGATTGTTATGTAATTTAATATAATTATGTATATTAAAATGTGCATCATTAAAGTATTCTAAATAGGAAAAAAAGAATTATTTAATTCTAGCTAATAATCGTAAAAATGTTTGCCATTATTGTCCTAAAATCAATAGAATTCAAACAATATTAAAATTAATAGAATCATTCAATATAAAATTAATAGAATTCATCATATTTTCTGCAGAATGAAATTAATTGCTTTTGCAATATCTTATGTGTTATTAAATTATATGAAAGAATTTACTACATGATTGTGATAATGATAGTAATTACTCAAAAAAGAAAACAATCTATCCAATTATATAATTCTTAGATCGCAAAAGAAATTTTTAAAAAATAAGAAACATTAAAAGTGGTTTAGAACATCGCTGCCACACTCTCCCTAAAACAATACCTATATATTTTATAGGTAATAAAAAAAGTGGATAAATTTTCTTATTCTCTATTCTGTTTCACTCATGCCTGTTATTAATGTATTAAGATGACCTCGTTTAATGCTGGAATTTATTAGAACATATCCCCCGCATTAAACAGTATATTACAGTATGTTAAAGAACAAACGTGAATGAATCATCAGCAAATTATATAAGATATTTTAATTTTTTCGGATCAAAAATTATTGGAAGTAGATTATTGTACCTGTAGAAATTTTTATAAGATTAATTTAAATGTTTAATATTTTATTATCTGCATTGAATTTTTTATTTATTATTTCAGAATCTAAAACACAGTTTTCAAGATGACGTACATTTGTTGCACAATGTAAATGCTGTGTATCACAAAACATCTGGGAAAGATCTTGATGTAAACAACTATCTGAAGAATCATGTCTTGGAATTGAATGATCGATGGCGCAATATCTATCAAAAAGTCACAGATATTCTTACAATAATAAATAATATCTTACAATTGTGGGCAGATTATGATCAGCTACATGAACATGTGCATCTCTTCTTGACTGAAACTCACATAAAAATAACTACATTGGAGCAAAATAACAGTTTAACTCAAATTGAATACAATTCCATAATGGTAAAGACATATTTATTTTCATTAAAATTATTTATAGTTATTAAACTTTTTTGTATAAATTAATCGTTTTAACTTAGTATACTAGAAAAATCATTGTCATTTTGGTTATCATATAGTGCTTAATTTTTATCATTTGCACAACAAAATATTTCTGTTCAACAAGAAGTTATTTTATTTTTAACAAAAACAACAAATCTCATCTTTTCTGTAAAAGCAAACCAAAATTAAAAAAATTTTTATTACTTATAATCTTTGTAACCCTCTAATTTGTTCCTTATTGACTAATGAGAAAAAAAAATTATAATGTTTTTCTAAAACATTTTTTCAATTTTGAATCCTTATCTATGTATACTTTATACTATATGTATGCTATATACTTTAGCAGCTCAGATCTCCAATTCTATTTCATTTTCGATGTGCACATTAGCACGATTTCTTTGCTAAAGAAATGATGAAAATGAGCAATTATGATTAATACATAAATAGCCTTTCATTTATTAATGCATTAGATATAAAACATTTTAACAAGACTGGTAAGAGCAATCATATTGATTATTGTTTTTTTAATATTAAGTAACAATATCCCCTGTATGTAATGTTAAAGTAATTTTTTTCCCCTTACTTAACATCATTTTCATGTATTTCAGGATGAGTTTAAGCATCATAAAGACGCTCTTGAAAGATTCTATTCCACAGCAAACAATTTAAAACAAAGAAGTAAATGTTCTGCCAAAGAAATCAATTGTCAAGTTGAAGAGATTCATAGATACTGGGCAGAAATATACGAGTACCTACAACGATGCAGAGAATCAGTATCAAAGGTAAATATCAGAAAAAACAGTTTCATTATAGTAACTCATCTTTTAATATGAAGCGGGTTTGTTAATTTCATGTAGTTTTAAAAGTATAATTAAAGTATCGGAGTACTTCATGGGCAGGGTATGAAGAATGTAATTTTTTATAATAATTTTAAATAAAAATTTTTAATATATTCTGATTTTTGTTCCAATTTCTCCACACTTAAATTCTAAAAAGTAAATTTAGAAATGGCAGTCTTATTCTTCAAATAATAACTTATGAAGTTTACTAGATAACTCTATTTTATTCATGCTTTTTATATATTTTGATTAAACAGCTAATTTACTTTAAAAAGATATTTAGTTTTAAACTTTTTGGGTTACTTTATTATATATTTGATAAAAAAAAAAAAGCAGTTGTAAAAATATTTTTAAACTATTTTATATTTGAAGGAAAAATTTTTTTTTATTATTTATAGCAAATTAAATTCCTTATGATGTACTATTATGCAATAAATATATTAACAAAAACAAAAGGTGATGTATATTTTTGCAGATGTAAAAATATTATTGCAGTAAATTCGTTTAGAACTATTATTCTCTTGTATTAAAAAAATTATACTTTATAATTCAGTGTAAATTTTAAATACATTTTTTCCCCATTTTTATAGAATAATGAACTCATGAAAAAGGAAGAGATGCTTCAAGCTTCTACTGTAACACTAGTTGTAGAGCAAACAGCATATCAAGTATTAAACGATGATGGTAATACAAGCAGTGCAGATAACTTTGAAACTGATTCTGTTGCTGGAACTTCAAATAAAGACACTGATGATGTGACTTCTGTTTATCAACAAGACTTAAAGAGAAGCCAAAAATTAACTGTCATGAGTAAGTAAATGATAATTAATTAAAAATATTTTTATCGTTTGATCATGATTCTGAAAATTATTATTTAAATAACTTCTTAGCATAGGCCCTGTGAAACAGAACTTGAGTCTCTAATTGTATTTTAATCATGTAGGAAGCTCCAGTGAGACTGATGATCAAGCAGAATTCATTAAAGATTTGCTAGCAGCTTTGAAAGAGGCTGAAGAAAGAATTGAATCACTCGAAACTGTGCTTTCGGAGCAGACTCCATGTGGAAATGAGAATGAAACAGGCCCGAATTATGTAGGAAATTATTATTTTTTTAATTAATTATTAAAATTAGTTATTTATTAGTAATAACTTATTAAATAAGTTATTAATTATTAAAATTTATGTTACGTCAATATTTTTAAAACATGTGTTCCCTAGTTAAATGCTATGGGGAACACTATCCAAATTAATGTCAGAAATGATAATTTTGATAATTTTTATTTACTTAGACTAAAACTGTTTACCTACATCATTTTTATTTATTATTTTCGAGAGATGTTCCATTAAAATATCTGAATTTGTGAGCTGTTCCTTTATCATAAAATTTGCAAAATGCCACTTTATATGGTTGTTTTGATGTAATTATTTATGAATAGCAAAATTTGTTAACGAAGCTTCTATTTTGCAGTCACGTCTCTTAGCTGCTTGCCGGTCAAGCATCGATGTTATTCAACATTTAAACCAACTTTTCTGTGAGAGACCATCCCATGGAAGTTGTAAAGCAAGTGAAGTAGACATTCAAAACCGCGCTGAAGGTAAGTTCCCTTTTAGAATATTTGAAAAAAAAAAAATAGAATACACTCAAAATTAAAATTGTAAGAAGTAAAAAGATTATTTTTCAACATTTATTAGCCTCCATGTAATTATTTTTTAATTTTAGAATAACCATGTAAAACATATATGTTATTATATTTCATGCACAACAGCCATAACAGAAAACATTGAAACCATAATACAATTAAAAAAAGAAAGTTAAGAATATGCAATCAATCGATATTGATTTCTGTTCCATACTCTCCCATCATACCCTCAACTTAAGAATTTTATGGACTTTTTTTGAATATGAGAATTTTGTTTTAAACTAGCCAGTAATTTAAGTAATTATTTTGCCTGACATGATTCCAATTAAAAGAACAATCTGGCTAGTTTTCGCATAACTCTTTTTATGCATAATTTATATGATAGTTGAGTTATACCATAAGTGAAAATTGCTTGTTCTATGAAATAACAAGATTAGACATCACAACATTTAATTAGGAGAAATTAATGTGTACAAATATAAGTATAATAAATAAATTAACATAGAAATAAAATATTGCAGAAGAAGAGTAGAGTTATTCAAGAAGTAAACTGAATGGCAAAGTTCCATAAAAGCAAGTTTAGATGTTTTTAATTTGCAGCATAGAAAGTAATTGATTGAGGACTTGTCTGCTAGAGATAAAAATTGAGATGTATATATCTACAATGTAAAAAGAGGTTTAGGTGTTATCGTTATATGTAGCATCTATAAAGAATGATATTGAAATAATTTTTATTTTTAATATCTGTTTTATGATATAAATCTATGAAGTTAATTATTTAAGTTAAATTTATCATAATTAATTGCTGATTATTGCTCATTATTTTCATGTTATCCATTGATGTGTTATAAAATTACCTAAAAACTGCATGTACTGGATAAGTTATTCATAATTATAAATTTTTCATTCAATGCAATAAAATAATTTAATATACTTTAGAAAAAAAATTTTTAACTTTGAAAAGTTTTATGAATATGTTAAATATGTTTATTTGATCTAGAATTATAGTTAAACATTATTTCAATTGATTTGAAACAGGTATGCTAAATCGCTGGGAAAAAATTGAAAGTGCTACTACTGAGAAAGAAATGCGTGCTGCTGAAAATGCCAAAAAATGGAAACATTTCATGAAAGAGCTGGAAGACATAGAAAAGTGGCTACTTGATTCACTCGATAGTCAAACAACACAATCCACAACTGACGCAGATGTGGAAAAATTTATTTTAATACTACAGAAGCATAAGGTAAAAAGTTTTTGCAAAATCTTTCATTTTTTGGAATATAATTTATTAAATTGCTTTGATTTTTCTTTTGACCTTTCGATAAATAATTTTTTTCAAATTATTTCGTAGGCATTGATTTCTCAAATTAGTGAGAAAAAGGAAACCATTGTTTCCTTGAATCTTACTGGAAAAAAATATATATCATCAGCTAAAGCCAATTTCTCTGACGTAGAAGGAAAATTAAAGGTAAAATATAATTTTATTTTACTAATAGCTCGTAAATTTATTAGTCGACTTAGTTGAACTATACTAATAAATTATATGTAATAACATCTCTTTAATTTGGAATTTGATAATGTAGCACATTCTACAATCTGGCCCCGATCGAGCCTTCGCTTCCGTGGTTTTTATTTTTTTAATAGATCTGGTTATTTGTTGGCCTTGAAGACACCACATGGCGACACTGCTGCTCATATTCGTCCGATATTTATATCGTCTACACTGGTTCAGAATGTGTGCAATTAATATGTATATTAAATTTTTACAAGTTTTAATTTTTTTATTTAGAGTTCTTTAACTTTGATTCTCCATTAAAAAATTATATTGACGCTCGAAAATCCAGGAGAATCGCTGATCCAGCACAGCCGTAGTCCTGATTGTACAAGATTAAAGACAGTTTACTATGTATAATTTTATACTAAAATTAATTTTATGCATATTTTAACTTGAATTTGAAGTGATTTTTCATGAGTTATTACATAATGTTTTTTTTTTTAATATTTTGTAGTTCGAAATTGATTTTTTAAGTCATTACTGGGTCAATAATTTCATTTTATTTCAGGATATTAATAGCCACTGGGATAAATTGTGTTGTGTCGCATTTGAATGGCAAAATCGACTTCAGACTGAATGTTTACAAAGTTCTGAATTTCGCAAAACACTATCTGAAATGGAACTCTGGCTCGAAGATTCAAAAGAAAAGGTTCAGTCAATAGATTTGAGTGATGAATGCTCTATTCCCCTCTTGCATGAACAACATACTGAAATGTTTGTAAGTTGTGAAAGAAATATTAATAATTGCAAGAGTTTTTTTTAATATATTTTTTATGTTAAAATAAAAATTACTTACTACAAAATATTATTAATTGGTTTAATTGAAAGTGAATTAATTTAAATAATGCTTATGTTTGTTCTATAAAAAGTAAAGGTGTTGTGTGAAATAATTTGGACTTGTAAGTTTGATTTGATTTTTTTTAATGTTATGTTCATATAAATAAAGTATCTCTTTTGCCTTTTTTTAATTGAAAATTATATTAAAATTTTTTTTTTTTTTGTTGAAAAATCGTATATTTCCGTGCATAAGCCGAGAATTTTAAAATCTTTTTCTAAAGCCGAATTACGTGATGGTGGGGGTGGTTTCGGCTTATATACGAATCTGCTAATCTCTTTAAAAACTAGGCCAATAATCGCTAAATATAGCACGGTTTTCTTTCTTTAGTTTATATTTCTAAATTTGTGGAAAAAATTTTTTAATAAAATAAGTTATTTGTTTTATGAAAATGAGTTATTTTCAAAAGCGTTTGTATTGCTGGTTTGTTGCATTGTCATCAAAAGGAAAAATCTGCCGTTGGCGAAATATGCGCCCGGCTAGCGGAAAAGAACCAAAACGTTTTCAGCAAACGCGATCAACTGTAGTTTGAAATTTGCCATGCATGAATTTTTCCTTACACGCTTCTTCTTGATAAAAAATAAAATAGCACAGAAATAAAACTTGTGGATATATCTGCTGCCCGTATACAAGACAACAGAAAAGAAATAATGTACTAGTTTCAAATAGTACATTATTTCTCTTCTGCTGTCGTTGGCGTCTGCCGGGTTACTTACAGTGATTAGATGGGAAAATATTCACCCATTATACCTGCTTGCCGACATTTTTGCCTTTGTGGCTCCGAAAATTACAGGAATATTTTTTTCGGCTTATATACGAGTTTTAAATTTTGGTAAAAAAATTTTAAAGAAACATATGCATTCTTGGCTTATATACAAAAAATGTTAATAATTTCAATTTTTTGTGTGTTGTGGGCATGTGTTTGTGTAAATGAAAATTGCATGATGACAATGTCATATGCTATCAATATTTTTTATTTTGTTATAATTTTATTTTCAATAAAGAATGGCTTTTACTAAACCAGTGTTTTTTAACTGTATATTCTAAAAATGATTTCAAAATCGATTTACAGTTTTTTTTCTTGTAATGACATTTTTGTATTATCAAATTTATTATCCTTCGTGATAATTCTAAATAAATCATTAAAATGATAACATTTTTTTTTTAAATGTATAATCTATATTACATTGGTTTTAATTTGACTTTTTAGGCTTTGAAGCAGCAACTTGAGAATTGTACTCAAAGAGTCAAAACATTATTGGATATCTTTAGCCACCTGTTCCAAGACAAAGGAGACTTCTCAGTCTCAAATAAAGGAGTGCTGGAAGTTCAATCTAGACTTCATACTATATTATCTTTGTCACAATGTCTTTTACTTGAATGCAGTGAGATATTGACATCACTTTCGGAACTACTTACAAGCCGCATGGTGAGTATTACATTTTTAATATCTTAAAATCTTTTGGATAATTTTTTTTAAACTTTCCTATAGTTCTACCACAGGGAATGGTAACCATCTGGTTTAATGGCAATCAATCACTTTTTAGGGACTAATCGGTTACTTATAAGGAGTGCTAGCCAGATATGCCAGGGTTCTACAAGCTACTTTGAAAGAAAAAAAGTTTAATAATTAGTGTGGAATTTTTTATCTAATTTTTAAAATTAAAATTCTCTTTAATGAAATTTAAATCGCCTAAGACGCCGCTCTTTTTGAATTTGGCAGCTTGCCAATTTTTGACATGATCAGTGATCAAGCAGATCAAGATTTGCAGTAGATAAAAAAAAAAGAATTAATTAATACAGTTTATTTTTAGTATTTATAACTATTTAGGAAAAACCTTTTTTTATTTATTTTTTTGAATTTAATATTCAGAAACAAACATTCATTTGTTTTCTTATATATCTGTTTTAGACTTGCATGTTAAA
The DNA here is from genome assembly GCA_021605075.1 of Caerostris darwini. NCBI lineage: Eukaryota > Metazoa > Arthropoda > Arachnida > Araneae > Araneidae > Caerostris > Caerostris darwini. The sequence continues at coordinate 287,991 of BPLQ01007760.1, forward strand.
AAAGTTAATAACAATTCATTTCTGATAATTTTGATTTTTAATCATGTAATTTAACAGCATTATCGATAAAAAAAAATCCAGTCAATGCATTGTTTCTGTATTAAATGGAAAAAATTCTAATATTTTCATAAAATTGTGTTCTATTTTAGCAATAAGAATTTATTAGCATTTTTATCATGTATCAATGATAATAGAATTAGTAGCTAAATTGTAGGGAATACATTATTGTATAGTAATTATTTATAAAATACCTTTAAGAAGTTTATAATTTATATTCTTCAATGAATTGAACATTACATTCACCATTTGACATGAAATGCATGATTCCGTTGTTTTTTTTAATGTAAGAAATCATAAATAATTAAATAATAATTATAAGAAGTTATTAGTATTAGATAATAGTTAATTAATTAATTAGATGTTCATAAAATTAACTCATAAAATAAGTAATAGATGTATAAAATTTTGTTTTAATTTTACTGACATTTTATCTTTTTTGTAGGCTTCCCAAGAAACGCCCGCTTATTTCACCAACTCTACAGAAGAGTATGTATTGTTTCAATGTGCCTTACTGTAAATGAAAACTAAATTTAATAACAAATTTTAACAATTTAATAAAATTTGTTTTTAATTTTTTATTGAAAAAACATTTTTTTTAATTCTTTTTAGTTTTACTTTTAAAAAATAAATATTTTTGTGAGAATTTTTATTTAGGCTGTTTCAATCCTCATGTTTGGTGAACAAGTCTTTGGTCAATTAATTGCTGTGATAATTCATTTCTGTATAATTTCAATTATTTGTATATATTAGTTTTTCCTAATTAACTGTTATGATGTAGAAGCTTATTGTTTTATAGGACAATCTTTCTTCACTTATCGTATGATTCAACTACCATGTATTCATGTACTGTTTCATTTTTCTTTCAGTGTCGAAGAAAGTCCAAACCGAATCAGCAGGTGTTGCAATTTTCTACTCAGAGTTGCAAGAGCTTCGTTTCCAATCCAAGCTGTTTTGTTGCTACTCCTTGGGGCTGCAATTTTATTGCCCAAAGAAGAAGAAGAAATCAGTTGTCGTCTGTCTAACAACTTTGCTAGTTCTGTAAATCCAATGTTACATTATCCCGATGGCCCACCACCTGTGTAAAAAAAAAATTAAGAAAATATCATATCTCTTTAAGCATTACTTATTTCTGAATGCCTTTTCATCATGCTGTTCATCTATGTACATTTTTCCATTAACCTGTAGAATATCTTAGATAAACTGGACTTCACCGTTGTCTCGTGAGCTTTGTATTCAATGAAGATCTGGTCATATTATTTAGAAGGATGCTGCTACTTAATTGCATGATAAATTTGGCATGATTTCTATTGCCAGTCTTCAAATTCGAATGATTTTTTTTTTAGTTTTGTACTTAAAATTTGTAGTAATATGTTAACTGTAATTTTTTGTACTAGAAAATCTATCTATCTATACATTTATATAAATATATAGATAGATAGATTTTTTGGGAGGGCCTTCCATTTTCATGGCAGGTACATGAGAATTAAAATTGCTCTTATTTGTCTTCATTAAATTTATCAAACTATAGAATAAAAAAATAATCTTTTTAGTACTTTGTTTGCTATTATCTTAGAATATTATGTATGTTGAGAAGTGTATCATCCATTTTTAATTGTTGGTTGTGATATCTTTGTTACTGTCTTTCAATAATGACTGTCATCTTGTTCATTATAAGAAAGGGTTTTTTGAATTTTAAATTTTATGTGCTTTGATGTTTGTAGGTTAAAGAATTATTATGAATTACCGGTGCTCTATATTTGCAATGTTGCTTTTTATGTAATTTTTTCGTGTATTAAAGGATTTAGATGGGGTAAACATGGTGTCTTGAGAAGTGCCTGCATCCTAACTTTGTGCCATTTAAAAGCTTTCATGTGATGATTGTAATTAAATACATGTCCATAAAAGTCATTCTTAGAAAGTTAATTGTGCATTTATAGATGTTTCTATTAAAATGTTGCTGTAATCAAAAGAAATAAATTCTATCAGATTTTGAAGTCTTCTTATTCTAACTGAACAAGCAATTCACTCAGATAGTTTAATAAAAATCAAGATACAAATATGAAAAGCAATGAACAACAGTTGTTGTTTTCAAGTGCTAAGCACTTGGTTACTGGAACAGAAGATTGAGCAATATCTAGGATCCACCATAGCAGTGGGTCTACTGAACTGCACCCACATTTCTTCATATTTTAAAACAAGCAATGCCACGAGGTGCACTCTTTTCCTCGAGCTCAACAGAATAACTTTTTTGCATACAGATTTATTGCACTCTTCCTAAATAATATAAATTTGAATTGATTTCTCTTATCAAATGTCAAACTGAACATTCTAGGACAAAACCCAGCTCTTTGTCCATCAAGCCTGTGTTATTAGGATAATATTAAAAATGTTTATCAAAGAATAGTCCTGATCGTGTAGAAAACAGGCTAGCAGCCATGTTGGGCGGATACAAAAGAAGACCACAGTCCTAGGATCAGAAATTTAATTTAGAAGGAATTTTAATTGCAGTAGGAAGATATTTAATTTTTTAATAATTAAAATTTTAGATGACAAATTATAAGAAAAATTAGATGAAAAAATTCCTCATCAACTATTATACTTTTTTCTTTCGAAGTAGCATTGTGCCGTGTATATCTGACTAGCATCCCTAAATAAGTAATCGATTCCGCCAGTAAAGCGGATGTTTACCATTCTACGCTGTCCATGGTCAGATTGTGCTTTTTTACCAAGATCCTTTTAATAAGGCAATGATCTAATTCAATGCAAATGGGGTTTGTTAATTTTTAGGCATGAACATGAACACAAAAAAATGGGCAATGAGGAATTTCACTTAATTATTAATCTGAATTTTTTATAACAAATTTGCTATAAATTGTTCCAATTAATTTTTGTTTATTCTATTCTATTAATTACTAGTTTATTTCAAATTTATGTCTTAATTACAAGTATAAAATGTTTTTTAAATAATTTGCGCTTATATAATAACCTATTCACTTTAATAATTATTTTTCTTATACATTATCATTTCTGATGTTAGAGTTAAAAATTTCAAGTAAATTAGTTCTACGTCACTGCAAAATATAAAAAAGCATATAAATGAAGAAGATAACTGAAAATGCAGTCTTTATTTTATCCAAACATGTAATATTTATCAATATAAAAGAGTAACTAAAGCTTATAAAGAATTATTAAAAAAATTATTGTAAAAAACTTATATAAGTAATTATAAAAAAGCCCAGCAATAATCAAATTTACTTAGTTTTGACAGATCTAAAATTACATAAAAATGTATATTTAAGGAAGAATTGTTTTCCAGTTTTTCACGTAATGTAAGATTAAAGACTTTTTGTTTTTCCTATCATCTAATTCATTTTTGTTCACTATTTTAATGAAATACGACGCCATTGAATCAGATCAATCTATGTTACAATCAGTTAAGAAGAATTTAACAAAGGAGTTATTCGGAAGATAAAGATTAGAAAATATGTCTCTCGTTGGCTATAAGACCAGAGCGCCATAGTGAATAGCCTATTGGGTTTCTGAATTAAAAAATGCCAACTTAGGCAACCAAATGAACTAAGCTTTGCGTATCTATGCTGGGGGTGGACAGAATGTAAGTGTAGTGGTAGCAAGACACCGAAGCACAAACAATCTGGATAAGGTCGAAATGCTACATCTCTGCATTTCTAGTGGTCAAAGTTCTCGTTCGATAACATTTTTCTCTATGGTTATATTTACAATATCTCTCAATTCAATTGCATTAGTTAGCCATTTAATAATTTAGAAAAGAACAATGTGGATCAACAACCTTCACTATTGTGGATGAAAATTTAGAAAAGGGAAGAAATATATCCTATTCTTCACTATGAATACGAAGAGAAACTATAGTGAAGCAAATATCTCTAATTGATATAAAATAAAATGAGAATTTTTTTTCCCTTGTTCTTTTCTATTTTAAGAATCTTGTATCTAATCGAGTAGAGGGAACGAGGAATAAAAAAAAAGTTATCGTATTCAGAGGAGTAGCTATTCCTCATTTTCATGCCCCGTAGGAGAAAACAAATTTTTTATTAGACAGTTGTGAAAGACAACTGTCTTAAGTGTGTCAGCTGCATTAGAACAAAACAAAAAAAAAAAAGATACTAAATGTTTTTGAAAATGAATCGGTTTTTTTTATTTTATTATTATTATTATTTATTTTTAATTTTGAATTCTGAATTTGGTTAACTTTTTTTTAAGATAAATTTCTTTTCGTTTAATGTTATAAACTTTTGGATCTATGCTGCTTTTACACATCTTCCAATACATAAACGAAAATTCAATCTACATTAACTGAGTAACACATAACAATGAGTTCACAACCATCCTGGAAAGAAAAAAAAAAGTTTTTACTCAGTAACTTCTCGTGAAATTTTACATATATCATACAAATATAAACAATAGTTCAGTTGTTCTCAAACTTTTTAAAGCAGTGATGCATTTAAAAACCTACAAATAATTGTAGGCGTATTATATACAAATTTCTGAGAACTGAGCCTCACATTTTTGCATCCAAACTAGCGGGCCTGACAGACGTTGTTCTGCCATGGAAAAAAAAAAAAACCCCTGGAATATAGTCGCAGCGTCATCTATCGAGTCCAATTGTAAATCCAAACTATCCAGGAATCCACTAAACACACAAATTTTTTTTTATCAAAATCGATCAAGCCGTTTAGGAAGAAAGAGTTCAACGACAAACACACGTACAGAAGAACCCGATTGTAGCGCCACCTACTGGGTTCAATTGTGAATATAAACCATCCAGGGACCCACTCAAACGCACACAAGAAATTTCATCAAAATCGGCCCATTAGTTTAGGAGGAGTTCAGTGACAAACACACGTACAAAGGAATTATATAGATTGCAGCGCCACCTATCGGATATAATTTTGAATCTAAACTATCCAGGGGCCCACTCAAACACACACAAAAAATGTCATCAAAATCAGCCCAGCCGTTTAGGAGGAGTTCAGTGACAAACACACGTGCACCATTATATACTCAGTCCAATCACATTAATGTGACCACCTATCAAAAGCCAGAGTAACCACGTTTGGCACAGCGGACCGCTGCGAGACGTGCAGGAAGAGAGTCAATTAGGTTTCTGAAGGTGTTCACTGGGATGTTGAGCCATGCCGACTCCAGTGTCGTGGCCGGCTGCGCTAGATTACGCGATTGAGGATCCATGGCGCGAACAACCCGATCGAGGTGGTCACACAGATTCTCGATTGGGTTTAAATCCGGTGAGTTTACTGGCCAGGGGAGTACGGTAAACTCATCCTGGTGCATCCTACACTGCGAGTTGTATGACACCTCGCATTGTCCTGCCTGTAGATGCCATCTTTCTGAGGAAAAATACTTCGCATGTAGGGGTGGACATGGTCCGCAAGAACAGATGCGTACTTGTGCGGATCCATCGTGCCTTCCACAATGATGAGTGCCCCCAGTGAATGCCAGGAAAACATTCCCCAAACCATAATGCTCCCTCCTCCAGCTTGAATCCTTCCGACAATTGTTGCAGGGTGTTTGCTTTCAGACGTTTCACGCCGTATACGCCAACATCCATCTGTCCGATGGAGCATAAAACGTGATTCATCGGAAAAAGCCACTCTGTGGACGTCCAGTTTCGGTAATCGCGTGCAAATTCCTGCCTTCGTCGCCGATGAACAGCAGTCAGCATAGGTGAATTAACCAGGCGTCTGCTGCGGAGGCCCATCGCAGCAACGTTCGCTGAACCGTTGTTGAGGATGCACTCTTGGTAGCCCCTCGGTTTATCTGGGCGGTCAGTTGCACGTCTATTTGCCCGTACGCATCTCCGTAACTTTCGTTCGCCTCTGTCATCTATAGCCCGTGGTGCAGCACATGTGCCAAGCCGCTGATTTTGGATAGTGCCATTTTGCCATGCACGGTATACTTTTACCATGGCGGCACGCGAACAGTTCACAAAATTAGCCGTTTCCGAAATGCTTCCACCCTTGGCCCGAAAGCCAATAATCATGACCTTTTGGACGTCGGATAAATCGCTACGTTCCTGCATTACGCCAGCGAGTGAAATACTTTCCGATGCCCTAGGACATCCTTTATATACACTCCACTGCAATGTGCTGCCACCTGCCTTTTGTGATTGGTTATTTCACGTTGACTTCGAAAGTAGATGGTGGTCACATTAATCTGACTGGATTGCGTATATATAGTGATGGTCAACTCCACAGACGACGGAGTTTCAGAGGCTGCATTGGAAAAAAAATTTGTACGATTGTAAATCACATATACAGTAGCACTCCTATAAACCACCCATGGAAATTACAATTCCTATTTTCTTGGAAGCATTCTTTGGCACATTATTGCTGTTTGGTGACTTTTTATGTGAAGAAAAAAAGCAACCAGAAAGGTTAGTTATTTGTAATGAAAGCTGGAAAATTAACAAGAAAAACAATAATTATATTTTTTTTTATATATGGGTGCATATTCCTCAGAAATACCCTTTGAGAACCAATGCAATAGATTGTGATATTATTAAATTGTGTATGTTATAATAAAAATAACTAGGTTTCCCCTGAGAATCGAAGACTCGATAGAATAGAGGAAAGAACTGCTTTTTCTCCTCCGATTCGGTTTACACTAAAATATACCTTTTCCATTCACCACAAAACAAATCCAGGTTTCCTGTTGGTTGGAGAGCCATTCCCCAGTTGTCTGCAGAAATTTGGAATCGAGTAATGTAAAATGGGTTACCACTAGATACAAACATCTCACGTTGTAAAACGTTAGTCAATCGAAAGCTTGAGTGGGTAGGAGATAGGTTACTTGTTGGCTGGCATTCTATGACATGAGATCTTAATGCTCAGCAGAAGCCTACTTACTTTAAATGTTTAAAGCAATGGTAATCGTGTTGCTATATGTCAGGAGAGCAAGCTTCCTATTAGCTACCATTCAACCAGCTGATATTTTAATATGTGATGGAACCCACTTTAAGAAAGTAAATTCATACTATATTCTGTTTTGCTGACTGTCGCATTATACTCATTACTTGATAAGTCCATGAATAATTAAAAAACAGAAATGCTTTTTTTTTAATTAATAGACAAGCCTTATGAGGTGGAATTTAAGATGGATTTTTTTATTGATAATTTGTACTTATAAATAAGTACCATAATTGTGACTGTAGATAAAGAAAATGATATATTTTGGTGAGATTATGTTTTTTAATTTAATTTATATAAAATAAATTTTGATATTTAATCAAAACGGACAAAAATTCGTTGCTTAGGAATACAAGTTTGTTTGGGTTTTTTCCCCCTAGCTTTTTATACGTTATTAATTTAAGTAAAGACCGTTGTGGATACGTTTTTTTTTTTTTTTTTTATAAAAAAGGTTCAACAGTCTTGGTTTCTTTGGTTAGAAATAATTATCAGAACAAAAAACAAATTTTTTTTCAAAGTCTAATCGTCGTTTTTCTTCTTTGTGATGATAAGAGAAAGAAATTTATCTTTTGTGCTATGTTTCTAAATTCAAGTTTTTCAACACAAAAAAAAAAAGAATAAAAATAAATAAATGGGGAACGTAATAAGAAAACTTTACTTAATTCGTTATTATTAACTAAAATTAAGAAAATTATTTAACACTTTTAACAAAAAGGACATTTATATGTACCTTGTTGTATGCCGCAAATGGAAAACAATTTGATCAAGAAGCCTTTCTTTATTTGAAATATATATTATTATGTAATTTATCCACTTTGCAACTGTTCTTTTAAATGCCAAGTTGCAATATTGTATGCATTAATCTATTTCTCTAAGCGGAATTATATTGCGGAAAAAATGTCTAATTTAAAAAAAAAAAAAAAAAAAATGCTTGTTTTCAGGCTTAAACAGTTTTGTAGTGAAGGCGAAACTTATATTTGACTGTGTTGTTGTTTCTTATCCCACTTGGCTGGCCAAGCCCACGAGCCCATAGGGACTCATGATTGAAGGGGAAGGAAGCAGCTTCTGTTGTGATGGAGCACCCGTAGGTAGAAGCCTGACTTTTGCTCCGTGACGCTCTTACAGTCATAGAAGACCGGGACCTACGGCTTAAAGTGGATTCCGAACCACTACAAACATCCATGGCACCGCCGGGATTCGAACCCGAAACCTGTGGCACCGAGCGCCAGAGCGCTAGACACTCGGCCATTCAGGTCCCAAATTTGCCAACGGCATGCAGTGTTCCCAGGTGGTCACCCACCCAAGTACTGACCGCGCCCAATGATGCTTAACTTCGGTGATCTAACGAGAACCGGTATATTCAGCATGGTACGGCCGTTGGCTTATATTTGACTGTAAAAGAACAAATCTCTTAAAAATTTTACTCAATAGTAATATCAAAGTTATTGACGTTAGGTTCCAAGTAATTTATTATATTTGTTGGCTTGGGGATTAAAAAGATGTGTGTTATAAGCCATTCTTTGAGTATGTTAAATAGATTTATTAATTGCTAAATATAATAATCTGAAAGAAATTTGATAAGATTTCCTCATTTATTATACCTGAAATACTACTGCATATCAATACGGTAATATTGGAATTGTATTGAAATGCATGATATTTTTAATTCACTAAAGGAAACAGGATTATTTTAACTATGAAGTAATTTTATTTGGTTATATAAATTTTATTATTATCAAGGAAAGGAGTACTAGATACTTCATATTTATCTTGGTTCTAAAGTTCTTTTAGAGTTTGATCTAACTTTAAGCCATATGATTGACTATATGAGGGTTTTGTTTATGTTTCTGTATTGAACTGTTAGTTAAATTTGTGAGATGATCACTATCATGTTAATCTGGGTAAACAAAAAAAAATTATGTGTGGACAAGTGAGAACCATTAAGATGGTAAAATCCATACATGAGAGAAAGAATGGGTTATATGTGTCTTTGTGGTTTTTAATTTTGCTATCAAGAATTTAAGTAATAAAAGTATCAGAACTGCTAATTGAAAACGACAAATTTCAATCAGGTTGTTTGGTGCTGAAATTATCTAAAATAATACAACATAATATAATGTTCAAAACGTCGAGTAGGCATGTGAAGAAATGACCTTTTGATATATAGATGTTAATAATAGCAACAGCTTTGGAGAAAAATATATTGTATCTGCCAAGTATTCATTATCGGATTATTTAAAATTGATTAATCTTAAAGATCTGGTAAAAAAAAGGATGAACATGTTAATAGTAGGCTTCTCCTGCGTTTGTTTGCTCTGTTTTGCTGGAATATTGTTTTAAAGGGTAAATTGGAAAGGCCTACTATAGTGAGAATATATAACAGATAAAGAGTTATAAATTTGCACATAATAATTTTGAAACATGCTCTGTAACTGTGCTTTATCCTACGCACTACAACAGCTCCCCCTGGGGCGTTCAGGAGAAATGGTCTGTAGGTTTTAAGACTCTCAGCCGAGAGAAAGTACAGCGCAGCCGGCGCTTCCTCTGAGAAGCATTTAATTTACAGACTCTCACCCAGAGAGGAAGTATATTCGCGTACCTGAGTATCTTTATTTTCGGCTTAGAAGTAGAATCCTTCCACGAATCAATAATTATAAATCTTTAAATGTGTTAAATATTGTCTATCTTTAATTGTATGTGTACGTGGTGTTTGGGCACGTATAAATAAAGCTGTGAGTTCTCAAATGTGTGTCTCAAATCTCAATCCAACCTCAACCAGTTTCAATCCAGCTACATAACTGACAACACTACAATCTGGAGCTCAATGTGGTACTCGCCCGTGCTTGCACACTATAGCTCACAGTACTGAAAAATAAGTAAAAATGAAGACGATTTAAAAAAACTAAATTAAAACAGGAAAAATAATTTCGTAGAGAGATAAATAATTAAAAAGAATTTAAGAAAGGAAATAGCATTTAAAAGCCAAAAAAAAAGAAAATTGTACAATTTGGGGCACTTTACCTAATGCATAAAGTTTGCACATATATTTTTACAATTTTATACATTAATACATTTAAAATAAATCTGTATTTATCATTAAAGCAAATGATATATTGCCGAATGAAATATTTATCTTATTTTTTATATATATATACCTTGCTAAACATAGCAGAGAATTCAACACTAAATTTTTTTTTATTTATATTATATTTTTAATATCATTATAAGTTTTATTTATGTTATTACAAAATATTTAAAATTTAAATTTGTAATTAATATATTATACTGGTATAGATATAAATAGGTATTAATTTCATGAAAACAGGAAAAAATTATAATACAGAAAATAAAGCATTTTCATGATTTGTAGAAAACAATTGGAAATATTTATTTTCTTAAATTTGAATATGTTTCAAAATTTAAGCACCTCATATAATTTAATAACTACCTTTGGTAAGTACCTTTTAGTAAGTAACTTTGTAGATATTTGAAAGGTTTCAAGAATTAATAAACAAAAGTGAAAAGAAAAAAATTAAAAAGAAAGATTAATTCATTTAGATAAATATTGCATTTGTAATATATACAAATAAAAATAATAGCAAAATTATTGCGAAAAAAAGGAAACATTGTCATATATTTATTTGATATGAAGACTAAAACTTCAAGACTTTATCAACTGTTTCTTTCCTTTTCAATGTTTTTAGTGTATGAGTCAATTTAATAACTATAACAGAAATATAACATAAAGTACAAATACAATAATGAATGCATTCTAGGAAAATGAGGAAAATAATTCTTAAAAACCTTTAAGAAAATGAGGAAGAATGATAAAAAAAAATTTAATTTTAAAAATATATTATATACCTTTAAGATGTAAATAGATGTCAAATATATCAATACACTGAAGGCAAAGATCTAAAAGCAATTGTTTTAAAATTACGTCAAAATATACCAATACAATTTTTGCAAATGATTAAAACAAAAGGAATTATTGCATCTTTTAAAACACTTTATTCAAATTAAAATGGAATTTAAAAAAAAAAAAACCATGATTAGAATCGTGTAAAAATTCTTCGATTAGGATGTTTTTATTTTTAATTGATAGATGGTCCAGCCAGATGACCCAGCCACTTATTATCGATGAGGATTTTTCAAAGTAGGGAGGTGAGGGAAGGTTATCTTGAGCCTGTATATAAACTCCCTAAATGGCTGCAGCGAGATGTTCTAGTTAATTTTAAATTTCAAACAAAACTTTAAATTTTGTTATTATTAGTATTTGAAATAATTATTTTCATAGCGTTGCTGTTAAAATCTTCACTATTGAATGTCAAAATTGAAACAGAGCTGATCAAAAATTTATCACAAATCTTCTGTTGATTTAATAAATTCAAAGCTATTCCACTATCATATGTTATTTATTGAGAAGTAGAAAGCAAAACATATCATTCAAAATTATTTTAAAATTTTAATTTAATACTATTTTTTTCCCCCCTTGAAGAATTGGAGAATTCGAATCTATCTAATGGACTGAGTGAAACAAACTGAAGTGAAATAATTCATTGTTATTAAGTTTCGTGCATTGGTAAAATTGTAAATCGTCGATCTTTGAAGCATTTTACCGTACAAAATGGATGAGAAGAAAAATGTAAAATCACCCAAATCAAAACTTGATGTTGAAATTAAAATTGCTTCTAGTTCTAGAACACGAAAAAATTCTGACCCAGATCATTATATCGAAAAAAGGATAACTCCTAGACCTTTCAAGCAACGAAATGATGTATATGTAAATAAAAAATCTTCATTTGGTGCTCACATTAAGAAATGTAAAGAATTATTAAATTCGGGAGAGGACGTATACATCCATGGTCTTGGAGCTGCAGTGAATTATGCTGTGAATCTTGCTTTGCAGTTGCAATCATTATACCCTGTGGTATTAGATGCAAATACATCAACTGTTGACTTGATGGATGATCATTATTCTCCGTCAATCGGTCATAAAGTGGAAACGAGAAGAAATTCTGCAATTCGTATCAAAGTTCATCTCATAGGAAAATAATGTGTGTATATATTTTGTAAATACCTATAATGATATTATTAAAGCATCAATAGCAAATTTATAAAAAGTGGATTTTATTTTATTCTAAAATACCTTGTTGCATTGTAATTAATAAATTGTTTGATAAAAAAAATGTAAGGTTGTTTTTATAAGTTAAAAATAGGAGCTATTTTTTTTTTTTTTCCCCACTATTTAAAACAGATTGTGTAAATATCAGGGTAGTACATATGTCATAGTACATTGTGAAAACTTTTACGAATTTAAATCACCAATTCAACAAATTAAATGGATGCTACGTTTTTTTTTAAAGGAAAGAAAACAAATTGTTACTTATGTTTTAGAAATTGTATCCTTAATTTGGTTATCTATTTTATTCAATTCATAAAATACTAAAAACACAGATGGAGAAAGGATTTAAGGAACATCACATAAGAATTTACAAAATGCTGTTAAAGCAGGCTTCTTATTAATAAATTACAAATGTTTGATGATCATTGGACTTTTTTTGGAATGTTAATTCTTTCCTTAAAATCTTTTGAGGATGGTCAAGCATGGAGTAGTTAAAAACAGTGAGATCAATATTCTATACTCTATATACATTTCAGCTGTAAAGATCAGTTGAAAATATATAAGTCTGTTTAAATAGGAGTAAAAATTGCTATGTTCAGTCAATAAATTGAATGATTCTGAAATTAGTAAAATTATGAGCACTAAGCCTTTAGGGAATAAAGGGAAATTACTCTTATTACTTCATGAGACAGCGAATGATTTTATCTATAATTATTTTCACAGATTATGTTAATTCATGTTGTCTATTATATATTATATTGCATTGTTGTGAGATGCTTGTTATATATTATTTTTGTTATTTTACTTCTAATTTTAATGATACATTTTAATTAACTGTTAAAATAAAATTCTTAAGAATTTAAATTATTTTGTTATCAGAAATGCTTGATGTCATCGTTTATCAGTAAATCACAATGAACAAAGAATTTAATGAATGAATAACTTCACAATACATTTAATTCAAAACAACAGACCTATTTGGATTTGAATCTGATTATGGTAAAAATCTAGAATCATATCTTTTATGCTAAATCATCAATTTAACAAACAAAATGGATGAAAACAATTTGTTACTTATGTTTTAGTAAACTATATCCCTAATTTGGCAATCTATTTTATCCAATTCATAAAATACAAAAAACACAATCTAAGAACTTTCATACATTTAGCTGTCTAATAATATCTAATAAATCTACTCATCATCTATTATCACTTCAAAGGTATAAAAAAACTCGAATGACAGCAAAAATAATTCAATTCAATTTTCACTTCATATTTCAGTTAACATAAGCTGATTATTTCTTTTCTGAGCAACGAAGATAGTTTTTAATTACTTCTTACTCTAATAAATTATCTCTTTATAAAGACTTGTTGATGAATAACTGAGATTTTCCTACCACAGACACACAATATGTTTAACGTCTGTCTCTGTCATGCATTATTATTTTTTACTTTTAAGATAATCTAAAATGTTTTGTGTGTGATGATTTTTACAACAGATCAAATAATTAAAAATAGTTTCTCATAGACTAAAAATAATTAAGGATCTCTGTTAAACAATTAATAATTAACTGTAAAGTGTTTAAGATTCTTTTTGAGTATTTTAAAAACTTACTCTTCTATAAATTAGAATAAATTTTTGTAATAATGCTTCATTTATTTTAATAATGAAAAATTATTGTAGCTTTAAACATTACCTAAAGCGACACTATAATGTTATTTATATGAATTCCTGTAAAAAAAAGTTTAAATTTATGATTAACTACTCCTTACATAATGTTAAAAGATTACATTTACACAAATTCTGAGTTCACATAAATCCTGAAAATCAACACCCAACTTAAAATTTGTGGCTGTTGACGATGGTCAATGTCCCTCCTCTCAGCATTTAAAAAAAAAAAATTATTTTAATGAAACTCAATTAAAATTTGTTCTCCATTGTTTGTATTTATTATAAATTAGTTTTAAACTTTTTCTCACATTACTGCGGCTAATTTTCCAAACTGTTTTATGTATCATAAGAAACATGGGTTTGCCAATTTTTTATATATGGATATTTCATCAAAACATAGTTGGTTATTGTATAAACTTTAATGGTAGTTAGAAATATTCCCTTTTTGATGAACAAAACCTTTAAAAATTCAACTTTTTTTTCCTTTAAAAAACAACTTTCAACTTTTTTTTCCTGCCATAGAAATTAATTTTTTTTTATTAACAAACTGTTTGTCAACTGGAAATTATACTCAGTAACTGGTTGTTTTATAAAATACAGCAGTTTAGCTTTTGAAAAAACTCAACACCAGTCCATGAATATTCTATAGAAGAAACTTAGATTTAATATCTTGGTTGCATTTTTTCATGAATTCTATAATAAATTTGTGACAGTAGAAAAATAATGTTAATAAAATATTCCATCAACAAGTTTAATTATTTTTATAAAGAAGAAACGATTTAAATAAATTCAGAGAAAAATAGTTCCAAGTAGCAAGAAAACTTTGGTCTAATACGTCTTTTTATTTTTGTCACGAAAATCATGTTTCATTCCAAAAAGAATTGACGGTTTCAAAAAGAACTGACAATGTTTTCACAATCAAAATAAAGAATAAAAAAGTCATTCGATATAGTAAAGTGCTGATTTTAGATAATTCTACCGACATGGTACATCAATTGGTCACGCCAGAATGGATTTTAAGATCACAACTGAAAACTTAATCAACTGGATTGAAATCCAGATTTGATCAGCCTTCTTATCTTAAAATACCAAATCCACTTGCTCGAAAAGTTTATAAGTCAAATTTGCTTAGTGTTGTAATTCTGTTGTGTACTTCCAAAATCCAACAGAATTGGATGTGTAGTTCGATTTCCTGTTCTATCTATTTAAAATATTTCAATCATTCGCTACCTCGTTAGGCAGGATAGTGGTGTGGTATTTCATTCCTGACATCTAACTAACAATATATCAATCGTTTACTTCCTGTACTGAAAGCTGAAAAGCAACTAAACTTGTTAATGTGGAGCTTCGCCATTTGTTATTGTTATTGTAGATTATTACGGAGATCCTTGGCCGCGTAGCGGCCACTAGCTCCTTCTTTGTAAAATGTTGAAACATAGCGGTAGTCTCATGCCCTTTGAGTTAATAAGCAAAATGGATAATTAAATGCCCTTTTTTTTTTTTTAAGAGAATTATTTATTTAATAAAATTATAAAATGAAAAATATCAAAAATGTAGATGGTGATGAAATCAGTTGCATGTAATAACCCAGAATGAGCAAAGGTTAAATTGGAGAAAAAATAGCTTAGGAGAAAAGCGAACTTTTTTTCATCTAGGTAGTTGTAAGGAATTAATTTAAAATATTTAGAACAGTGCGAGGTCTTTTGCTATGTTTGCGGGAAGAAATATCATAATCGTAATTTTGTAGGATATTTAATACAGGGTTATTGATGTTTCGCATATCATTACAGAATTTAATAGAAATTTTGTGAACAAATTGTCTTAAACTTGAAATCGAGAGAGCTCGTCTAATATCGTCATTACGAAAGTACCAGGGTAAATTCGTTAACATTCTGAGAGTTTTGTTCTCAAGCCTTTGAATAATTTCAAAATTTGTACGTGCAACAGAACTCCAAACTGGGCTTGCATAAGCTAATACTGGACGAAGATAAGAGAGATATATTAGAATTTTGAGATTAAAAGGTAAAGCTGAATTTCTATTGATTAAAGGGTAGAGAATTCTAAATTGAGTATTGAATTTATTTCTAAGGCTGTAGATATGCGATCTGTAGTTAAGTTTACTATCAAGGATAATTCCTAAGTACTTAGTTTCTTTAGACCAGGTGATATAATTATTGTATATTTTAATATTAGGAGGGTTATAGGATTTTTTGCAAGTGAAAAGAACTGCTTCAGTATTGTCTACATTTAATTTTATCTTCCAGTTAATGAGCCATTTTTCTAAATCAATGATATAATTTTGCAAATTTTCCTGGATGGTGCAAGTTTTTCGGCCTTGCGTTAAGATTTCAGTGTCGTTAGCATACAGACTAATTTTGATATTGTTCTTTTGTGGAATATCGTTGATAAAGATATTGTAGAGGAAAGGAGCTAGAACAGAGCCCTGGGGCACACCAGCATGAATATCACGAATTGAGGAATCCGTATTCCCTACTGCTACAACAAAGTGTCTGTCTGAAAGATAGTTACGAATTACTTGAATCAAATAAGGAGAGAAATTGTAAGAAATGAGTTTGTAAATCAATCCATTAACCCAGACTCTATCAAAAGCTTTGGCCACATTAAGAAAAATTGCAGCAGTTTCATATTTCCAGGTAAATCCTTCAGCAACAGTTTCTGTGAGATTGTAGAGCTGATGAGCTGTAGAAAGTTTTTCGGTAAATCCAAATTGCTGTGGGATGAGAAGGTTCTTTTGATTTGACTCATTTTTAAGGAGGTTCAGGATGACATTTTCAATTAGTTTACTAATAGAAGAGAGTAAAGAAAGTGGTCTGTAACTAATAGGAGAAGTAGGATCCTTTCCAGGTTTAAGAATTGGGAGAATTCTAGCTGTTTTCCAAGACTTAGGATAGTAACCAGTATGAAGAATAGAATCAGTAATTTTACATATCTCAAGTATTATTTTGAAAGGAAGGTTTTTTAACATTTTATTAGTAATTTTATCTATGCCAGGAGTTTAGTTAATTTTCAGTGAGGAAATACAATTGATAACGAAAGATGCTTTAGTGATAGGAATTTCAGAGACTTGACAAGTATTAATAAAATTAGTGATAGTGGACTCAACGAGATTTTCTGTATCATGATTATGAATGTTGTTCTCAAGAAACTGTTCCTGAAGGCTGTCAACTAAAACCTCAGCTTTTTGACTGTCAGTGGGGGCCAGTGAATTGTTAGAGCCTAGGGTTCGAATGTGAGAACGTTTACGTTTAAAAGTCCTGGGACAAGACCAGAAAGAACCATCTTCGCAGTTTACGGTTTGCAGGTATCTATCCCAAGTTTCATAATTATATCGAGCAATAGCTCTTCTCAGTAAAGTCTGCGAGTGATTATAATTAGTCTTACTTTGTGGATCACGAAAAATTTGCCAGATTTTACGGTTAGTGAGTTAGGTTTTAATGTGTGGAGGAAGATAACTGCGATTGTTAGTATTAATTTGTTTCGAGGTTTTCTTGATGTAGCATTGTAAGCATCAGTAATTATTTTTGTCATATTTTCTGTAGCGTCATCAATTTCAGCAGCATTTTTAAGTTTGTGAGCCGAGTAATTAAAATTAAAGTCAATTAAAGAAGAAAATGTTGTCCTACAAGTTCTAACATTGCTGTTAACAGAGATAGTAGGATAAGAAAGGCTAAATTTAATAATTACAGGATTATGATCTGAGGAAAGCTCATTAGGAGAGGAAATGGTGTAGTTAAAATGAAAATGTTTCGTGACTGCAAGGTCAATAGTAGAGGCAGAATGATTACTGAATCTTGTAGGAGAGTTAGGAGCTAGAATATCAAAATCAGAGTTATGAGCATAAGCAACTAATTGTCTACCAGTATTATTTCTATTATAACAACCCCACTGAGTGTGTCTAGCA
Source organism: Caerostris darwini (assembly GCA_021605075.1). NCBI lineage: Eukaryota > Metazoa > Arthropoda > Arachnida > Araneae > Araneidae > Caerostris > Caerostris darwini. Next base: position 305,732 of record BPLQ01007760.1, read on the forward strand.
TTAAAATCACCACATATTTTCTTCTTGGACGGAACAGTAACTCGTAAAATTTTTTTTCTTTCATTCTTATGGTTGTGATAATTTATTTCTGTATAATTTCATTTGTATGTTGTCTGCAATATTAATTTCCTTGATGTAATATTAATTACCTTATTATTTCATCATACAATTATTCTTCACATATGGTATAATTAATTTACTATATATGTAGGATTTTATAATTTTAAATGGTATTCACAGATGGCAACACCTGAACGTCTGCTTGAAATAAAAGTCATGTGATCCCATAAATGAATTCTGGGAAAAGGAGGAAAGAGAACAATGTGAATTTGACAATGAATAGCTTGTTACAATGTTTATTTTAATTGACCTTTTATAAATATGCAACAGAGTACTTAATTCAGGCTAAGTACTCATTACAACGTCAATGAAGAATCGACAAAAAAAAATCGTCATGAAGAATAACTTTCTCATCCGTATTATGCCTGATTCAAAGAATTTGCCACAAATTATGAAAATGTTGAAAATAATTTTAACTTAGTTGTAATGTATGTCATTGCCATTGATTTGATTTTTTTTTTTAAATCACAAAAAAAACGGATCTTGTGGTTCACCTTGAATTAGACTTTGGACTTGACTCGTTTTTTTTATAGCCCGTTAGACTTTGAAACCGATAATGAGAAAGAAAAAAAAAGTGTGCAGAGTCGTGGGCAGATTCTAAGCAGTACGGAGGGTACAAAGATCCTTAAGCGAACTAGCTTTTAAAATGATTTTGTAAACATTTGTTATATAATTTTATTTTGTGTATTATTTGTTGCAGTGTTGTCATTGCGATTTTAATAAATATGACAGCTAAACGTCTCTTATATTATTTAAAGAAATAGTTCAGTTATACCCTGAAACAACACTGAATCAAGACCACACCCATATATACCCTAACTTTTACTGTCACCACTGTAAAATATTTGCTCCACAATGTTTAGACTTCTTCCGACAATAAAGATCCTATTTCGGCATTATTTTTTTATTTAACACAATTCATCCTAAAACTCATAACAAAAGATACTTATTGTTTTTGCGTTGGCCTTCGCCAAGGTTATATTTTTTATGGCGTCATGCATTGTCATCTGTTGTTGATTTTCGTAAGTAATTGCTAGGGGGGTTGACTTACCATTAGGACATAACTGAATTTTTTAATTATACAAAAAGTAAAAACTAGGAAGATTTCGGAACTCCTTCAAAATCATAAAGCACTGGAATGTAGCATGTCCTTAAAAATACAGTTTCTGGATTCCCATTTGGACTCCTTACCATAAAATCTCGGCACTATAAGCAATGAACATGGTGTGAGCATCATATTTTAACAATGGAAAAAAGTTATTAGGGAACAGGGAATCCAAATACGCTTTCAGACTATTGCTGGATATTAAAAAGAAATGTTTTTTAAGCAAAATATCGTAGAAAATTATTCAAAACTACATTTTGATTTAGTTGTAGCGACACCTATTGAAGTAAAATGGAATACAAATTGAACGACTTCTACTTTCACTGTTAGAAAGGGAATTTTCCCGCTAGAATAAAAATAGAACGTAGTAAGCGTTCGAAGTAGAATAAACATGTCGTAATTGTGAAAATTGATTATCGTCTTTTATTTTGCCGTCTGAATTTTAATAACACTACGCAACCTTTACAATACCGCCACATACTTGGTGACCCGTGAATTGTTTGCAAACAGTGAATTATTTACAAAATGACTGAATCTAATGAATCGGCGAAAAAAGATGAAGTAGCGCGGGTAAGTGTCAAAATACCTCCTTTTGGGCTGAAAAACCAGAAATATGGTTCTTTCAAGTTGAAGCACAATTTTCAATTTGTGGAATAACAGCCGAGGATACAAAATTCAACTACTTAGTTTCGCAATTAGAACCGAAGTTTGTTGAAAGTTTGTGGGACATTATAAGTGATGATAATAGAACAAAATATACCGCTGCTAAAACACGTTTGCTGAATACTTTTAAAGAAAGCGAAAATAAGCGTCTTCAGAGACTGCTGACAGGACTTGATTTGGGAGATCTTAAACCCAGTCAATTTTTACAAAAAATGAGAAACCTGGCTACTGATGGAATAACTGATAAGGTGCTAACAACATTATTTCTACAAAAAATGCCTGATTCTGTACGGAATATTTTACTAGTCAGTGATGAAAAAATTGAAAAACTGGCATTAATGGCGGATCGTATTCTTGAAATGCAACCAAAACAAGAACTTTACCGCTTAAGCAATAATGTTTCATCAGGATCAGATGCCATGACTGAGTTACAACAACAAATTGCATCTTTGGAAAATAAACTTGAAAAACTGAGTGTCACAAGGAACTCTCGTTCCCAATCAAGAAATACAGGTCGATACTCTTCTTCTCATCGAAGTAAGTCTCGCAATCGCTCTTATAATCCTTCTGGCAAATATTGTTATTACCATTTTCGTTTTCGAGAAAAATGTTTTCCTGATAAATGCAAAGCTCCATGTGCATGGAAAAACAATCCTTCGGAAAACCAGAATCAGCAACAGAATTAACGGCAGACTCTGCTGCTGAAAATACAAAACATTGCCGTCAATACCGTCTATTTGTCAACGACAAAAAAACGGGTTTACGCTTTTAGTTGACAGTGGAGCAGACGTAAGTCTTATTCCTTCTACTTCTAAACACAAATTTATTAGTGACTATAAATTATATGCTGCAAATAATACTGCAATCGATACTTTTGGTACAGAAATTTTAAATCTTGATCTAGGTTTACGCCGAGAATTTCAATTCCCATTTATTGTGGCCAAAATTAGTAAACCTATACTAGGTGCAGATTTTTTAAATAAGTTCAATTTATTAATTGATATAAAGCATAAAAGATTAATTGATGGTGTAACTAACCTTGCAGTTTATGGTGACATTGCACCCATCTCTATTAATGAAAGTGTAAATACAACAAGCAGCTTATGTAAATATTCTGATTTATTTTCTATGTATCCCAATATAACAAAACCAAATTTTCTTAATTCAAATGTTAAACATAATGTAAAACATCATATTATAACTAAAGGACAACCTATAAATTGTAAAGCAAGACAATTAGATCCAAAACGGTTGGAAATAGCTAAAAGAGAATTTAAATATATGCTAGACAATAACATCATTAGTCCATCTAGCTCAGAATGGGCAAGTCCATTGATAGTTACAAAGAAAATGGTTCTTTTCGTCCATGTGGTGATTATAGAAGATTGAATGATTTAACTATAGATCGATATAACATACCTCGAATCCAGGATTTTCAAATTTTAACTAATAAAATATTTTCTAAAATTGACATTACTAAAGCATATTATCACATTCCTGTAGCAGATGAACTTGATAGATTTTTTAGGCTATCAAATATCTGCGGAAGGTTTGACCTCAAAAAGCTAATAGAATATCCATTGCCAGAAATTATGCACGAATTACGTTCCTTCTTAGGAATGATCAATTTTTATCGTAATTATATAAATAATGCCGCAAAAACTCAAGGCCCCTCTACATGAACTTTTGAAAGGATCAACAAAAAAGATCGACGCAAAATACTATGGACCGATGAAACTAGACAAAGTTTTGAAAAATGCAAACAAGATGTTGCTCAAATAGCGTTAATGGCATATCCCAACTCGGATTACCCTCTGGCACTTCTCACAGATGCATCTGATTGGGCTATTGGATCAGTTATTCAACAAAAAGAACCAAATGGATGGAAGCCAATTGCATTTTTTCTAAAAAACTTAATGATGCTCAGAAAAATTACAGCGTTTACGACCGTGAACTTTTGGGTATATATTTATCCATTAAACATTTTAAGCATTTACTTGAAGGTCGAGATTTCGATATTTATACTGATCATAAGCCGTTAATATTTGCTTTTAAGCAAAACAATGATAAAGCCTCCCCAGACAACTAAGACACCTACAATATATCTCACAATTCTCTACTAACCTATACCATATCAGTGGTCGAAACAATGTAGTAGCAGACAGACTGTCTAGAATTGAGAACATCGATTCACCTATTGTCGATTATGACTTGATAGCTGATGCACAAATTAATGATGATGAACTGCAACAATTGAAATTACATTCCAAATCATTACATTTCAAAGAACACCAATTGCCATCAGGAAAGCTCTTGCATTGTGATACCTCTACTTCCAGTATCAGACCATTCATACCAAAAAAATTTTCGAATGACAATATTTAATACAATTCACAGTTTAGCTCATTCTGGAATTCGAACTACTGTAAAAGAAATAACTAAAAGATTCATTTGGCCAAATATGAAAAAAAGATGTTAAACAGTGGACTCAAACTTGCATCAACTGTCAGAAAAATAAAATAACTAAACATACAAAATCAGAATATTCACAATTTCAAGCACCAGATGAGAGATTTAGTGTCGTTCATATAGATTTAATTGGACCTTATTCACCTTCTAATGGATACACATACTGCTTGACGTGTATTGATCGGTTTACCTCTTGGATGGAAGTGGTACCGTTATCAAATATCACTGCAGAAAGTATAGCGAAAGCTTTTTATGAGCATTGGATTACCCGATTTGGTGTACCTACTTGTGTTATTACTGACAGAGGCACTCAATTTATTTCAGAACTATTTCGAAGTTTAGCTGCGCTATGTGGTGTTAAAGTAAATCATACGTCTTCTTACCATCCTCAGAGTAATGGAAAAGTTGAACGTCTTCACCGTACCTTGAAAACAGCTATTAGATGTCATAACAACGTTCGTTGGACGGACACATTACCAACGGTTCTTATGGTTTTGCGAGCTGCTCATCATGAGGACTGTAAGTATACATTAGCTGAAATGGTTTATGGCAAAACTATTAAACTACCAGGCGAATTCTTTGAAGAATCCAGACTGCCAATATCTGATGATAATTTTGTAAGCAATCTTCGAAAACAGATGGCTGACTTAAAACCATACCAATCCAAAAACAAATGTAAACAAAAGATCTTCATTCCAAAAGATTTGTACACATGCTCACATGTATTTCTGCGAATTGACAGAGTTAAAAAACCATTAGAACCCCCATATGAAGGACCCTATTTGGTATTGCAAAGATCCACGAAAAACTTTCTTCTATCAATTAAAAATAAACAAGTTAATATTTCAGTGGATAGATTAAAACCGGCATATGTGTTACAACCTAATGAACTTCTGAATCCAACATCATCAAATGATCATACATCTGTGCCGAGTGAACAAACATTTATACCAAGTCAGCAAGTTGTACAACCAAATACAACAACACGTTGTGGAAGACAAGTAAAACTTCCTGTTCGTTTCAATGACATTATTGACTTTTCTTCAAACTTATAATTCATCCATTCCATTTTAAAAATTAACTTGATTTATTGTATGTAAATGTTTATATGTAATTGTATTTGTAACTATTTTGTACAATTTCAATTTGTATCAATGTGTATTTGTTCGCTATTATTTGTATAGATATATTAATTCGTCTACCATTTTCAAAGTAACGTAACTTTGTTACTGGTAGGGGAGTGATGTAGCGACACCTATTGATGTAAAATGGAATACAAATTGAACGACTTCTACTTTCACTGTTAGAAAGGGAATTTTCCCGCTAGAATAAAAATAGAACGTAGTAAGCGTTCGAAGTAGAATAAACATGTCGTAATTGTGAAAATTGAATATCGTCTTTTATTTTGCCGTCTGAATTTTAATAACACTACGCAACCTTTACAATAACGCCACACACTTTAAAATGGAAAAAGATGTCAGATACAACATGTATATAAAGACAAAGATAACCACCAATTGTTTTAATATTGCATCAAAATATACCTTTACAGTTTTGTAAAAGATTAAAACAAAGAAATTATTGCACTTTTTTTAATTTTAAAACGCTTCATTCAATTTAAAATGGAATCAAAATAGCAATAATTAGAATGGTGTAAAAAAAATCTTCTCTTAGAATGTTTTCATTTTTAATTGATAGATGGCGCAATCAAAAAATTTATTTTATGATAGGGATGGATTTTTCGGAGTAGGGAGGTACAAACTGGCAACTGGCGTACCGATTACGGAGTACCAACAGGGGAAATACCCCTTAAACCTCCTCATCTTAATTAATAGATATGCTTTAAATTTTAATTGGTTGCTTAATTAGGTTAGTGAAAATACAAGATAAAGTTTCTAAAAATTCAAGTTAAATGGTACTCTAAAAGGATAAAAATACTAATAAAAATAAAAGTAAGGTACAAAATAATAGAAATTAAAAATAAATTAAGTTCAGTACAATTAGGGACCAAAGGGAGGTACAAAAAAAACCTGTCTTGAGCCACGCCCCAATAAGCAAATCCTAAATCAAGTCAAAGCAAGTAAAGTCACGTGAGTGCCTACGTAAAAAAATGTAAACATTCTATTTGGTGATAATTCTATTTTCCGTCTTTCTTTCAAAAGTGAAACTGTTGATATTTGAAGTTGTAACTATTTTATAATTACGCTTGATATTGTTTTTATTATTTCAGTTACTACAAATGAAAATGAAGAACCTACTAATATTTCTTACTGGCTTTTATTTGATTTATGTGAGTTCAAGTAATTTAATAGGAGGATGGAGAACGGTAGACGATTTAAATTCCCCTCATATAATAAAATATGCTCAAATGGGTATTAATAAACTATCAAGCTCCATTCATTCTGCATTTCATTTAAAAGTGATAAACATCACTCATGCTGAAAAGCAGGTAATTATTTTTAAATGTCTTGACCTATATTTTATAATGAAATGATCCACTAAATTGTTAATATTTACTATTTCATTTCATTTCATTTGGAGTTCTGTGATATATATATATGTGTGGTTGTGTATTGAATACTAGTAGTATTCGATGAAATTATTGGATAAGAGAGTTATTATAAGCTTGTGGGCAGAAGTCGGAAAGTTTAATAAGCTTCAAACATTTATTCAGTACTGTATTTTAAACTATGTAATGCAGTATATTACCTGATGTATAATTTATTCCAATTTTTATTGTACACTTTAGTTATAAGAGTCTTTATAGTTACAGTTTTTGAAATCTGTAGTAATTGATTTGTTTATATGCTATAAAGAAGTAGGCTATGTATAACAAGGATTGTTCAGCAGTAATTAAAAGCAATTATGGTGAAAAAAAAATAATATATTGGATTACTTTTAATTCTATATTAAAATGGTAATTTTACTAAGTACGTTTGTTTGTATTTTGAATATATATTAGCAGAAAATTCCCAGTATTTAAATCAAAATATTGTAAATCAATTCCTTTTTTGCAGAGTAACTTTTTTAATTAAAGATATAATGCAGCTCAAAACTAAATGTTTCAAATAATTTAGAGAGTACATTTTTGTTATTATTAATTCTTAAAAAATTTGGTTACTTTTCCTTAGTCAGAGGCAAATAATGATTGCCAAATAAATTTCTCAAAAGCAGCTCATCTATTGCTTTATTTAATTTTTTTTTTTTTTTTGTTAAAATAAATTCCTGCTAATTATTTCATTTCTATACTGGTATTAATTAAATATTTAATGTGAATATTTGAAGCATTATATTCAAAAAATTTTAGTTTGTAATAAAATTTAAAAAAAGCTGTTATAATATTTGATAATGAATTTGAATTAGAAGGAGTGACATTTTCTCTTATTAAAGGAAGTGCTGAGAAAAAAAAAATTAAGATCAAAGACTAAACCATATTTTTAAACAATTAGATTATTATTCATTGTTGTGAAGATATTCTAAGGTAATAAATAAATGTAATAAAATTTATTGAACAATGTAAATGTTTTGATGAAATTTTGCTTCTTAAAAAAAAAAAAAAGGATGTTAATAGGTTTTTTTTTATTGTTTTTATTGTTGTTTGTTTAAAATTTTAATTAGTGGATTTCAAAATCTTTTATTCTTGGTTTCCTATCTTAAAAGTCTAATTAAATATATTTCCTGTTAAATTATGCATGCTTTATTACTTAACTGGAAAGATTCACTTAAAGATATGTTATAAAAATTTATTTTAGGGGAAATAACGTTGGTTCGTGAATTTAGTCATGGCACATTTTGTTTTGATTTACTAAATTTGTTAAACTAAACATTAAACATTTTGAATGTAGTTTGTTTTGACTGTTCTGGATCTGCATTTTACATCATCAAATATTTATAGTCCCCCCCCTTTTGTTTGCTCAAAAACTTGTGATCGATACTTCTGAAATAATGAAAATGAAAATGTTGAATATTGTGTCTCCAATTTTTTTTTAACAATTGAAATTAATATGTAGCCTTATTAATCAATACCTGAATAATATAGTATGCTTTATAGTATAATATGAAAAGTGTTATTTTAATTTTATGATTGTATATTTTAGGTTGTATCTGGAATGAACTATAATATGGGAGTTCAGCTTGCACCGTCAAATTGCTCCAGAACTAACACTTATACTGAAGAAGAATTTAAAAGTTGTGTGTCGCAAAAATGTGATGTATGCTAATTTTAGTTTTCTTAAAATTTTTTCTGTACCTTTTTATGAAACAAATAAGTTCTTAGAAAATGTTTACCTCAGCAATATTATGAGAATAAATAAATGAAATTATTTTGTAAAATAAAGTGAAATTTCAGAAATAGTTTCTTAAAGTTTTTAAAATATACATTAAAAAGAATAATCTAATATAGGAGAATCTTAATTCATATAGTGTATTGAATGAGTTTCATAATTATTTTTATTATATTCATAATTAGTTTCTTTTATATTTTCATTTAATTAGTGCTGTTTTTAATTGAGTTTTTTAAAGCATTTATTTTAAGATGCAATAAAGGAAAAATAGATGAGCAATAAAAATATTATTTTTGGCACTATAAACTTTTAATATGAACAAAAAATACTATATGAATTTGTTTTTCTTGAATTTTGCATTTAATCCTAGATAGAATTAGTTAGAAATATTCTACATCTGTAAATTAAACTTTTCTTTTTAATATTCGTGTTAGATATTTTATTTCTTATTGCAATTTTAATATCATCCTCTTCCTTATGTAATTTTTAATTTTGAGATCCATTTCAGTAATTAACCATAAATAACCAAAATTTAATTGAGTTAATTTTTTATGTGGATTTATAACTTAATTAGAAATCACAATTTAAAATAATTTTAATGTTATTAATTTTTAGTTACAAAAACAATTACCACGAGATAGCAATAAAAAGTTTACAAGTAAATTTATCTGAAAAGATTTATTGAAGTTTACAATATAATATTAAGTTTTTCTAATCTCTTAAACCTTTTTCTTAATGATTTAAAACTTATATTTATAGTAATAGCTACTAAATATTATTGTAAATATTAAAATAAGCAAAACTTAAGTATATATAACAGTTGTCATGTACAGTTAATAAATTAAGTATCAATTCTTGTTTCATTTTAATTTAAATTTTATCATTTACAAGAACATTTCTTTCCAGCATCCTCTTACTTGTAATATCACTTTGTGGGTTAAGCCTTGGCTAGATGATCCAGTTAAGCTTACACGTACCGAATGTGATTATGGAGACCGTTTTTGCTGAAGCACTATTCTTGTATTTACTAGTTGCGTGGTTTCTAAATCTAAAACATTGTATTAATAATAGTCGAGTAAAAAAAATCTCATAAAAATTATTTAACATGCTATTAAATGTCTGTCGCTTCTTAAATATGCAATTACTTATAACTATGCTATAGTAAATTTTGTAATACTAGTGAAAAAAAATGTAAATATCAGACTGATAAAAACTAAACATTTTTATTGGTTATTGGATGGAATTGTTGCATTTTGTTGTTAATATGTATTTAAAGTTGTTCAAAAAGGCAATTTAAAAAAAAAATAAACTTTTTTGTTATTTAATTTAATTTTAAGTAATAACAATTTAAATTTTTTTATGTTGTAGTTGCTTACTTGAGACTTATCCATTCCATATTTTACCTCAACTTACTTTAGAATTTTTTTCTTTTTTAAGTGTTCAGCCCTCTTAGTATCTATCTCCTTGTATCTATCATAACAAAATAGGTTACAAATATGCTATATTCTGCTACTAAAATTGCAAGAGCAAATAATTTTTCACAATGATTTCCTTCCTAATTTAATCTATACAGTAAATTTATTTTCAAAATATGCTAAAGCATTATTTCAGTTGCAGTTGATACTGTTTATAAACCTTTATTTTAAAAATGGAATATTGTATTTTATGTAAAATAAAACTTATAGATAAGATTGGTAGCGATTGTATAAAGTAATATTTTTATTTGGTTCCTTTTTTTAAGTATTAATAAATTTTTATTTTTATTGACTCCATATGAATTGTTTTTCTTGTTCACGTATGTCAAAATTAACCATAAATTTGCAATTTAACATAAATGTTAAATTTTTTTTTCTGGATTTTAATATTGAATGTATTTTATATTGTAGGGCTACAAAAATTAGTTTTACAAATACATTTTGTTGATACAGTTTAAGATACTATTAATAAAATTTTACTGGATAAAAATTTAATGAACATTTTGTTACTAATTAATAAAAGTTTATTTCATGCAGTCAAACTTAATAAACTAAAAAAAATTTTATGTTAAATGTATTGGCTGTATAAATAGTGTTGTTGTTTTTTATCGAAAAATGCAATATATATATATATATATACATTTGCTATCACGTGTTTAACTTTCCCACAGATTGAGTAGATTTCACAGTAGAGGGTACTTCTTTGAAACTATCAGGCTAATTTTTTTATCCTCATGATGCTTTAACTGTTCTGCAGTAAAATCGCGCCATAGGAATTGTATCAAATGATAATATGATGTTGCAACGTGTATTGAATACAATGGGTATGATAACATTTCTTAGCAATTGTTTCTGAAGATTCCTCGAGTTGTATTACAACATAAGGTCCGATACTATTATGGTATCATATTGCTTCAGATTTTGTAAGCATATCAATGTTTAGCTGAAATTGGTTATTTGTAGCTGATAATATTCAGTATCGATGTTCTGATGTGATTGCAACAGCTCTTAGCAGAATACCCTTTTCTCTTGCTTTCATTATGATCTGTTAGTTAACAATATAATAATAATAGCTGTCAACAGTATATTTTGGAAAAGATATTTAAAAGTACTTTTACAGGAAAAACTGCTTTCATTGATAAAGAGAAAAGACATGATCCTGCAGTATGACGAAAGCAAATCCCACATTCCAAGAACCTCCTAGAAAAATTTAGCTGGGAAATTTCTCTCCCTTCATCACATCCCACCATTGTTCCAGCAGATTACTATCTTTTTAAGCACAATTCACACCTTACTTCCCATGCTCTTTCATGCTGGCGCTCTATAACTTTGGCTAAATCTAAAACATTTTAATTCGTAAAAATAGTTTGAAAAAGAAAAAAAAAGAATCTTCTGAAAGATTAATAGCCATTGTTATTACCAAATTAGAGCAATTCATTGTATAGCATGCATTAATAAATCTCAATATCTGATACAAAGTCAAAAATATCATGTTATTAGGTCATTATTTCAATAAATATTGATTTTTATGGATGTAGGCAAATTTATAAATGGGTGCTTTGAACTATTTTGATAAAGTTTCAGAAAATTTAAATACGGAATAAAAAATATTTGGCAGCATATTAGAAATGTCTACAATTTTAAATGTATTCTTCTTTCAAAATGTTGCATGGCTTTGCGCCAATGAACTGTGTCGTCTTTTCATCATTTTCCAAAGATAAACATACTTATTTTGTAGCTCAAATTTTACATTTAAGATATTCCAATTTCCAAAAGGACAATTAACAACATTATTAATCTGAAAGAAAAATACATTTTCAACATATTTTTTTGTGAAGCTTCCTGACGTTTCACATGTGGGCTATTGCACTTATGGCTTGCTGAAAAGAAGCTTTTTCTATGTAAAACCCTGCCGAGATGGGTGATTTTTAGCAGTTATGGAGACTTTTTAAGCCCCAAGTTAAGAAATAGTTCCAGATCATGACATAAAGCAGGGGTAGCCAACCCAAATGATTTTGTGGGCCACTTTGGAAATGCATCCTAACTCCGCGGGCCGCATATAAAATTATATATCTCCATACTAAATTTAGACGCACTATAGACATTTTTTGGAGTAAAAAATTGAAACATAATGAGTTATTATTTTTGTTTTTCCTTTTATTTTTATATGTAAACATAGTTAATATAATTATAATGATACTAAACGCACATTATAAAGAAATATATATAACACTAAAAATGAAATATAAATATAAACGAAATAAAAAATGTAATCATTAAAAAATGTTTATTTTACTAGTGCGATATTTGTTTCTCCACTCTGTCACTTAGCTTTTGCAAATCGATCTCAATTTGGGTATTTGCACATAGGAATGGGTGTTGCAGGTTAGTGTCCTTTATATTTGAGCGTATTTTGTGTTTGGTCAATTTCATTTAAAAAAAAAAACGATTCGCAAGTGTAAATTGAACCAAAAGCGTTAACAACTTCAACTGAGAGTCTGGTTTGCTCTGTTATCAACAATTAACTGTGCGTATCTAGGGAGGGTCACTTAAAGTGAATCATGTGGGATGTTCTATTAGATGTTCCAAGATGAGTTCGCAGAATATAATTTAATTATTCTGCGAACTCATAAATAAAACAGCCAATATCTGTCGCAAGAGTATTATTTTAAAATCAGTCTCTCAATCATAGTCTCATAATTTCGACAGTTAATTTTTGAATATATGGATGCACACAATGTATTTTTTTATTACATTGTTACCTTCGAATGATGGAATGGATGGAGACTGAAATGGGGCAATCACAAGCGTAAATTACTAGAGACTTCATTGTAATGCCCAAGATCGTGTCCAACTTATGAAACTAGTTTTAAATATTGGATCCGTTAAGAGAAAAAATAGTCAACGTCGTCCGAGAGCCACAATGAAGATCGATATTTGTCCATTATAGACATGGAGGTATCTATGTGCCCTTCCAACATAATGTCCGCCCAGACCATTAAATCAACGCCACCGTGTTAGTCTGTTTTTCTGATGTTAGAGGACAGTGGGTATCTTGCTCTTTACAAAGGAACATACATGCAGGAGTTACCGTACATGATAACTAGAGTGCAATAGCTTCTCAGCTCACAGGAACTCGAGTTTCAAATGTTATTGTTTTCAGAAGCTACACAAGAGAGTTTGCAACAAAAAAAAAAGTCCTGATATTTGCGTTGTGCTCACTCCTCCGTTTAGCATTGTGCTTCATCACCTTTGCACTAGGGATTACTGTGGTACCGTTCTATAAGTCGTGGTACCGTTCTATGTCCCAGTTCAGCTTAACAACTGGTTCTCGATGTACGTTCATCTGGAAAGAACGAAGTATTCACTGACCTCTAACATCAGAAAAACAGATTAATATGGTAGCGTAAATTTAATGCTCTAGGCGGGCATTATGTTAGATGGGTACATAGATCCTTATGTTTTCTGTGACTGTTAGAAAATAAAGGATCTTACAGTATTAAGTTGATGTTTTCAGAGGTGCAGTTAGTCCAGATTTCCTTTAAAATGAATTCATGTGTCCACATAGTGCGTATCTGATAGACGGATTTCTGGAAAATCAGGGTACTTGATTAATAGATTGGTCAATCACATATTGTAGCTTTTTTCTCCAAGAAAAGAGTTGTGGCGTTTCATTGCCAGAGAGAGGAATGTATATTCTTTGACAAGTACATAAAAACAACCTATCACTCAAATTTGACAGCAGATAAGCAGTATTGTGGGTAGTTATATTACATACAGTTAGTGTTTTGCACTAATGAGAACAACCTGTCACTCAAATCTAATAGCAGATATTCAGTGTCATGTAAAATGCGGCCTCATGAAATTATCGGTTGTCTGTGCGACCATCACATGTCGAAACAATTACAGATGGACTATGGACTTTACATGAGTTGTAGCATCGTGATTGGTGATAGGCCATGAGCTGAGAAAATGTCTACTTTAATGAGAAATGAAGGAAGATAACCCACCCCTCTCTTGACAGATTTTTTTAAAGGGAGGTTTTTAGAGATGAAAATAGAGTTCTTTGACGAGTCGACAAAGAATATGTTCTTCTCTTCTCTGAAGTAACAAAACAGGCCAGAGTTTACGCCTGTTTACAAAGTGAGCCCCTTATGGTTCCGTATGATAATTAAGGTCTGCCGCAGACCACGTGTTTTGAGATTCGACGTAGGCTCAAGAGCTCTGAAAATCTTCGACCTTGGAGTGAACTATACTTGTGATTTAATCGTGCTCTTGTGATCAAATTTATATTTTTTAACTATTTCTTTGTATAGTAATCCATAGTTCTGTATTTGTATGTATATAGTGCTTGCGAATAAAAATTAAAGTGTTCCCTTAAACCTGAAAGTAGCCTTCTTCTCGAAGCCGCTATAGGTTCTTGTATAAGTCGAGACGTTACAATATCCATATTTAATTCTATATTAATCAATTCGAATTTTCTCAATGTTTCAAGTTCTGTTTCAGACCTTCCAGCGCTGATGAACCTTACTCGCGATCATTTAGATGTATAATAGCTTTTTTTTTTTTTTTTTTTTAATTATTATTATTATTATTAGTAGTAGTAGTAGTAGTAGTACATCTACCTATTTGGATACTTAATTTCATTATGACTTATCCAGTAGTTTTAAAACTATTTGATCGAAAAGAAATATTTTTTTTAATACGCTTTTATTAGTTTCTTCTGTATGTTTGTTTGTTTGTTTGTATGTATGTATGTAACTGACTTTTTCCTCTGGAGATCTGTTTCTCCTCATATACACTATTTAAGCTGCAAAGAAACATTTACAGGCAACTTTCAGAAAGAAAACAGTTGATTCTTTTTAATACGCTTTTATATTAGTTTCACCTGTATGCTTGTTTGTAACTGACACTTTGGGTTCAATTTTGCCCTACTTTAAGCGATCCGATTTAAATTAAACGTTGTAGACTTATCAAGGACCAACGACACTAAAATATTTTGATAAGTTTATTATCTCATCATGATTAGGATCGCCCGGATGAGTGATTTTATTTTAACTTATGAAGAGCAATTTAACCCATGTAGAATGAAAGTATTCAGTAAAGACATTCAAACCTACGTGGGACAACGGATGACGCGCCTGACTACGAATCAGGAGATTCCCTGTTCGAATCCTGGCTATTCGCATTTAGCCTTTGTTTTACCTTTAGCTTTTCGTTGTTTTAGCCCTTCACAATTAAATTATTGTAAGAACTATAGTTCCACTCCTCCTTACCGGGACCTCATTTAAATATTATAGTTTAAAAACACTAAAAAACATGCGTTTAGAGTTAATCAAACTAAAACGTAAAAAATAAATTAATAGTTTAAAAAAACTAAAAAATCACGTCTTTATAGTTAATCAAACTAAAAAGTAAAGAATAACTTAATAGTTTTAAAAAACTAAAAAACACGCTTTTAGAGTTAATCAAACTAAAAAGTAAAAATAATTGTTAACATAAGAATAAAATGACTGACGAGAAAATGAATGTCACTGTTCTAAAAGCGTGGGGTGCTTTGTATGACATTTTAAAACAAACTCTGCATTAACTAATGAAACCAGTGAAAAATTATAACGATTGATATCGAGCACCCCACGCTTTTAGAACAGTGACATTCATTTTCTCGTCAGTCATTTTATTCTTATGTTAACAATTATTTTTACTTTTTAGTTTGATTAACTCTAAAAGCGTGTTTTTTAGTTTTTTTAAACTATTAAGTTATTTTAATTTTAAACTCACCAGTATTTAATTGATCGTGAACTTCTAAAAATCACAGACAGACCTGCTCAAAATCTTCAAATAAAATTACTTTTACCATGAAATAATTTATTATATTTTTGTCAATCTTGAAGAAGTTCCATTTTCATTTGAAAAAAAAAAAAAAAAAAATACTCACGGCTGACAACAGCTCTTAATCCATACAATTAATTTAGCATTTAACATGATATTTAAACTGAGATTAATACTACTGTGTCCAAAAAGTAAGAACAATTTTCATTTTAAAATTCCCGGGGCTTATGGAATTTCCATTAAGCGAAACCGAAAACACTGAATGTGCCAGCTCACACTGCATTGATTCTTCGTGACATTTTCGCCAGAAATGAAACCCATATCATTCCACAACCACCGTATTCACACCGTGCAACTTCTGGCTATTCTCTAAACTCAAAAGACCACTCCGGGACATCGTTTTGAGTCGATTGAAGAGATTCAACGTGAATCGCCGCACGCTTTGAAGGCCATCCCTGCCGATGACTTTTTAGCATGCATTGAGGATTGGAAAAAAGGTTGGTATAAGTGCATCGTGTCCGGAGGGGATTACTTTGAAGGCGATGAAATAAATTTGGAAGAATAAATAAAGAGTTTTTGAAAAAAAATCATTGGTCTTACTTTTTGGGCACAGTAGTATATCACTCCATGTAAAGGGAATTTTAAATAATGATTTTGCAGTTTTTCGTGTAGATAAGAGAGTAAGTGCTCAGCAGGAGCCACAAATATTGTCTGGTCATCTTTTCTTATTGTATCTAGAAATGTTCTATATGGAAATACTTTTTATGTACCTACAGATTAAAAATAAAGTAATAAATCTAGAAACTGCGTGCTCAAAGACCAAGAAAGAAATGAACCTAGATAGCTTTGACGTAGTGAGTTAAGTTTCCATAGCAAATTGCTGCTTCATTACATTTCTTTTTATACCCTTATCCCTTTCTTGGTTCTTTCACAATATCCAGTGGGAATGATTTCTTACGTGAATTATGAGTAAAAGCAATAGTATGTTTGCATTAAGCTCATACATGCGTTTGGACGAATTGTACAAACTCAAAAAGGGTGGATTTGAATCAGGATCATAAGAGTAAAATCTTCATATTTTCATAAAGAACTTTGGAAAGATTAAATCCAAAGTTTTAAATTAAACATGGATATATTTTCTGGTTCGTCAAATTGATAAATAATTGCTTACACAACTTAACATATAAACATTGGAAACTTTTGGTATTTCATGTTAATTTTAGTAACCATCAAAAAAGCTAAGAGACATAAAAAATATTATACACATTTCCATCAACCAAAAACAAACAAAAAATTAAGTGTTCCCATAAACCTGAAAGTGGCCCTCTTCTTGAAGACGTTATAGGTCTAGTATAGGCTGAGGTGTTACACCACATAGGCTTCTGACTGGCAGGTATTCTCAATATTCATATTTTCACGTCTGGCAACAGTCCTTCAACCGCGATTCCTTGCTGTTTTACAGGCAGTTAAATAGTTTTACTTATTTAAGTATTACTTGTGGATTTCATACTAATTTTGAATGTTCCCTAATATAAGGTATAGCAGAAACGATTGCTAATTAACAAAATGAGTCCTATGGAATGTGACAAAAATGGTAATATTATTTATACACGAAAAATTACCCGTGACAATTCAATGATAACACAATGCGGTATCCAGTGTTAAATCACGCATTTAGGCTCTGGCAAAGTGACTAAGTAGGAGAGCTCCGGTCCGTATCTGGCGGCCTGATGGCCAATTAGCTAGCTATTTCTGGCATTTGGTGCTTTAGGTTTGAATCCTGTCAGTGGCGTGAATGTTTGTTAGTGGTTCGAAATCCACGTTAAGCTGTAGATCCTGGTCTAGTTAGCCCAAAGTGTGCAAAAAATTAACGTAGAGCACATACCACACCGGGTCGTATCTGAAACGAACAGACTCGTTAATGATTGCGATATCATGTGGCTACCTAGAAGGCACATATAGCATACATAGGCTACCTAGAAGGAATTTTCCCAATTTTTTTTTTTTTTAACATGACTGGTAAATGCGGAACAGTTATCCCTAAATGTCCTACCGGAAAATAATGAGCTCCCATAATCAGTACGTGTCAGTGGAATCATTGTGGCATTCTTAAGTTCATCGATGTACTTAAGCGTTCATCGATTAATTGTGGATCGATTAATTTTGATCAATTGATTGAACTCGATTAATCGATCGATTAATTTTGATATTCTTAAGTTCATCGATTAATTTTGATATTCTTAAGTTCATCGATTAATTGTGGCATTCTTAAATTCATCGATTAATTGTGGCATTCTTAAATTCATCGATTAATTGTGGCATTCTTAAGTGTATCTACGTAAAAAAAGTGCCATGAGTGGTATGTTGCATGCATTCAGAAACACACAAGACACAACACTAAGTTAAAATTTGAACTTTTATTTTGAGTTACATCATTTCATTGTTTCCGCTGAATCTTGGGTGATTGCGAAATTAATTTCATTCCATTACAATCACAATACATAACCCGACACAATCTTGCTTATTTCCATTTGAAAGACAGAGAATCGAACCAGAGACATTCTTCCAGACTTGAGCTGAGCTTGGCAATCACCCACGACCAGGGCAACACTTGAAAGGGAGGGAGAAATGTTATGAAAAATTCCTTTTTTTATTTATTTATTTTTTTTTTAATTCTTTTTGTTCCGCTTTGGTGAGAAACAAACTCTTGGAGATGAGCAATTGAGATGATTGGTTGGGAGTTGCTTTTTTTTTTAAGTTATATAAAATTACATAAACACAAACAAAAATAAACAATAAACAAAAACAAAAAAATCCTCCAAACTTGAAAGCATTACAAAAGTGTGAGAGTATAATTTTTTCGAATTTTTTTTTTGTCAGATTAAGTACATAAATTCACCACTACGCACAACAAATAAAATGGCTGATTTATTTATAACAGATATGATAAAATCCAATTAAGAGTTTAGTGTTCCACTTTCTTATGCTATGAATAGACAAGACAGGAACTATTTTTTCAACAGCAGTCCTTTCTGCAAATGAAGAGCTTTGGTTCCTTGTATCTTTCCTTTGTGACATGTAGAGAAATGACTAGCGACAAGATACCTACATGTAGAGCTTTATGAGCGTTGAAAGTGCAGTGAGACCACATGGTAAATTTTCAAATGCTTGTGTTCCTTGCTAAATTTTAACGTTTTCGCTCTAATCCAATAGAAAATTGTCCAAAAAATAAAATGATGGAATGCTTTTTTCGCTGGGCGTAGATTGCATGAATTCAGTTCACATATTCACTGCAATGAGTGTATGATTGACTTTCGATACCCCCAAAAAAATTAATCTTGAGATCTGAAAATTTCAACCAACATTATTGACAGTTAATGTGAATTAGCAGGATTGCACGTTCTGATGTCAACAATTTATTTCAAAATTTCATTCCTGTGCCTTTCCTTTTTTTTTTAAAAAAAATATCAAATCCATCATAAAATTTTAAATAAATATTTGTAATTTATGTCAAAGTTAAAAGAAAAATATTAAAAAAAATGGATGATGTTATCAGATTGAAAATGTGGCATTTAATATGGCTGTAGTTCTATAAATAATGGTGTTTTTTCAAATCTTATGCAATCATTAACCTCTGCAGTGGCAGATATGTAGTAAATTCAGTGTCACTTAGAATATAGTTATAGTAAGGGGACTTACTATACCACGTACAATTTGCCACGTCAATTTGGGACGAACATCCATAAGAGGAATATTTGCGAAGTTCGCATCGTATTTCCCTCCTTCTCAAGCCAACGTAAAAAATTTCTGGCTTACAGATATATATCGTCCATAATCGACTTGCTTTATAGGGTTTCAAACTGATATTGCCCAGTTTGTAAACCCTATGAGCTTTTCGCTATGCCGCTCAAAATTATCTTTTGTACACAAAAAATTAATTTTTGTATTAAAATTTTTCAAATGCCATTATAGAGAAACACCATGCATACGAATAATAAGAAAGAACAAAATGGCGATCTTCATGATTTATTTTCGAGTTTTGTTCATGGTTTAAATGGGAAATTTATGTATTTGCTAACACCAGTAAACGTTTTGAAGTCGTATCTAAAAGGTACAATGTTTAATACGTTAACTGATTTTTGTTAATAAAACTAATTATTTATTAGTAGATTATAAAATGTCTGATTTTTCTTCTTTTTAAATTTCGAAAATATTTTTTTAAAAAACTTCATATCCATCGTAAAATAAGAAATTAATTTTTATAATATATATATAATAAGTCAAATTTTAACGGAAAAAAACCTTTTTAGTTCCAGTGAGTTAAAATAAAGATGATTGATGTTATTTAGAAGAACGTCTAATTGAAAGTAGAAGATTACGGTTCTAGTTTAAAATAAACAGAAAAAAAATAGGATGCTTCAAAAAGCTTGATAATGATAATAGTATTTTACCAAATATTTGAATCGTTATAAGAAGTTAAGCAAGGTATATGAAAATTAAGCAATCTAGATAATCATTTAAATTAGAATATTTAAAACCTTAACATTTTCTTACTTAAGTTTAAATACAATTTTACTTGAAATATTTTCTATAGGTATAACAAAAAAAAAAAAAAAAAGATTTATTTAATTGAAAAATGTTTTGAAAAACAATCTTTTAAAAATAGTTCGTAATTTTTAATAAAACGACGAGTAAAATAAAACAAAAACAATTATGGCGTCAATAAAATCTCTAAACGTTCTATAATTCTAAAGATAATTTCTTTCTTTAAAAAACATATATATAAGAACGTGTTTGAATTTTTTCATCAAAGCAACACAAAAAAATGTATTTAATTTTGAAATAAGTAAATTGGATTCTCAATTTAAGGGAGAATTCGAAGAAAATAATGATAGTAATTCGAAGATCCAAGATGGCGGCGTGTGTTCTCACTGCACTTTCGGCGAGCACTCCACGAGAACGTGTGCGCAGGTAGAAAAGAAGGAACTGTCGTCTGCTCATCCTCCAATCGCCTTGAGTTCCATCAACATCCGAGGACAAGGTTTTGTTGTATGTATATATATGTATATATGTATATATAGTACACGGAAAGCCTTCAGGAGAGCACCCGAAAGCAAGAATGCACCTTCCCAACGAGAAACAAAAATGTAAACAGGAACAAGGACGAATCGAGACTTAGCATCACTCTGGTCAAACTGAAAGATAGAAAAAGAAATCTTTTTTAAACACACTGGACTCGATAAAAAAAAATTAACGTATATAACTTCGCTATACATTAGATTAGAGATAAGAAAAATGTTTACTTTTACAATCGCAATCCGAATGTAACCTAGTATTACAACTACTAAAAGAAGAATTCTTGCATATTTGCCATAATAAAATTGAACAGAATGATAATTATTTAATATGGATGACATCGAAGATTGTATTATTATAATCGATAATGAATGATACTTCTGTAGATTGTTTAGTAATGCTTTCGAATTTAATTGAAAATAATCATCTGAAAGTGGATATGTAGGCTGCCATAGTTATTGCTTAGTAATATATCGATATAAAAGAATTCTTGCATATTTGCAATAATAAAATTGAACAGAATGATAATTATTTAATATGGATGACATCGAAGATTGTATTATTATAATCGATAATGAATGATACTTCTGTAGATTGTTTAGTAATGCTTTCGAATTTAATTGAAAATAATCATCTGAAAGTGGATATGTAGGCTGCCATAGTTATTGCTTAGTAATATATCGATATAAAAGAATTCTTGCATATTTGCAATAATAAAATTGAACAGAATGATAATTATTTAATATGGATGACATCGAAGATTGTATTATTATAATCGATAATGAATGATACTTCTGTAGATTGTTTAGTAATGCTTTCGAATTTAATTGAAAACAATCATCTGAAAGTGGATATGTAGGCTGCCATAGTTATTGCTTAGTAATATATCGATATAAAAGAATTCTTGCATATTTGCAATAATAAAATTGAACAGAATGATAATTATTTAATATGGATGACATCGAAGATTGTATTATTATAATCGATAATGAATGATACTTCTGTAGATTGTTTAGTAATGCTTTCGAATTTAATTGAAAATAATCATCTGAAAGTGGATATGTAGGCTGCCATAGTTATTGCTTAGTAATATATCGATATAAAAGAATTCTTGCATATTTGCAATAATAAAATTGAACAGAATGATAATTATTTAATCTGGATGACATCGAAGATTGTATTATTATAATCGATAATGAATGATACTTCTGTAGATTGTTTAGTAATGCTTTCGAATTTAATTGAAAACAATCATCTGAAAGTGGATATGTAGGCTGCCATAGTTATTGCTTAGTAATATATCGATATAAAAAGAATTCTTGCATATTTGCAATAATAAAATTGAACAGAATGATAATTATTTAATATGGATGACATCGAAGATTGTATTATTATAATCGATAATGAATGATACTTCTGTAGATTGTTTAGTAATGCTTTTGAATTTAATTGAAAACAATCATCTGAAAGTGGATATGTAGGCTGCCATAGTTATTGCTTAGTAATATATCGATATAAAAGAATTCTTGCATATTTGCAATAATAAAATTGAACAGAATGATAATTATTTAATCTGGATGACATCGAAGATTGTATTATTATAATCGATAATGAATGATACTTCTGTAGATTGTTTAGTAATGCTTTCGAATTTAATTGAAAACAATCATCTGAAAGTGGATATGTAGGCTGCCATAGTTATTGCTTAGTAATATATCGATATAAAAGAATTCTTGCATATTTGCAATAATAAAATTGAACAGAATGATAATTATTTAATATGGATGACATCGAAGATTGTATTATTATAATCGATAATGAATGATACTTCTGTAGATTGTTTAGTAATGCTTTCGAATTTAATTGAAAACAATCATCTGAAAGTGGATATGTAGGCTGCCATAGTTATTGCTTAGTAATATATCGATATAAAAGAATTCTTGCATATTTGCAATAATAAAATTGAACAGAATGATAATTATTTAATATGGATGACATCGAAGATTGTATTATTATAATCTATAATGAATGATACTTCTGTAGATTGTTTAGTAATGCTTTCGAATTTAATTGAAAACAATCATCTGAAAGTGGATATGTAAGTTGTCATAGTTATTGCTTAGTAATATATCGATATAAAAGAATTCTTGCATATTTTCAATAATAAAATTGAACAGAATGATAATTATTTAATCTGGATGACATCGAAGATTGTATTATTATAATCTATAATGAATGATACTTCTGTAGATTGTTTAGTAATGCTTTCGAATTTAATTGAAAATAATCATCTGAAAGTGGATATGTAGGCTGCCATAGTTATTGCTTAGTAATATATCGATATAAAAGAATTCTTGCATATTTGCAATAATAAAATTGAACAGAATGATAATTATTTAATATGGATGACATCGAAGATTGTATTATTATAATCGATAATGAATGATACTTCTGTAGATTGTTTAGTAATGCTTTCGAATTTAATTGAAAACAATCATCTGAAAGTGGATATGTAGGCTGCCATAGTTATTGCTTAGTAATATATCGATATAAAAGAATTCTTGCATATTTGCAATAATAAAATTGAACAGTTATTGCAGAATGATAATTATTTAATCTGGATGACATCGAAGATTGTATTATTATAATCTATAATGAATGATACTTCTGTAGATTGTTTAGTAATGCTTTCGAATTTAATTGAAAACAATCATCTGAAAGTGGATATGTAGGCTGCCATAGTTATTGCTTAGTAATATATCGATATAAAAGAATTCTTGCATATTTGCAATAATAAAATTGAACAGAATGATAATTATTTAATCTGGATGACATCGAAGATTGTATTATTATAATCTATAATGAATGATACTTCTGTAGATTGTTTAGTAATGCTTTCGAATTTAATTGAAAACAATCATCTGAAAGTGGATATGTAGGCTGCCATAGTTATTGCTTAGTAATATATCGATATAAAAGAATTCTTGCATATTTTCAATAATAAAATTGAACAGAATGATAATTATTTAATCTGGATGACATCGAAGATTGTATTATTATAATCGATAATGAATGATACTTCTGTAGATTGTTTAGTAATGCTTTCGAATTTAATTGAAAACAATCATCTGAAAGTGGATATGTAGGCTGCCATAGTTATTGCTTAGTAATATATCGATATAAAAGAGTTCTTGCATATTTTCAATAATAAAATTGAACAGAATGATAATTATTTAATCTGGATGACATCGAAGATTGTAAACTCATTTTTGTGAAAATTGCAACACCATGAAGGAATCGTCATAATTGAATGAAATTTAATACACAGTTGAGTAGTAGTGGTACAAATAAATGATTAAATGTTCAAAGCAAACAAATAATAACAAGAGATCGGAATCAGTATTTTGTGTAGCCACCACGCGCCGCAATAAGTGCTGCTACACGACGTGGCATGTACAAATAAATGAGTCAAACAAATTTTGAATGTCTGCCTGAGGAAGAGCATTCCATATTGTTTGTATGCGCACCCAAAGTTCGTCTGCAGAAGCAACAGGACGAGGATCACGAGCGAGACGCCGACCAACGAAATCCCACACATGTTCAATCGGCGACATATCCGAGGAATACGCAGGCCAAGGAAGAAGCTGTACCTGCCGCGTTGAAAAGAAGGATTGAACAGTCCTATTGAAATACAGCACCTGGCAAGCTTTGAAGGAAGGGAACAGCTTGGGGCTGTAGAACTTCACTGATGTACCGGTTGCTGTTCAGCTTGCCCACAATTCTTAGCAATTGAGATCGTCTATGATATACTACGGCACCCCAGACCATAACTCCGGGTGTTCGTCCACTGTGGCGTTCGATAATGCTCTCCGGAAGGTGGCGTTCACCGGCATAGCGTCTGACACGAATGCGGCCATCATGGTACCACAAATTAAAGCAGGATTCGTCAGAAAACACGACATGCTGCCAATCAGCACGCCAGTCTCTATGCTGAGCGGCCCATTGTAGCCGCAGGCGGCGATGGTTTAGCGTGAGAGGGATCCTGTATAAAGGAGTCCTTGCGAGCAGTCCACGCTGCGGCAGACGTCTACGAATTGATGAAGCACACAATGAAACACCTCTAGCTATTGACCACTGTGCTGCCAATTGTCTAGAGGAAGCTGTACGGTCCGTCAGCGCCATGCGGACCAGGTGTCTATCATCGCGAGCTGACGTCACTTTTCGGGGTCCACTCCCGGATTTCCGAGTTGTCCGACACTCGTCCGTCCACTGCTTCCAAAGACGCATCACTGTGCTGCTGTTACGCTGCACACGAGCGGCTACTGCACGATAAGACAATCCAGCTTCACGAAGGCCGATGATTCTCCCCCGTTCAAACTCTGTAAGTTGTTCAAATCTCGCTCTCTTTCGTCGAAGAGGCATAAGTAACGATTTAGCTAACGTTTACCACTAGCAGATAACCACCGATAACCATACACGCCTCGTTACAACCGTCTATTTGTTCGGATCCATCCGAAGTTCAGAGGGCTCAGCATACGCATGCGCTACGGATTTGAAATTCTAATCATTTGCATATCATGCGTTAATTTGCATTTCCTGAAAATTTCAGCTCACTTGCGTAAGTCCTTCATGGTGTTGCAATTTTCACAAACATGAGTATATTATTATAATCGATAATGAATGATACTTCCGTAGATTGTTTAGCAATGCTTTCGAATTTAATTGAAAATAATCATCTGAAAGTGGATATGCAAGTTGTCATAGTTATTGTTTAGTAATATGCCAACATAATATTTTTTTACCATTAGCATTTCCTTTCCCGTAAAGTAAGTAAATTTGCAAGACGTTTTAAACCTAAAAATTATTATTCTGTATAAAAGGTATCATTAAAAAATAGTATTATTCATAAATAAATTTAAAATGCGTAGCTAAATCAGGATAGTATATAATAAGAATTTTTAATAACCCTCTTCCCGTCAAAATAAATTATGCTTAATTCTAATCTATGGAAATAGATCTTTTAAAAAATAATTTCTCAATAATAAATTTTCTTTCCCATAACATTTTAAATTGGCATACTATATTATTCTGAGATTATTTTTTTTCTAAATTTAAATTAAGTTCAATAATTACTAAAGTAAATTCTCTCTATGATATAACGTGATGTATTCGTAAACGAATCATTTCTTATTGATTCGTTTACGAATATAACAGAATGAAATCATTACTTAACTTAATAACTGAATGAAATCATTACTTATTGATTCTAAATACGAATGACATTTTGCCATTTTGTTTTCGTCTACTATATGATTCGAAGATGAATATGTCTGTGTTTATCCAGAATTTTTGACAGGGCAATGTTCTGATGATTATTCCATGAGAAATATTGGGAAAGTAATATTTCAATTCTGTTTAAACTATTACGAATATTGTAAACAAAGATTCTACATAACTAAAAAATGCGTAATCATTCAACACGTACTGCATATAGAATCAATAAATTTCGAATTTTAGCGTATACACTTGGTATTTGGTGTGATATATTTGGTCACTAAACATATAATTTCGGTACATAGTTATTGTTATGCATGTTACTGAGGGGTTACATTATGACTTTTCATAAAATTAATTTTTTGCATGTTGTCGTTTGGTATTTTTCCATTTTTTAATTTATATTGCAATTTGATGTTCTACATTTTTGGAGAACTTTTTAAGTTTAATTTCTTCAAAAAGTTGAAATTATTTGCGAAAGAAAGATTTTTTTTTATTATTAATTTCCATATTTTCAACGTTTTAGGCAAAAGAAAAAATTTCGAAACATCAGAAAAAAAAATTTTATTCGAGATTACATTATTCCAAATAAATCGTTGATTAATTATTTATTTTGAAGACATATTTCAACTACTTTGGAACTATCAAGTAAAGATAATATTTTCGTAAGATTGAGAATTT
Organism: Caerostris darwini; assembly: GCA_021605075.1. Taxonomy (NCBI): domain Eukaryota; kingdom Metazoa; phylum Arthropoda; class Arachnida; order Araneae; family Araneidae; genus Caerostris; species Caerostris darwini. Next base: position 332,710 of record BPLQ01007760.1, read on the forward strand.
CTTAAATAATCTCATTTTCACCTTCTATGCAATAAATTCATAGTATGTTTGTAATATTTTTTAAAAAATTAAATTTTCAGAATTATAAAGTTTTTCAAATAAACTTTTTCTAACAGTAAAACTGGTAATTTTGTTAAATATTTAAGAAAATATTTGCAAAAAAATGTTCCACCCCTTAGTTAATCGTTAGTAATCTGAATTAACTCAATTTCCTTAAAATTTATTGATATTCATTAATTGTAGAATTGTAAATAAGAATTAGGTCATTAATGTGTAAAATAGATTAAACATAGAAATTAAACTATGTTTTATTGAAAATTGATTGAATTTATAAATTTTGTTTTTAAATATCTAGAAATTTGTAACCCAAATTTTAAAAAGCTCGTTTAATCTTAGTTATAAAAAGAAAAAAAAAGTTATATTTACATATCCAGTTTTTAAAACAAAATCATATAAATTAATAATATAAAATTTATTTATTATAATTTTAATTTATTCTCTCAGATAGGAACATTACTTTTTTTCAATATAAAATATTTTCTAAAATACTTAAAAATATTACACGTTTTATACAAAACTCCATTCAAAGATAATCTATTTGTGTAATTTTCAACACTATATCGAAATAAAATAAAACAACTAAATATACACAAATATATTATTGCAAATTGCATCTTTAAAATCCACATCATACACAGAAGAAAAAAAAAAGATAGAGTCTATCCATAATATGAAATTTTCAAAATATTGTTGTGGGCAAGTTAGGCAACCAGACTTTAACTGGGTTGAAATACTTGAGGCACAGGCTGGAGAATTCACAGCTTTATTGACACATGCACGAACACCACACACGTACAATATTTAAAACAATTAAATACAGTAAATTATAGATTCGTGGAAGGATTCCACTTTTAAGCCGAAAACCCGATACTCAGGTGCGCGCGGGATGCGCGAAATATACTTCCTCTCCCGCTCAGAGTCTGTAGGTCAACGGTACACAGGATTGTGCTAAATATATTTCTTCTCGGAGTGAGAGACTGTAAATCAAACGTTTCTCAGCGGGAGGGCAGGTTACGTAGTACTGTACTTCCTCTCGGGTGAGAGTCTCGCGGCCTACTGTTTGAAATCGATGCAGTAAAGTTACTTTCTCAAATATATATCTTTATCACAGGCCTTACCTTTTGAAACGGAATTTGTTTGCATTGGCATGGCATGTTGTCCTAAAGCTTGACTACCAGCAGAGAAGTGAGAATCTGAAATTGAAAAGAATAAATGAGTTTTAATTGTAAAACAAAATATTGTCATTCACTTAACGTTATGAAAGAATATTCAATTAAAATTCGCCCCTAAAACCAAATACAGTATGACTCCACTACAAAGATGGGTTTCCACCAGATATTAAAATCACACGTTATGGAACATCAGCAATCAGAAGCCCAAGTGCAGAGAAGTTTTCTGATTGGCTTGTGTTCTGAGCTAACACAAGATTTTAGTACCCTGTGGAAATCCACCTTTAGAGTAACAAAAGAAAAAGAAAATACTCGAACATTCGGAATCTAAATGAGATACTTTCCTTAAGCCACGTCCAGACGAGAGTGAATGAGGGGCGAGCAGCTTTCGCTCCGAAGGTCTCGGTGTTATCGCGAAACACAATTCACTTTATCCCTGTTGTTGTTGTCGTGTCCCTCATGGAAGGAGGGAGGAGGGGTGCAGCTTCTGTTCTGATGAAGCACCCGTAGGTGGAAGTCTGACTTATGCTCCGTGACGCTCTTACAGTCATAGGAAACCTGGATCTACGGCTTAAAGTGGATTCCAAACCACTACAAACATCCATGACTCGAACCCGAAACCTGTGGCACCGAGCGCCAGAGCGCTAGACACTCGGCCATGTAAGTAATAGCTGGCCGTAAATGGGGTCCGCAAGAATGGGCGGAAAAACCCCACTGTGGTCGGAGCGGGATCGAGATCGGAGAATTCAGTCAAACCGTTTAAATGGTTCGAGAAAACTGCTCATCCCACACGCTCTCCAGTCTGGACGGTGCTTTAGAGGTTAAAGGTATTTTTAATATTACTCAATTTTTACAGCAAAATAAATCGTCTTTCTTATACACAACATAAAACACAATATTGCATTGGCTAATAGAGAAACATAAGAAAATAAAATTTTAACTAAATAGATAGTTTTCCGGGGAAAAAAAGCCGTGTGCCAGTTACCTGCTGCAGTGAGCGTCTGCGACAAAAGATTCTGTGCCGTAGAGAACTCATTTCTCTGATTGTAGGTTGGATATGTAGATCCTTGGAATAAAGCGCAAAATAAATAGACTTTCTTGAACACAGCATAAAACATAACATTTCATTGGCTAATAGAAAAGCATATAAAATGAAATTCTAAATAAACATACATTTTCCTGTACGGAATAAAAGCCGTGTGCCAGTTACCTGCTGCAGCAAAGCATCTGAGACAAAAACTCTTTGTACCATAGAGAACTCATTTCTCTGATTCTAAATTGGATATGTAGATCCTTGGTGTAAAACGCAAAATAAATCGTCCTTCTGTTATATAGTGAATATTTTAGAAGCATAAAGCACAACATTGCATTGCTAATAGACAAATATCTGAAATGAAATGTTAAATAAGTATGAATTTTCCAGATGGCGGAAAACATTGTGCCAGTTTCCTGCTGCAGCGAATGTCTGCGACAAAACTCTTTGTACCATAAAGAACTCATTTCTCTGATTGTAAATTAGATATGTACTTAGGTCCTTGGAATAAAGCGCAAAATAAATCGCCTTTCTGCTATATATTAGAAGCATAAAACACAATATTGCATTGATAGTAGAAAAATATATTAAATGAAATTTTAAATATCCATTTTCCAGGTGGTGGAAAACCATGTGCCAGTTTCCTGCTGCAGCGAATGTCTGCGACAAAATTCTTTGTACCAAAGAGAACTCATTTCTCTGATTGCAGGTTGGATATGTAGATCCTTGGAATAAAGCGCAAAATAAATCGTCTTTCTGTTATATATTAGAAGCATAAAACACAACATTGCATTGCTAGATGAAAAATATCTGAAATGAATTTTTAAATAAATATGCATTTTCCAGATGGCGGTAAGCCGTGTGCCAGTTTCCTGCTGCAGTGAATATTCTGCGACAATTCTCTGTGCCGAAGAGAACTCATTTCTCTGATTGTGCGTTTTATATGTAAAACCTTGGAGTAAAACGCAAAATAAATAGTCCTTCTGTTATATAGTGAATATTTTAGAAACATAAAACACAATATTGCATTGCTAATAGTAAAATATCTGAAATTAAATTTTAAATAAATATGCATTTTCCAGATTGCGGATAGCCACGTGCCAGTTTCCTGTTGCAGCGAATGTCTGCGACAAAACTCTTAGTACCGTAGAGAACTCATTTCTCTGATTGTAGGTGGATATGTAAATCCTTGGAATAAAGCGCAAAATAAATCGTCTTTCTGTTATATATTAGAAGCATAAAACACAACATTGCATTCCTAGCTGAAAAATATCTGAAAAGAAATTTTAAATAAATATGCATTTTCCAGGTTGCGGAATGCCGTGTGCTGGTTTTCTGCTGCAGTGAATGTCTGTAACAAAACTCTTTGTACCATAGAGAACTCATTTCTCTGATTGTAGGTTGGATATGTAGACCCTTGGAGTAAAACGCAGAAAAAATTGTCTTTCTTTTACTAGTATAAAACATAACATATTGCATTGTCTAATGGAAAAACATATGGTAGATACATTTTCACGGAGGAAAATAAGAAAAACTTGCTACAGTTACCTGCTGCAGTGAGCGTCTGCGACAAAAGACTCTGTGCCATAGAGAACTGATTTCTCTGATTGTAAGTTGGATATGTAGATCCTTGGAATAAAGCAGGGGCTCCCGGTGTAGGATAACCTGAAAAAAAAAATGAAAGTGAATGTTTTAAAATACATGAAGGGTTAGAGAAAAGGTATAAGAACTGACTAATTCTCAATACTTCAAGCAATTAACTTTCAAACGGAAAAATTTACAAGCCACATCACAAATCCAGAAAAGCCATTAAACTACAAATTCGGCATTAAAGCCCAAATTCAATATATTTGCTTTATTTCAGAGATTTTTTTTTTAGGGAGCAGATGAATAAAATTTATCTAGAAGAAAAACAGCATGTTAAGTGCATGACAATAAAAGTGTTTGAAAACATTCCAGCTAAATTATTCCATGCATCATTCTATAAGGGTGATTATTAAATTGCGGGGGGTGCTCTCCCCCAAAAGACGAAGCGAGTGGATTGAAAGGGGAAAACAACATATTTAATGCAGATAAAATAAAAAATTGTCATGAGGGAATATTTCCCGGTATATAAAACAGTTAGTACTCGAACACAAACTTTAATTATTCATCATCCTAACAGTCTCGATAGCCCGTTGTGTGGCCTTGGCCTACTTTAAAAGATCCAGCCAGGCTGTTCTCCGCTTGGAAATGGACTTCCAGTTTTTGATCTTAATAACTCTAAAATCAAAATCTAACAGTCACCCTATCTCTTATTCGGTCTTCCCCTGGTCGTTGTCCAAAAGGGATTGCACTGAAAACCTTCCCAGCTCTATCACTTTCCATTCTCATGAGATGGCCGGCCCATCTCAATAATTCTCTTTCGGATCTCGGGGCTGATTTCATTTTGGTATTCCAACTTTAATTATTATGAATTTGAAAATTGGCAATAATTACTCTACAATAGGTTAAAAAAAAAAAAAAAAAAAAAAAAAAAAAAAATTTTTAAATATATATATAGTAACATAAAAAGTCTGTGTTTCTTTCGTAACAATGTATTTATGCGATTATATTTTTATTTGGTCATAATCAAAAAGTCGAATCCAAATAATTCTTCATAATATAAAGAGAACTAATCCATCATACATCATTATGTTTGATTAATACATAATACATCCACTAATACCAAAGATAGTCAATTTCTTTTAAATTATTCTGTAGTATGTAATGAAATATGTTTTTGTCAGTTCCTTTTATATTTCAATATCTTCTTTTCTTCGTCTGCATTAGCCCAACAGCCCCATGATGAGCCAGGGCAGTGTGCCTAGTGGCAAATTTTGAAACAGATGTTTTTTTTTTTTTTTTTTTTTTACAGCCCCAGCCTTTTTTTTTTTTTTAATTTTTTTTCAGCCTTACGCACAACGTTCTACAGTCCTATTAGACCAGGATCTACGATATAAAGTGGATTCCAAACCACTACAAGTATCCCTGGCATAGCCGGGACTTGATCCCGAAACCTATGGCACCTAATCTATTCACTCAGCCATTAGGGCCCCATTCGAAATCTGTAAAGCATAATTCAAAAGAACCCGTAAGTAAAAGTCTGACTCGACTCCGCGACGCTTTTACAGTTATGAGACTGGGGCCTGATGGCCGAGTGGCCAGCGCTCTGGCTGTCTGTACCACAGATATCGGTTTCGAATCCCGGCGGTGCCATGGACGTTTCTAGTGATTCGGAATCCACTTTAAACCGTAGGTCCCGGTCTCATATGACCGTAGAGCGTCACAGAGCCCAATCAGACTTCTTCTCACCCACATCATTCCCAAACTCTAAAGGGGCAACTCAGCTCTAAGCACAGTGATGTGATGTGGTGTAGTGTAATAGTCAAAGAAGAACATATATTACAGAATGTTCCTACAATAAATGTTCAAAATAAATGTATTAAATTTAAATTAATTCCAAATTTTATTAATATTTTGCAATTGTAAATTATTCATCACCATGCATAATTATTTTTTAATTTCTAAACATTTTTGAATTTTTCTCTACAACTACTATGTTTTATATAAATAAAAAGGGACCTTTATAAATAAAAAGGTCCTTTATAAATTAAAGGTCCCTTACTAAATAAAAAGGGACCTTTTTATTTATTATCTTGTTAAATAATATCCAAAATTTTAAAATAATTTTGTTTTTAGTAATAATTTTAAAAAATTAATTGTAATCTGTCATTTGAAGGATTAAAGCAATTCTTTATTTCCCATTTATTACGTGATGGCACAGTGATGTAGTGTGGTGTAGTAGTAGTCATATGAGACTGGGATTTACGGTGTTTAAAGTCGAACCCGAGACCTGTGATATCGAGCGCCAGTCACTCAGCCATCAGGCCACATATAATTTCTTACAAATTTTTAATTTTAATATGATGCATGATAATAAGACATAACAGGAAAATAGGATGCATGATAATAGTACATAATAGGAAAATATAATCAGTTAATGCATTTCGGAAATCAGAGTGTTTTCATGAGATTTTTGACAATAATGATGGTAACTGATAATCACGTTAAACAACAATATGATCACGTGCTATTTTATAAAGCTTTCGTCGTTGTTTTTTTTCCTAGATCAGTTGTGAAATGACTGTTTTGTTACGACTTTCTTTATCTCTGCATTGCACAAAGTGATGTCTCATATAGACGTTTCTAAAAGATGAAATATTCGCCAATGTATCATTACTGTTTGTCATTATGAAACGTTTTATTGAGATACTTGTTTACATTTTTGAGTTTATTATCGAATTTGGCTTAAGGAAGCTTCTCTATCGATGACTAAACACATTTCATAATAGCAATGGTAAACACGCATAACGAGGAAGAGATAGAAAATATATGGCCTATATATATATATGGAGTTTTATGGGCAAAATATCAAGATTTAATGAGCAATTAAAATTTTTTAAGACTTTATTGGTGTGTCCCCCAATTTCTTCGACTGACGATCATCTTTTAAGAGTTTCTTGATATTCCCTCTATTTTATAAGGTTGTTAACGAGATTTCTGTCCGTTTTCTTTTGATTAAAATAAAATTACATACTACTGTGCCCAAAAAGTAAGACCAATTATTTATTTTTTTCAAAAACTCTTTATGTATTCTTCCAAATTTATTTCATCGCCATCGAAGTAATCCCCTCCGGACACAATGCACTTATGTCAGCATTTTTTCCAATCCTCAATGCATGCTAAAAAGTCATCGGCAGGGATGGCCTTCAACGCACACGGCGATTCGCGTTGAATCGCGACTCAAAACGGTGTCTCCGAGGTGGTCTTTTGAGTTTAGAGTCCAGAAGTCATACGGTGTGAATACGGTAGTTTTGGAACGATATGGGGTTCATTTTTGGCGAAAAAGTCACGTAGTGTCAATGCAGTGTGAGCTGGCGCATTCAGTGTTTTCGGTACCAATCGAGATATGACGCGTTTGAGGTCCAAAATGGAATTGACGGAAATTCCAACATCAGCCGCAAGGTCTCTAATTGTAAATCGACGGCTTTCAACATCAGCCGCAAAAATCTTTAATTTTTTGGACGTGAGCTTCGTGAGGTTGATGGTCGACCAGAGGGCTCTTCGTCTTCAATGCGTTCTCTGCCTTCTTTGAACTGTTTATACCACTCCTAAACATTTCTTTCCGATATAGGAATCTCAACGAATGCCTTCTGCCACATTCTCTACGTTTCCGCAAACAAAATTGATGCAAGTTCTTTGCTCAATTAATTCAGGCATTTCAAAAAGCGCCGGAATCAGATTTAGCTTCTCACAAAGACAAGCGTAACTCAAACACTAATGAATATTTTGACGTCAAATTTCCCACAGATGTCAAGGACAGTGCCAGAAACCTAAGAAAGAAAAAACAAATTGAAATTCCATAAGCCCCGGAGAATTTTAAATTGAAAATTGGTCTTACTCTTTGGACACAGTAGTACTTAACCAAATATAAATTTTTTTAATCATAAAAATATAGTGTTTCATGTATGCATTTCAATACCATCCTCTCATGAGCTTTCTTTTTTATAAAATTCATTTGGTTTTGTGAAATAGAAGAAATTTAGCTTCTTTTCAACGCCTTCTTTTGATGCCAGCTTACAAGTCTTGCAAAATGATACCGTAGTATGTTCTTAAAAAAAAAAGGTAATCTGTTGGTGCAACATCGGGAAAATAAGGTGGGTAAATGCAGCTGTCAATCTGCAGAATCATAATTTCCCACATAAATTCTTCTAGGAGACTCCTAGTGATTCTTACATTGTAATATCTTGTCATGCTGCAGGAACATTACTTTTCTTTTTTTAAGCGAAGGTCATTTTTCCTACAAAAAGGCTTAACTTCTGACAATCAACTTCAGCGGTTATTGTTTGTTTATTATTGTTGGATTACTACTACTATTACACCGCCCCACATCACTGTGCCTAGAACTGAGTTGCCCCTTTTTAGTTTGGAAATGACGTGGGTAAGAATTCTGAATGCGTTCTGTGACGCTCTACGGTCATATGAGACCGGGACCTAACGTTTAAAGTGGATTCCGAACCACTACAAACATACATGGCACCTCCGGGATTCGAAACCGAAACCTGTGGTACCAAGTGTCAGCCACTTGGCCATCAGGCCCCTGTTATTGTTGGATTGTCATCCAATAGAACATAACGAGCAATTCCTTTTATATCTTCCCCTAGATTCCAGCGACCTGGTGGCCAATTGGCTAGCACTTTGGTCATTGGTACCACAAACTTCAGGCGGTGGCACGGATGTTTGTGAGTGGTTCGGAATCTACGTTAAACTGTAGTTCCAAGTCTAATTAGCCTAAAGAGTGCAAAAAAAAAGCTGACCGTAGAGCGACAAATTTAATCCAATCAACCCCCTAGATTAAAAAAAACCACTTCTTTAGATGCAGATCTGATCTCGAATGACGAACTAAGCCACTATCTTTTGAGCTTAATATTATCATACAGAATCTACTGATTTATCATAGGTAGTTAGAAGTTGAAACGGTGTTATAACTATCCTTATAAGAAAAATCGATCAGAATTTTCATTACAAACGGATATTGTAGCGTGATAATAGAAGGACAGCGGTGTTCAAATGTGTTTCTTGACATTACACCATGATCTTCCCAAAGTGTTCCACGATTTTGTTGTAAATATTTCGTGATAATATTTTTTGTTGTGTTTTGCAAATAAAATTATTCAAATTAATAGAATTGATCACAAAAAATATAATAACAATAATTTCTTTTATGGCATTTTCATTATACCTGTATAAAATGATTCTCAAAATATGGGAACAAATTAAAGGCTGAATAAGAAATACGTTTATAAATACCAACAATACAACCAATTTTTTATTATGGAAAAAATTCAAGTCTATTCCAGCCATTAATATAAAATATTAATGTATAACTAGTTTTGAAGTTATCCTCATATGTATTTAAATATATTTACAATTGTTTTTGTGCTTCTTTAATAAAACAATATTAAAACAAAAATATATTATGATTTTTTTGTGTTATAATTATTTTATTTTTTATTTATTTACATATTATTATTATTATTATTGTTATTTAAAAAAAAAAAGAGTAAAATTAAATATTTTATTGCCCCTAATAGACAAAATTGTAAAATGTTATATATACAAAAAAAAAAAGGTCTTAAAAAAATATTAGTGAGTTTAAAAAATAAAAAGAAATTTTTAGATCTTTTTCTTGTATAATATAGTACATATTATTAAATTGGCTTAACGTTAAAAAAATGTGAAAGGGATACAAATGTATATTTATAAGTTTTTATAAAATTGAAATTCTGCTTGTATGTTCATAGTTTTTACACTGGAGACTTGAAATTTGGCACATAAATAGGCTATGGTCTGCGTAAGATCGTAAGCTACTTTAAAATTTGGAAATTTCCTCTCTTCCCATCTTATTTCTGCTTCTTAATTCTCTCCTTTTTAATTACCTTTTAATTTTTAACAAAAATCTTACTTTTGTTGCCACCATATAAATATAAACAATAACGCAGAAAATAATATAAAAAACAAGTAATATAAAAAAAAATAATTTTACCTCAATTCCTACTTTTTTTTTCACTCTATTGCAGAAAGTCCTTTATAAATAATTTTCATTCATATTTTTAAGTTTATCTGGCGCCATCTATGGGTAGATATATGCAACTTAAATCTAAGAAAAATTAAAATTAATTAATAAATTTAATTACTGAATTAATATTTGAAAAAACTGTATTAACATCAAGTGTCATCCACTAGAAGTTAAAAAAAAATGTATTTGCACGTGAGTGAATGAATAAAAAGTATTTTATGAACGATTGAAATTTTCTATACATAATTTTCTGAGCAAAAATTTAAAAAGTTTACCGTGAGAATTTTATTTATCTTTTTGCTGCTTTAAAACAGTGGTCAGAGACTGATTTAATATAGTTATGGATATATAGAAAAATATGACATCATTGTAAGGGTAATAATTAATTCGATTGCTCCATCCTGATTGACGACGCAGTTGACGATAAATCCTGGTAACAGTAACTGTAAGAATTGAAATGGTGGAAGGTCATGAAACTCGCTATAGAAAAGGCCATTTCAATCAAGTGGGCTAAAATAATGTATTCACATATCCGGTCGGGGAAGTGGGTGCGTCGTTGCTTATTTACTTACATTTAACTCAGGGATGGGCAAATTACGGCCCGCGGGCCAACTCCGGCCCACCGGAAGGTTCTATCCGGCCCGCGACCGGCAAATTAAAAGAAATATATGGTAGTTGTTTCTAAATAAGCCGAAGTTAGAGTTTCACAAATCATTATCAAAAGTAAGTTTCCCAAATTTAATATCTCACACACTAATAGTGCAACAACTGTCAAATTTATACAGTGTCTTTTGAATGTTAGGGCTAACTAAAAATCATATGGATTTAATACTAGTAGCGCCATCTATGTGTCAGCCTATGCACTTTTCAGCCCACCTTTTAGTACTTCCTTAAATAACCGTCTATTTCAAAAATTTCAAATTTTCTTTTTAAATCTCAATTCAATAGATGCAAAAGCACAATGTAAATTTAATTCGTTAATGAAGATGTGGAGGTTTTCGGGGTATATTTTACCCCATAAAAGTGACGGATTTAGGTTCGATGGCGCCCTAGGCTCAAGTTAATTTGACGCCCTTATATATCATAATAATAATAATAATACGAATAGTAGATAATAATGTATACGGATTTTTTAGTACCTATTTGTTTTAAATTTTACTACTTACACGATTAACTATTTTAAAAAATAATTCTACCCTTTTAATATTGACACCTTGAGGTCGTCAAAGCAAGAAAAGAAGCACTAAAATTCGGTCTTACAGTTGATAAAAAACAAAATCGATTAAAAATTTTTCCGCTTCGAAAATTTTGGCGCCCCTAAACATTTGCCGCCCTAGGCGCGGGACCTAAGCCTAAATCCGTCACTGCTCCGTAGTACTCCGCAACTGGTACGTCCGTTTCCGTCCAGACGCAAATTTACGCCTGGACATAAGTGAGCATTAAATCCTTAAGAGATTATCCCAAATAAGCTTATATCTCATATATTTTTTTTTAAAACTTTTTGGAAAACAGCGAGTTAACTCGTGCAAAAACCTAATTTTTATTTTTTAACATAAATGAGTATTTTGGGCTACTTTGTATTATTCTAGGGTAAACGCGAGTTCACTTGTGATATTATACAACTAGCAACTAAGGCTGGATCATTGCATAGACAAATGTCTAGGGTCCGGCTTTTAGAAGGGCTCGGTGAAACTGTCTATTTTGAAAAGATTTGTAAATAAGGTAGTTTACTTTTCTGATGGACAACTGTATATTATAAACAAAAATATATTGCTTTTTATATGGTTATTGCGAATGCTAAAATCTAAAGAAAATGTGTTCTTATGTTTCTTCTTATTGAAAGTAATTCTTGATAATTAAAAAAAAATTTATTGCGATAAGAACAATATTAACTATATATATTCTTAACATTCTATGAATTAAAAAAATATATTATTTTTTAAATAGTTATTTTGAATACCTAAAATCTAAAGTAACGTTGTTGTTCTTCTAATGCAGCTGGCAATACAGAGACAGTTAAACTTTATGCCATAAGCAAGACTGCACCGCTGTTACTCATTTAGCATTAAGCAAGGGGGATGTGTAGCTTAAAGATATGCTACGGACGCGAGTAACATTAACCCCACAACGCCTAACGTTTAAAATGGATTCCGAACCACTATAAACATCCATGGCACTGCCGAGCGCCAGAGCGCTAGCCACTCGGCCATCAGGCCGTAATGTGTTATATTACATTATATTTTTTCTTACTGAAAGTAAAGCTCCCAATAATTTAGAATATTTTTAATATATAAAATATTACATTATTTAAATATTAACCAAAAAAGTTAAAATTAAATAATCAATATTTTAAGGTAATATTGTTACTGTATGACAACTTTTATTAGATATTCAATAAAATAAATTTCAAATTTTTGTTCTTTTAACTTATAAGCAAACAGTTCAAACTTTTCTAGAAAAACTAAAATTTATTGTTGTATATTAATTATTTTTTATTAAAAAACTTAAATTTGTTTTAGTTTTCCACATTATTTAGTTTTGTTATATATTTTTTTTATGACTTATTTCTTGCGGAAGAGGAACTGATAAAAAAGAAAATATCTACCGTCCTCAAAGTGGGTTAATTCGGCCTGCTAGCAATAGTCATTCTATCGCGGTTTCATGTTGCTTTACAGACATTCCATGTTGTTCAGTATCCAAACGAGATTTAACCGCTTATATTTATTTTCTTAAAACTTATAATAAATAAATCTAAAATAATAAATAAATCTTAATAAATAGTAAATCTTATTAAAATAAAAAATAAATCTTATTAAAATAATAAATAAATCTTAATAAAATAATGAATAAATCTTAATAATAAAACTTATAAATCTTATATTTATTTCTTCTAACTTATAACCGCTTATATTTATTTTCTTTCACGAGGAATAAAAATGAAGACGCTTTTAATGATAATAGAGAGTTTTTGCATACCGTATTTTGGACGTCCGTTAGCTTTTTCTCCCTAGCGTGCGTGCTCATAGGAAACATTATTACAGATACGCATGTGCAATTTCCTATGAGCATGCGCGCTAGGGAGAAAAAAATAACGGACGTCCAAAATACGGTATGCAAAAACTCTCTAATAGCAGTGGTACGGTGATCTCGAAAGCTCTAGTGAGGAGGATAGCAGTTTTGATTCTAATTCAATGTCCCAATTTATATTTAAACTAGCAGAACCCGGCATACGTTGTCCTGAAAAAAAAAAAAAAAAAATGCGTTGCAGAAAATTGCATATCGCGAATATATTCTCCATGTTCCAATATATGTGCATACTAATTTTCATGAATATCATTTGAACGCTATATAAGATGAAATGCTGCAGCCCCATCTGGTGGCAAGTAATAAAGTGGATAGCGCGAACATATTGCCCATACTCGAATATATATTATTACTAATTTTCATAGAGATTGGTTGAACGGTATAGAAGTTCATATACTGCAGCACCAGCTGGTGGTTACTTACAACAAAGGGGATAGCATAAAAACATTCTCCATGTTTTGTCAAGCACACACAAAAAATTTTATCAAAATCGGTCAAGCCGTTTAGGAAGAGTTCAGCGACAAACACAAGTGCAGAAGAACCCGATTGCAGCACCATCTATCGGGTCCAATTGTGAATCAAAATCATCCAGGGACCCGTTGAAACACACACAAAAATTTTCATCAAAATTGGCCCAGCCATTTAGGAGGAGTTTAGTGACAAACACATGTACAGAAGAACCCGATTGCAGAGCCACCTACCGGCTCCAATTGTGAATCAAAACCATCCAGGGATCCACTCAAACACACACAAAAAATTTCATCAACATCGGTCCAGCCGTTTAGAAGGAGTTTAGTGACAAACACATGAACAGAAGAATTATATAAATACAGATTTCTATAATAAAAAAATTAATTAAACAGGTTGGAATCTTACTGATCATAATTTTAACAGTGCATATTTTCAACTTTAGTATTTAAAAAAAAAAAAAAAAAAAAAAAAAAAAAAAACCCTGAATCTTTTATGAGCTAATGTTGGAAAATTCCTCTACAAACGTATTATAATTATTATTTTTTTTTCCTCTTTCATGAACTGTGGTGAAGAGATACGCTTTTAAATTAGGAACTGATCTTTTAATGAACCAATATTCTAAAATTCATCCACGTATGTATAATAATATCTGAAGACAAAAATTAATCTTTATACAACTCTAATCAGACCTATCATATTGTATGGCTGTGATTGTTAGTCATTAACAAAAGTAGATGAAGACAAGCTTTTAATTTTTGAAAGAAAAAAATTTCGGTCCAGTTAGAGGGAATGATAGATGGAGAATTTTGTTTAACCATGAAATAAATCTATAGAAAACATAAGCAACTAATATTACCAGAGTCATCAAGTCTTTTCGCATCAGATGGCTTGGACATATTTTTAGATGTGACAATATAAGCCCTGTTAAAAAGGTGGCTTTTGCAAATGTAGAGGGTACCAGGTAAACAGGTGATCTCGCTCAAGATAGATAGACTGCGTAGAGGCAGATTTCAAGATATTAAAAATCGATCGTTGGCTGATTGTGGCGTCAGATCGTATCTATTGGAGGAAGCTTGCTGAGATGGCCTTGCTCTGTAACAGACTGCAGGCCATGTAAAGGAGAATGTGTAATCATTCGTTTTGTTATTAAGCTAACACAGTTCATTTTTCAACCATCAAAATCAATGAAATAGCTGAGTTACAGTTCATTTTTCAACCATTGTACTTTTCAGCTTGAGATACAGTTCACTTTTCCAGTTCCTCTTTGGTTGACTCGGAGAAGAATTTGACAAAAATACTGAATCATAGATCTAATTAATTACTAAAAAGATTTACATTCATATTCATGTAATTTAAATGCACCATCTTCTTCTTTATTTATAAAAGAGTTTCACTAATTCACTTAAATAGCTCTAATTGTTCAATAATTTTCTCTGACTTTAAGTGACTTAGAAGTGATAAGACTGCGATATAACAGTTGGGCTGACATTTTCGTAGGCTGACACATAGATGGCGCTACTAGTATTAAATCCATATGATTTTTAGTTAGCCCTAATCTTCGAAAGACACGTGTATAAATTTGACAGCTGTTGCATTATTAGTATGTGAGTTACAGCATTTTTAGTGAAGTTATAGCATTTTTAGTGTTCATCACGTGCAGTCCACTCGGCTGACTGTCAATTGGACTCCGGTGTGAAATGATGGAGCCATATTTCATCCATTGTCACATATCGACGCAAAAATTCGGGTTTATTAAGATTGAACAGCTCCAAACACTGCTTAGAATCCTCAATTCGTTGTTGTTTTGGGTCGATTGTGAGCTTTGCGCGGCATCCACTTTGAACAGAGCTTTCGCATATCCAAATATTCATTCACGATATGTCCAATACGTTCCTTTGATATCTTTAAGGTCTCAGTTATCTCATTCAACTTCACTTAACGGTTATCAGAAATTAATTTGTGTGTTTTCGTCGGTAACAGCCTCTTTGGGGCGTCCACTACGTGCATCGTCCTCGGTGCTCATTTCGCCTCGTTTAAATTTAGCAAACTATTTCTCTACGGTTGATTTTCCTGGTGTAAAGTCCGAATAATGTTTATCAGTCCAAGCCTTGGCTTCAATAGTATTATTATTATTATTTTTTGCCAAAAAGCAATGCTTTATTAACACACGAAATTCCTTTTTATCCATTTTTTCAAACTAACAAAAGTTGCAACACTAAAAATGCCATAACTCCCATACTAATAGTGCAACAGCTGTCAAATTTATACACGTGTCTGTTACAGTGTTGTGATATACAAAAATTCCACCAATGATTGGATAAATTTAATTCGCTAAGAAATATAGTGTATGCCTTTTCACCACCTATCAGACCATGATAACAGCTATTCATTTGTCAACTGTTTCATTCCAATGAAATAGGAGTGATAAGTGCGACATTAAGACTATTTCGTTCCAATGAAATAATTGACAAATTGGCTAGAGAGGTAAGACAGATGAGTCATGTCATCTTAATCTTATCTTATCTTATACTCCCTACAAATGCCGTGACCATCAATTAATTCATCGTTTAAATTCTCAATTTGAAATGAAAATTAATTAAGATGGAACAAGATTCTGTCAGGTTCGAGAAATGTTCTATTATTGAAACAGGAATGCCTGCTAATTGAACTTAGAATGAGTTTAGACTAATAGGCTTAACTTATAAGTTACACTTCCGGCATTCTTTTGCACGATAGCGTAATAGTTATTATAATTGTTCATACGTCGAATCTTCATGGATTGAGCTTCGGGTTATAACGTTCATAATTGAATTTTCCCCTTCCCGGTAATTTTCAATATAATCAGACCTTGATATAAATCTATCACTTTTAATGTCGTCCCACTTGTAACGTCATTTTTTTACGGCCTGGTTAACGAACTGGGAAGTCTTTGTTAAGCTTCATGAACACCAAGAACTGAGCACTTAAACCGAAAATAACCTTTCACCACAGT
The DNA here is from genome assembly GCA_021605075.1 of Caerostris darwini. Taxonomy (NCBI): domain Eukaryota; kingdom Metazoa; phylum Arthropoda; class Arachnida; order Araneae; family Araneidae; genus Caerostris; species Caerostris darwini. The sequence continues at coordinate 349,179 of BPLQ01007760.1, forward strand.
TTTCTGCATTAAAAACGCAACATATGAAAATTGTTCAGTAATTTCTTGTAATTTGTTTTCAATAAATTTTAATGCCTCCACAATCAGCTGGTGCAACACAAACAATAAGTTTAAGACCTGCATGACTTTTGGCAAACTTGCTTGAACGGCAGAAAAGTTACGAAACCATAAATCATGCTGCCCTTATTGGATCCCGCGAAATGGACAGCAGAATTAAGCTATGGAGAATAAAATGTTGGATATTTGCGCAGCGATGAACTCATTAATCGAATGGCAACGGCAGTTTGCTTCCCATTGAAAGTAACAAAACAAGCCCATCTGATGGCAATTTGTACAGCTCTTTCTGTTCAGCGAACAAACAAGCAAGCAAGCAACGATATTTAATGACGTCCCTTGAAATAGATTTCATTGATTTCTATGTTATTTAAAAACGAGCAGTGCAAGATAAAAGCTGCATGTGTGCAACATGAAAAACTTGCAATTGTCCTTTGTTGAATGTTTTGCAACAGCCCCACGGTGAGCCAAGGCCGCTTGCCTCTAGCAGATTTCGAAACATGAGATACGGTTTTTTACAGTTTTTTTGTTTTAGCGTTGGGCATAGGGCTGACAACTCTAACACATTATTTTTTACGGGTTAGAGTTGTCAGCCCTATGCCCAACGCTCTACAGTCATATTAGATCTACGGATTAAAGTGGATTTCGAACCACGACAAACATCCATGACAACGGCGGGACTCGAACCCGAAACCTGTTACCCCGAGCGCCAATCACTCAGCCATCAGGTCCCATTTTTAGTTCCAGCACAGTAATTTTAAGAAATACTTTCTCTCACTTCTAGAAAGTCTACAAATTTTAGAAAATAAATAAATATTCATTAAGAAAATTAGATTCCTTTAAAAAAGTACAAAAATTTTGTATACTAAAAATTTTAATCTCTTGTAAAACATACTATGTAAACAGGAAAACAATAAGAATCACAAAATAAGAGGAATTAAGAAACTAACAATAAATTCAAAAATTACAAATAAATGCAATTTCCTTCTGCTCGAATAAAAATTTTATAAAAATGCTTCGTTATTTCAATCACTATTGTGTTAGAGGGCAACAGTGCTTTCTTGTCGGGGCACTTTCTCAATTGTTGAACAGTGCTACAAAAATGCCTTGTTAAAAGAGAGCATAATTCATATAGAAAATAATAGTCTCGCTTGTAACTCAGTTTAATTTTCAACCTTGGCAATAAGAATGTTAATAAACCAATTCTAATAACTTTTAATATTTGCATAGTCTATTTTTTCCCAGCTCAAAATGCATATTATGAAAAATTAAACTTTTCGTATTATAGTAAGACTTCCTTTTACTTTGAGCTGAGTAAGTCATAACTAACTTTAAGATATGAATTACTCTTTCTTAATGAAATGTATTAACTGACAAAGAGATCTTATATATATATATATAGTATAGGTACTTACGTATTAACGCCATCGCAGCAGAAGCTGCGCTAATGCGCCAATAAAGAGCTGCCAATGCGCCAAAATAAAGACAGTTTTGAATCTATTATAAACTCTATATCGGCCCATTTTCCACCGAAATCCGATTGACTACTTTGTTTTTAAATAAAGTGTTTTGAATTTTGAAAGTGTTTTGGTTTTAAATAAAGTATTTTATATATTTTATGATTTGTCACAAAAATTTTAAGTGTAGATTGCCGCCACTTAAAAACCGCCAAATCTGTAGCTGCGGTGGCGTTAGTACGTAAGTACCTACACTATATATATATATATATATATATATATATATATATATATATATATATATATATATATATATATATATACATATATATATATATATATATGGTGGACGCATAGGATTCTACTAGAAATATTTAAAATTAAAAAATAGTCTTATTTTAATTGGTAAAGCCAGACAATAAATTATAACGCATGAGTCAGAAACACGGAATTTTGTTGCGCTTATTGCACTCTCTTCAGATTTTACATGTCTAGAATCGTTTCCACACAAAAAATAAGACTCACCAATAAACAGCACTTGGCTCGTCTATCTATTCCAACCACGATAGTCTCATATTGCAACCATGCAGCATTTCAACTGGGGGCATTACACAGCATGAGCTAGTCGGAAACAAAATCAGCTTCCTTTCATACACAACCCTATTTTGTGCAGCCTATCATGAATCGTATAGCTGAACAGTTGCCAACAGTTTAAAAAGCCATTTTCCTCCTTTACCATCAAAAATACATTATCGTGGTATATATATATTTAGAATAATAATAAAAAAAAATATATTATCTTGTATATAACAATACTGTTCAAATAAAATACGAAATTCAAACAAAAAAAAAAAAAACTTTGGTAAAATCGCAAAATAGGGGTCGTCGGCATTTGGCGTCAAAAAATCTTTTCCAACTGAGAGCGCCACGTAATGGGTTGCAATTGTTAAGTGAAATAATTTGCAAACAGCACAAGAAACCCAGGTTACTACATTTAGCCACTTGTGCTCAGTTGGCGCCACAAAAAAGTCGCCAATTCCCAATGGCCCCTATTTTGAGATTTGGCCGATTTAGCCACTTGTACTCAGTTGGCGCCACAAAAAAGTCGCCATTTCCCAACGGCCCTTATTTTGCGATTTGGCTGAAACTTTAGTTCCTTATTTAAATTAATACTAAACAACTTTAATATTCGTAGAAAATAAAAGATTATGAGATAGTATCAATAAAATTTCCTGACAAATAGAGGCATAAAATTGTAGGCACGGGTACACAAATAGAGATGCCAACCTTAAATAAGACTTTTCAGTAATATCTCAGAAATTTTTCAATTTTTTTTTTTTTTTATTTTTTTTTTGTCTAACGGCAAGTAAGTATGAACACACGCCATTATCTTCCAATCGAAATGACCAACATTATCACAAAATTCCCATAAAAAAAGACACGCATACGCTACTGCAGTTGCAATTTAATCGGCGAATTAACTGGTCTACTAATGCTAAATATCTGGGAGTTTTTCTTGACAGTAAATTAACTTATACTAATCACATTAATCATGTTGAAAAGACACGTCTTCACATGCTTTATCCCTTCATTAATAGAAATTCCCCCCCCCCTCTCAATTGATAATAAATTACCAATCTACATGAACTATATGCGTCCCATCATAACTTATGCGAGTCCGGTTTGGGGCTCTGCTGCAAGGTACCACATTAATTATATTAAAATTCTAGAAAATAAATTTTTGCGCATGATCACAAATTCCCCTTGGTACTTTAGAAATGATGACATTCGTCATAGTCTTGCCCTCCCTTCTATTCAAAATTTTATGCTCAAGCTTGCGGAAAATTTTTATGCAAATCTTGACCACATCCCGAACAAGGAAATTCGTAATCTTCCGAGATGCGATTTCTCTTTGCCGGAGAATGCTAAACGCCCAAGGGCGGTCTTACATAACTTGTAACTACCCTAGACGAACTGGCTCAGTCGTCAGGAGCACCCTGACCTGTTCCTTTAGTCATCATTTCCAGCAGCTGTAACTCTTAATTGCTTTTGTATTGGTGTATTCTTAATTCCTTTTTATTTGTACTTTATTTTAATAGCTCTCTTATTATATAATTATATTATTAAAAATATATATATTTATATATATTTTTCCCGTTGCTCTTTTAAACTTACTTTAAACTGGGACAGACCTTGGTCACTTGCTGCTTTGACTTTCATTCCATGAACTTTACCTTACCATGCTTCCTACTTTGCAGACAGGAGTTAGGCCCCTGCGGGGCGAAGGAATTCCGAAAATTACAAATTGACTGACATTTGCAATTTGTAATATTACTAAGTAATAAAACATTTTTTTAGCTGTAATTTTCATTAAAATAGAATTAATTCAGGTATAATTCAACATTTAAAAGCTACCAACATGCGTACTGAAATTATTTATTATGAAATAAGATTTAATTTCGGGAGAAAAATTAAAAAAAAAAATACATAATGCAGTACGGCATTTTGAAATGAATATTTTAAGTATTGCAAATGCAAAAAGTTCCATATGAACATTTATAATAAAAAGCTTTTATATACCAATATTAAACTTATTCATTAAATTCGATCCTCCTTTAATTAAAAACTTTACAGTTCTATTTGATAACTAAGGAAAATGTAACAGCGACAATTTTAACTATTTGAGCATATTATTGAATAGGTTAGAAAATTTTATAAATAATTAATTAATATTCCATGACAGGTGGCGCTATTTTTCTCGATATCATTGAAACGCTTTTCAGTTGTGCAAAGTTGAAAAAAAATAATACACAGAAATGACATTAAAAAAATTCTGTTTAGTTTATTATGTATTATCTGTATTAGTTTTTCTGTAATTCTTAATTGATCCGAAATTTTTGTTATTTTCCGTAGTAACTATTGCGGAGCTCTGTGCCATGGATGTTTGTAGTAGTTCGGAATCCACTTTAAGCCGTAAGTCACAGCCTAATATGACTGCAGGGAGTTGGACTGACAAGCCTACAGAAGTAAAAAGTCAGCGCCACAGAGTCAAGTCAGACATAGAAGCTCCCCCACCCTTTCCTTCCTTCCATGAGACCACATGGGTTCTTGCACTTAGTCTACATGTTGCTGTCTATCAAGTGGGATAAGAAACAACACGAATAACAACCAAATTTCATAAACCAATCTGCCATAAAGACCACGTCTTATGTAGATTAGATGCTATTCTGACAATGGACGTTAACACATGTGCCATTTCATGATGAATGGCAAGTTTACTTAAGGGAATATGAAATTAGGTAAATTTACTTCTGAGATGATTGGGCAAGGTCATTCGATGTGTTTAGATTGGCAAAAACGGAAGACAAGGAGAGATCAGGAAGAACCTGAACGAACTCGACTTCCAAAAATGTTAAAACCTTTAGACAACATATGCATGGTGCACTCCTTGATATTGCCATTGACTTTGTGTCACAAAATCCCATTTAATTTGAATGTACCTGAATCACAGAAGGTGCTTGACATGCTTCGAAAGGATACATTAGAGAAGGCAGGAACGCTATATTGTTATGTAAATTTATAAATTCATCCATATGAATGTGATAAAATTTTAACATTATAACCTTATTTTTTTTTTTTGCCAATATCGCAAAATAGGGGTCGTTGCGATGTAGAGACATTTTGTGGCGCCAATTGAGCGATATATAGCTAAATGTGGTAACCCGGATTTCTTGTACTGTTTGCAATTTACTTCACTTACAATCGCAAAGCCTTTTTTTTTTTTTTTTTGCGCACTTTGACGAAAAGAATTTTTTACGCCAAATCCCAACGGTCCCTATTCTGAGATTTTGCCCCCTCCCCTTTTTTTTTTAATCACATGTGAACATACTTAGTGTGAGCTTCATGACTTCTATCGAAAAGCGATGAGTAAGCATGCAAACAGATTAATCTCTTCACGCACATAGAGAAATCTTAATTTCAAATACACTAATTTCTCATGTGATTTTTAACTGTGAGTGTAATAAATCTTACATGAAATATGAGTTGTTGTAACTAATTAATGTTGCATTTAATTTTGGAAATAATACGGAGAATCGAGCTTGGAATTGACAAATCATTAGCAGGCACGTTTATTATTCCCTAGTGCAGAAAATGTGGGACATTCAGTACAATTTGTTTCATTTGAGTACCACTTGCACGTTACGCGTGTAGTTAGATCATCGATTGTATGGTTGAAGATTATTGGAGCTCACTGGCCTCATCTCCGGTGGTGACAAATATAAAAGAATGAAAACATTGGCAATGGTCAGAGATTAAAGGAAATCGTGAGAATAGAAAAAGTCCAACACTTCAAAATTGAATTTAGGTAGGTTAGAGCAGAATATTCCTAGGTCTTTTAAAATTAGAGTGCGGTTCATATTGTTCGATCTCTTGAATGGCCAGATGTTGGTGGTTGTCAATATTATTGAAAAATGTTTCTGAAAGTTTTTTTCCAGTACTTTTTTGAGAGGTAGCAGGAAAATAGCTCTTTGAATATCAGCATTTCTCATGAACCAGTTGGCATTTATTTGTCTAATGGTCATACTTTGTTGAGCTTCCAAGATTTTAGTATTATAATTAGCATAGGTGAGGAGAGGACGAAACATAAAGGTGAAAATCAGAAGTTTATTATGTCTACTCATGCTCGAGTTTCTTGCTATAAGGGGATAGAGTCTTCTAATGTTTCTTCTGTATTTTTGTTTGACATAGTTAAAATGAAAATTCCAAGATATTTTGTTCCTGATTTCCAAAAGATAAGTTGGTTTTTGAGGTAGATGGCTGGTTTTTTATATTTTTGATTCTTGCTGAAGAAGACTGCTTCGGTTTTGTTAGTGTTAAGAGCAATTTTTCACTTGTCATACCAATTAGAAAGGTCATTTATGTGTTTGTTTAATGCGCAGGCAAGATATATAGGGTTTTTGTTTCAACAAAGAATGGCAGTATCATTAGCATAAATTGCTGCAATGGTATTGAATCTAGTAGGCATATCAGAAATGAAGAGGGAGAAGAGCAGTGGTGAAATTTTGCTTCCTTGAGGTGTGCCAGCTTGGATATTTTTGATTGAGGAATAGTTTCTATTGATTTTGACTGAAAAAGTTCTATTAGAAAGGTAGGAGTGGATAAGCTTGATAATCGACGGTGGAAAATTCAGGTTAATACCGATTGTATGGAAAGGTAAGCATTCGATTTAAAGACGGAAAAGGGCGAACCGATTACTTGTTAGAGGTGCTAGTTAGGTATATGAGGCGCAAAGTAATTTTTATAGGAAAAATGAAGTTTTAACAGTTATGGTGGAATTTTTTTCATCTTATTTTTATTTTGATATAGCGTATTTAAAAATTTTATTATCAAAAATTAAATTTGTTTTTATTACAATATAAAACCCCTCTAATAATATCTCTCTTCCTCCCATTACACGACTGTGTTTGTATCCGTCCCACTTGAACCGCTAGTCAATTTTTCCACACAATCGCTGGTCGAATTACACTTATCTATGAAGTTAGTTTCAGCTGGGAAAAGAAAAAAAATGCATAATTAATTTGTCCAATTCCTTCAAATTATAGGATGCCAAAAACAAAATGGGACTAAAATGAAATAGTATATAAATTGATCCAAGTTGATAATCATAAAATTACAATATTGTTGAGAATCTAGACATAAGAAATTAAAGTGCGTCTTGTTTCAAGCTTTCAATATTGATATCATTACTCAATATAAATGAGATTTTTGTCGTAAATGACTGACATTTATATTTAATTTTTGAGAAATAATACTGCTATTTCATTAACAGCGACAGTCATTAACTATAGTTCCAATTTTCTCAAAATTTGATCAATGGAGATAATGAAAATTAATTTGTATTCAAGTCCTGTTGATGAAATAAGTGATAAAATATGGTCACATGTTAGATTGAAATTCATAAATTATTTTAGTTTTTTTGGTTCTCAATAGTCGGTCAGCAATTCCATGCCATAGCTTTTAAAGTATTTACCGTTGCAATTAATATTATTTTTTCTGTGATTTGAGTTGCATCAATTTTTTTGATGAATCTCTCTTAATACGAAAAGATCTATCAAGAGGTTTTGTAGCGAGCAAGAAGCTGGCCTACTCTTTTTAATCCGAACATATCACTGAATGTTTTTGCATACGTGATAAATTGCAGAATTTTGCTTGAGAATGCTCCGGTTTCCATTTTTAAGTTGTAAAAATACAAAATTGAAACAGGTACAAATGACTTCTCAATACGATCGCAAGAATAGTTGAAAACCAAAATTTCAATTTTGGTAATAGAATACAATAATGAATTTCAAAATTCGTGTGTAGCATTTTAATACAGGAATCAAATGGATATCGTTAACAGTCGAAATCCTGTACAAAATTTCTTCGCAATGTTATAAAAATAAAAGAAAACAATTCTTGAGGTTTGTTCTTATGTTTCTCATCCTTCGGTAACAAGAAATGACAAAGATGGCCATTTCAAAAATTAATATTTGATATATTTTCAAGAATAAAGTTCCGTCAAATCAACTACTATTTCAATATCAGCAGCCGTTTACTCGTAATAATAAAAATACATTTAATAATTTTTTCTAAAAGTATCCCACTAACATTAAACCTTTAGGGGCACATCTCCTTAAGAAGTATAACATATGGTTATCATGCACCCAAGATGACTAGGAAATCTGTCTCGTTATCTTATCTTCTCTTTATTTTCATTATCGAGAGTACAGAACTCGTTATGTTTTGTATCAGCTTCTTGAGATCTTATTACCTATTTTTTTTTTTTTTTTTTTTTTTTTTTATCGGTTACAAGATAATTTTATTTTTCATGCCCTTAAATTTGGTGTATAGATATTATTGAACTCTTCTCGTTTGTTTTGAATGACTTAACAAATTCAATTCTAAAGTTCTTCTGAAATATTAGGCATGCGTTTGCCTTGTGTGACGATCCGTGTTCAAGAAAAGAGGATGTTGGTGATTCATCTGAGACTTAGTCGCATACTTGTCTTGAGCGACATCTCTTTGTACCCGGCTTCTGGTAGACAGGCGACACATCGGTTTCCAATCAGTTGTAAGGCAGCTAACTATTAGTGGTTAAAACCACTTGGATTCAAGCACCGGATCATTTCCTCGATGTCTATGGCAGATATCTGCTCTCCTTTATTGGGTCCGAATTCTTTTTCAGTTTCTTATGTTCTCATTTCAAAAAAAATTTCTCCTTCAATTTGCCATAAATCGTCGTTACCACTCTTTTCTTCAAGAATGTCTGTTATGGCCTTATTGTAGACGCATCAGTTGAGAAGATAAATGAATGGCTATCTACTTTTGTCAGATTCCAGGTTGTCTCGACACCAAGATGACCTTACAAGGATATCGCTTTTTAAGACTCATAAGGGTCTACGTGCTTTAAGGAGGAGCTGGCTTAATTAACTTAAAATGAGTAAAAAAAAACTTAGCAACCTGGTGACTTAATCAATATACAGATCAAACAACACAGTTTTTATGAATGAGCAAGCTGGAAGTCGAAGCTCATGAATCCTCCAATGCCTATCCAGATGTAATATTAGAGGCCGATTTAAATATGTCTCTTTGAAAAAAATAGAATAGGAATTAAATCCACCGAATAATAATAAAAATAAAGGGACAGAAGTATTTTCCATCAAACATTTGATTTTGCATATTACAAACTCTGTTCTTCACAAATCCATTAAAGTAGGATATCTCTATTATCACATACATCCTTATATTCTCAATCTTACAGGACATTTGAAATATCATACAAGACACAGTAGAGGTAAACTTGTTCAAAATTGGTCAATTTCATGTTAATTTTATACAGATTGTATATCTGAACCGAAATGTGTCAGTTGTCAGCACCACATTCATTAAATTCAAAACCTTGGCCTTGCAGTTAGCAAAGAAATTACAAGAGTTTAAAGTTACCCATATTTACCTATTCAAAAGGCCAAAAGCTCTCATTTCATCTTGTACATACTGAAATAATCAAGAACCCAGGAAACATCTCAAGAAAAAGACAACAAACCAACTTTAATAGAAATTACTAGCATTGAATAAGTTTAAAATTATGCCTGTTCCTTTTTGCAAACCATTTTCAGAATAACAAAATAAGTCAAGGTTTTAGATCTATGACAGATTTTAGCAATTGGAAGTCCTCTTTTTAAAAACAATCTCGCACAAAAAAATAAATAAATAAAATCATAAACAAATTGTTCTAATAATGAAGATATATTCGAATGCAATGAGAAAGAATTTTAAGACTAATTTATTTCTCTATTTTTAAACATATCGTTTTTTCACCTTGTGACCAGCGAGTAGCCAAGTTTTTAAAACAATTATCAAGTTATTTTAAACCACTATTTGTATGACACACAATTTTATAAAATTATATTCTTGAATGGTTTACCATTATGTTTCTAAAACTAATTATAAATTGTTTGACACATGGGTTTAAATTACTGCTGTTTTTACTTAACAGTCCTATAAATAATATACAATATCGATTCCCATATTTTTAATACTTAGCATTTCCTTCTCTTCTAATTTTTTGTTTTATTTAATTCAATGTTTTAATTTAGACAATCTACTCAGTTTATTTTCTAATAAATAGATAGCTGATACGTTTGCTCAAAATTCCAAATAATATGGGCAGTGAAATCTAATGATTACTAAACAAACAAAATTAATATTTATCGAACAAAACTCAATCAACTGCATAAGCCTATCTTTGATGCAATATCTTAAGTGACTGAACTTCATAGAAGTGAAAGCAGAAACTAGAGCTTCAAGAGAATAATCAAAAGAAATGCTTATAAAAAAAATTTTTTTCCTTTATTGGTTTCCAGTTACTTGAGGGTACTTCAGATTTTCTTGAGATATATCAATTACAATTTAAGAACTGCTACAACATATTCTTACATGTAACAAGAGCACAAAATATGAAGAACCACTATCATTTAAGAAGATGGATGTATTTTCAATTTATTTTAATGAAACAGGATCCTATTTTGTGCATAAGTTATTTTTACCCACTGAATCAAACGAATAAAAATGCTTTAACATTCCTGTAATTGATACATATATCAGCATCATCAATAAGTGAAACAAAAGTATACATAAATTCTGCTTTCTTTATGCATTGATATTGCATCATCAAAGCACCATTATTGTTCACTTCAATATTTATAATACAGATTTTGAAGTTTGTGTTTAAAAGATGTTCAAAATAATTTAAAGCATTTTCTTTCTTTAAGAACTTTGTTTATCATGTCTACGCCATAATTTATTATTTTGCCTTTGATAATTTTCACAATCATTTAAAAATTTAATAATATACTTGCTATGAAAAACAAATACTGGAATTGCTTAAAATGTTTTAAGGATTAAGAAATAGAAAATTACAGTCTTAAAAGGCATCAATTTTATGAATTTTTTCCCCCGATTCACAAAATATGAACTGTTAAATATATGCATTTTTAATTCAATATCTTTTCAAAGTCGGGGCTTAAAATACCAACAAGGCAAAACAGGGATGGCCCAATTAACAATGGTAAGAGTATGGTGTAATATAACAAATAATATGACAATATAATTTGCTGTCACCAGACTGACAGTCTACGTTTTATCCACATACAAAACAATACAAGCCAGTTATGTTAATAGAAACTTCTATTAAATAATTCTCCCTCCGACTTATCCAGAATCTATCCTGAGTAATATTCAGCTTGTCATTTCTAGGGTGAATGTCCTAAAAAAGTGTCTGGCTTTAAGGTTATACCACAATAAATTGCAAAATTGATTTATATTATTATAAATTAAGCATATGCAGCATGCTTTTCACTTTTATAAGGTGTATTAATGTGGCTAGGAGGAAGAAAAAACTGCCAACTGTAGTTTTTTCTTATTATTATTAATTCTATTTATCTTAAAAGAAAGAATTTTTGTATAAATATTGCACTCATTGATATGGTAATTACAGCGCAAAGAGATTGTCGGACAACTAAAAAATTAGCAAGCACGATTAAAATTGCACACTATGCAAGGACCAGAAAAAGGTGTTATGTGCAAAAACCCATAAATAGTCACTTTTTAAATACTCTATTTCAAAATTATGTTTTGAAGTGGGATGCTTTATCACTAGAAACACCCTTGGAGAACTGACAAAAATATCAAAATGCTCAATAACCTGGAAGACCATCTAATCATCCAAACAGCATGCACACAGAATATAACCTGCATAGGCCCATGTAATTGTCCATACTACTGTGACAACCATAATATGTACTTATGTTCAAAATAATTTTAACAGTGATTAACAAAAACTTAACCTTAACAGTGATTCACCAAAATTGAGTTTTGAACATATTGGAAAATATATTGATGGATACTTCTCAGCAACAATCATTAATTCATGAAGAAAACAATGAAAAATGGTGAGTACTGAAAGTGGTAAAAATATTGTTTGCAAAGCAGTATTGTAAATAAAGATATTTTTTAGAAGATTCATTGGCATTTCTTTTTTCCGCTCAGATGGTAAACAAATAACTGAAGAAGTCAGATAGTTCTATTAAGTAGCATTAGCTGTTGTGGAAAAAAAAAGTGTATACTTAACTTCCAGAATTCAACAGCAGAGATTGTTAAGAGCATGGAGTACTCAATATTAATTATTAAATTAAAATAAAAGTTAATAAAGAATTGCATTCTTCTGCTAATAAATACAATAAAGGTATACTACAGATGCTAATCTAATTTGACATTTCAATTTAACACATTGCATTAAGTGATATTTTGAATTTCTTTAAAATAAAATTTTTTGAGCCGTAAATTTTTATTTATAAAGATCCGACATATAATTTAGATTAAGTACTTTAAATCCTCTTTTTATTTCAATAAATTGAATAATCTCCCCTTTTTTTAAAACTAAAACCTCTAACCTATCACATTTAAAATAATAAGCAAATATATGCATTCTTTAATATACAAATTCTGGAAACCAGATAATGCTAAAATTAATTGCAAATAATCTACATTACTCTATCCAATTCTTGGTTGAAAACAAAACAGAACATCATGAAATATCTTACTTTATTTATCCTGAACATGGATTTTATAGATAAATAATAAACTTTTATCACAAGATGAATTAAAATTTATGTTTTCTTGAACACAAACAATAAAGAAAACTTTAGGAACACCTTATTTAACCATATAAAAATAAGTAAAAGAAGGTATTTACAATGCTAAAAAATAATATACAAAATTATTACGGTAGAACACATCCAAGAAAACAAAACATCCTGAAAAAAACTTTTTCAGTATCATAATAATGTATGTGAAAACATAATACATATGAATTTACCTAAATTTTCTAGGTAAAAAAATGTATATCACAAATTTCAATAAAATTAAAATAATTCACTCAGCATTCTTTTTTTTTCTTTTTCTTTTGCTATTATGAATGTTTAGAAAATGCTATGAATTTGAAATGAATTAATGAATGTTGTTTACATGCATAACATGCTTTTCAAAACTCAATAAAATACAACCAAGGAACTATTTAAATGTTACAAGCAATCATATTATAATGCAAGCACAAGTCAAATTTATACATGCAAGTACTATGAAAAAAAAATCCAATCAAAAATATTTCCACACAGTTAACAAAACAAGTTTTAATTTTTATTTAAAACAAGAGGATGGCGTCAAGTCTTTGGTCTCGCATGAGCAAGAGGGAATGCTGAGTGGGGTTTGGTGATGTTGCTATTTGGACAAACCTGACTGCTGCTGTTGGGGTGTGCTGGCAAAGGCAGGGCTCTGTCCTTGGGGATTGGCGGTGGCATTCATGTTGGGCTGCGGTTGACCAGTCAGCCTGGACAGTATGCCTCGCTCGGACATCTGCAATCTCTGGGCAACAGGGGGGATACGAGCCAGAGTGGCAGGAAGGCGACTCACGTCAGACTTCATATCACTGAGCAATTCTTCCAACTGGTTAAGAACTGGAAAATAAAAATAACAAAAATCAATAAAACTAATAAAATTAAAAAACTAAAACTGGATGATTTATTTTAGCTCTTTTGAACCTTAAAAAATATTTTAAGAGTGCAAGTTAGATTGATACAGATTCACACACTGTACAGATTCACTTTATAAACAGTTCAATAACTTGTTAAATTGAATTTTTTATTAATGAGGACAGAATGAAGCACTTCTAATAAAAAATTTTCAAATGCCTAACTATCATAGGGTAAATTGAATGTAGTAAAATAATAATAATAATAAAGATGGCTTTCTGAAATAACTATCTCTATAATTATAGTAGTAAAATATAAGACAGATAAAAATCTTGAATATAGTGTTTAAAAAAAGCATAAGCAACAATATGAATACAAATTGCATATTATATATATAATGTGTGGTAAGTACAAGCGGTTAGATTTAGAGACCACGAGGAGAACACTAGGAGCGTCTAAACGAGATACACTGTCAGAGACCGTACGTAATGTGTATATGGTTTTAAGTATTACATAGAATTCATATTGTGGAAGAGGCACAGGGTGCCATATGTATTTAGTATTGTTAATATAGTATATATTAATATTATAATATAATAAATTAATATAAAGAAAGATTGGTCTTACATCCTGACACAACTAGTCGCTAACAAGCAGCTACCATATTTCAGACGTGGGATAGCGACTACAATAAATATATATATTATATGGTAAATTATCAATGCAGAGTAGATAATATCATGCATACATACTTCTGTCAATTATAGAGTAACAAATTTTACTTTTGGTTCCTTTACTTCTAACATTTTCTACTAATTATTTACTTTCCACCTATTCAACATATAATCTTTTCAATACGATGCAAAGAAAAATTGAATTTTCAAATATTAATTCAAATTCTTATTCCCACCATAAAAGGTATTAGTTAAGCTTCCCATTATTTAAAGAATTTTTTTTTTTTTTTTAATTATGAATGTTTGTAAAACCTTAGCAACTGGTGTTACATGTTAAAATTGTTTGTCTTTAGAATCACTTTGCAAAACCTTTAAAAATTATGAAGCAGTCAGCTTCAAATATATAAAGTTGAATTAGATTACCTTTATGAAGAACTGCATTTGCAGGCTTGTTACCAGCAAGCGATTCTTTAGATAAATGTTGATGAGATTCAGCCAAACATTCTAACTCTGCAAACCTAAAATGCAAAAACAAAATTCATTAAAGGAGAAGAAAAGAAAGCAGTTGCCAGAAGAAACTTAAGCATTTGAAAATGTTTTAACAAAAAACAAAATGAAATTTTTAAAAAATGTATATAGCAGGATTATTAATGATTCTTACCTGGCATTAAGAGCCATAGCTGGATGATTTGGATCTTGAGTAAGATTCAAATATGCTGCTCTTCTTAGTTGCTCTTCAATGACTAAAGCTTGCTCTAGAAGCTATAAATAGAGCAATAAAATTAGAGGAATTGAATAAATTTACTTACAAGGAAAACATTAAGTTACCAACTAAGAAGGATAGATGTAGTTAACTAACTACATAATTAATAATTATTTAATGAAAAATTAACTTACTTTAAATCGCCTAGCAAGAAACTTGTTTTTAATTTCTAAAAAGTTTCCTTTGCCAACATCCATCTTGAAAGGTTCATTTATGATGCTGAAGGCAAAATCACTTTGAATATCTTGCCATCTTCCATACCCATGCCTTAGAAATATTAAGAAAAATTGGGGACAAGTATAAAATGCTACTTTAACTAGCTCAAAATAAAAAACTCATAGAATGGCAACACAATTAAAATATTTATACTTACGATAAGAGAAACAACTTTTTATAAACTATATTTACATTTACTTATAATTTAAAAAGAAAGCAAAAGCATAATTTTGGTACTTCAAATTCAAATATACAATAGATCTTTTAATAGATATCAAATTTTCATCTTTCATATATTTTATTTCAATATTTTTCCCTTTCTTTTTATTCTTGATAAGCATTCTGAGCAGTTTATTTAATGTTAACTTCTTTACAACAGAATAATAATTTATGAATTGTAAACATAAAATATTTTTAACTTAAAAAATCAATTAGATAGGACAAGTATTTTATTAACACACACAAACACACATATTTTTAACTTAAAAAATCAGAAAACAATAAGGTCTCACAACAGAAAACATAGTCGAACAAAGTGCAAAAAATACAATTGCAATAAAGAAAAAAAACTTTTTAATTCGCAAAATATTAAAACTTATAATGAGCTATTTTGTAAAAATTTAATATTTAAGAAAGTAAAATAATTTTGATTCAGAAAGTTATTTGTAATTGAAGGCATTTAGTTATGGAGGAGGAATCCCAAAATTTTAAATTAAGGCAATTATATATTCAGCAGTTTTTTTTTTTTTTTTTTCTGCTCCCCCACATAAAAAAGGATACTTTACGATGCCAGCCAGAAGCCAATAATCATGGCGCCTGTGCCAGATTTCATATTCTCTTCCAGGAACAGCAGCTCGTTCTTCATTTTGCCACAAGGTATGAAGTTCAGTGAAACCACCATCAGCAATATTAAACATGAATTTTCTTTTGCCTTTGGTATCTGTAGATTCCTCCTTGGTCTCGTCCTTAGATGGTTTGTCATCATCTTTAATTTCAATGACTTCAGTCTTGTTATCTAGGGGAAAAAAAAAGAAATAAGGTTGAAACATGATATTTTATAAGTAAGTATTATTTAGTGCCTTGGGGAAATTTGAAATTATTCCAGGTAAAATAAAATTGTTTTGTTTCTTAACGATATTTTGCACATTTAAAGTAAACATAAAAACTTGATAAATATATGAAAAATATATAAAAGCAATGTTCACTTTCATATACAGAAGAGAAAAGAAATTTTTTCATATAAGAAATTGATGTTTCACAATTGTACACATCATATCAATAAACAGTGATGACTTATGATACTTGACTTATCAAGTCAATAATTTAGAGGTGTATTAATAATATAATAATTATTGCAAGTTTAATCTATAGAAAACTCTTAGAAATGAAACAAATGTAAAAAACAGATTATCTCAAAATTCAACAAGCCTATTCCTTTATAGCCCAAGTATACAAATGATAATTTTTTTATGGCCAATGAAACTAGTATTAACCTCAGTAACAGCAAATGTTTCAACTGTGTAACTAATATTATCTAAAATAGGCAACAATTATAAATGAAATATATTTTTATATTGTTGCAGTTCTATAATCAATAGTACTGCTAAGACAGTATTGAAGACCTTATAACCAATTGGGTAATTTCAAAAGTGGTTGCATAAACAGCATGCACATAATTGGCTAATCATAAATCATACCAACAATGCTGTGCAAGGATACTGGTAATAGTATTTGTTAAGGCGAAATGAAGGCTCTAAAAGGGCAAAATGCATTAATCCAATACAAGATGGAATGATTGTGCAACAGGCCAAACTACACCAATGGAGTATGTCCTCTTTCATGCCAACCTCGATACCTTTCATCATCACACAGTACTTGGCTGTGAGGCAGTTACATTTACTACACACTTTAATCACACAACTTTGATAAGAGTTGTCTGAAGTTATGCCATAGCCGAATGTCATGGTTGCCAACAGACTGGCATTATCTAGTGTTTAGCGATCAATTCTACTTCCACACATATTTAATTTCAATAAAAACACATTCTTAACATAATTTTGATTGAAAAAACACTACGAAATTTATAGCTAAATGAAAGTAGGCTTTTTTTAAAGAAATTTTTTTTTTTTTTTTTACATTTATTGCAATATGTTTCACAAAATTCAAAGTTTCTAGAGAATGTAATGTGAATCTACAAAACACCAACGAAGATTAAATTATAATACAAATCTCCTAATTCAAAACCTAATAGCACATTCTTTATTATAGACACTAAGCATATAATATTACCATTGTTTTTGTCCTTATTTTCATGTGATCTATCTTTATTTTCTTTGTCAGCATCTTTATCTTCATCTTCTATCACTTCAGGTTTTTCTTCTATAAAAAAGCAATTAAAAAAAAATTATGGATGTATGTTCCAAATATGATAATTAAAGACAACAAATACAAATAGTAAACAAATATAAAAAAATTACCTTTCTTAATTGGAACGGATGAATCAACTTCCATTATTTCATCCTTGGCATCTACTTTCTTTTCAGGTTCTTTATCATCTATTATAACTTCCTCAATCTCCTTTTCTTTTTCTTTTATTGGTTCTGTGGCTTCTTTTGGTGTCTCCTAAAAATACAAAAATGTTCAAATTAAAAAAAAAAGACAAATAATAATTTGGCTATAAAAAAAAAGCAAATATATAAAATATCATATATATATATATATAAAACAATTTTTATGTTCTAATTTGATTTTTTTATATGATTATATATATATATATATATTAGGTTGGGGAAAAAGAAATCCATTATTTTTATATGAACTTCAGGACTTTATTTAACATGCTTCGGATTGTCCGATTTGGGTCAAATATGCACCGTTTTTGTTGTATGATTTGTTGCCATTTTAAAGGTAACTTCATAATGCCTCTCATAGAAGTCCTGGTCTCTATTTGCAAAAACTCTAGTAGTCGATTTTCACAATCCCCTAGATGCCAATTTTTTATCATTAAAGAAATTTTGCAATGCAAGAAAAAGATGATAATCGCTTGGTGCCAAGTCCGACTGTATGGCGGATGCATTAAAACTTCCCAACCAAGCTCCCTGAAGTTTCTGGCGAGTCACTGTAGATGTGTGTGGCCTAGCGTTGTCCTGGTGGAACACGACTCCTGTCTCCTGTTGGCGTTTCTGGTCAATCACTATCTTCAAACGGTCCAGTTGTTGACAGTAGAGATCAGAATTTAGCGTTTGGCCATATGGAAGCAACTCATAATAAATAATCCCCTTCCAGTCCCACCAAATGCATAACAGAACCTTCCTGGCCGTTAGTCCTGGTTTGGCCAATCGTTTGAGGTGCTTCACCGCTCTTTTTGACCACGATCGTTTTCGCACAGGGTTATCGTATGTGATCCATTTCTCATCTCCAGTCACCATCCGTTTAAGAAATGGGTCTATCTCATTCCGTTTGGCCAAGGCTTCGCAGATAGAAATTCGATCAATCACGTTTTTTTCTGTTAATTGGTGTGGCACCCAAACATCGAGCTTCTTTTTGAATCCAGCTTTGTGTAAATGGTTTAAAACTGTTTTATGGTCGATTTTTAGCTCCTGGGCGATGTTATGACTGCTAACATGCCGGTCAACTTCGATCATTTCTCCGATTTTATCGACCGGCCTACCTGTGCGAGGTGCATCTTTAACATCAAAAATTCCTGAATGGAATCTACGAAACCAAAATTGCACATAATTGGCTGTTACAGTATCGGAACCATAAACACCATTCACAATTTTAGCCGCCTGGCTTGCATTTTCGCCTTCGTCAAAGAAAAACTGTAAAATGGACCGAATTTTCTCTTTGTTCACTTCCATTTTTAACACCCTGTAACTCCCAACTGAATGGACCAAACAAAAAACAGAAAAAGAATTATTTTAGTACGAAGTGCCACCTTTCTAACGAGCACAAATCTGAAATTGTTTAATTGATACTTTACGTGATATCGATCACTACAGCCATCTATCGAAAAAATAATGGATTTCTTTTTCCCCAACCTAACGCAAATATATATATTCCCCAACCTAATATATATATATATAATCATATAAAAAAATCAAATTAGAACATAAAAATTGTTTGAAACATGAAACACATAATAATATTCCACATTTGAATTGAATAATTCTCGATTTAATTGGTAATTTTTGGAAGAAGAAGAAATTGTAGATACTGTTTATCCTCCCCACCATTTAAAAAGTAGCAGTGAAGCATACAACAGCTAAAATTTGATATTCTGCTAAGGAAAAAATTACAACACCAAATTTCCAAACTGAACAATACAACCCATTTTAGTCAGTAAGTCTATAAAAGAAAATGTATTAATCATTAGAAGTACTCAAACACCAAGCCAATAGATTAATAAAGAATAATTTTTCACAAATTAAAAAAAAATGTATTATTTTTTTGGAAAAAAAAAAGTAAATCATGGCAAGAATTTACCTCTGAAACCTCAGCAGTCTTATCTTTGGTTTCGGAGGAGATATCCTCTGCCTTGCCCTCTTCTACTGCAGCAGAGGGTGCTGGTGTTGAAGCAGGGGTTGGAGCAGGTGTTGACTCTTTGCTGTCAGTAGGGGTTGCACCACTACCGCTGGTGGGAGCTGAAGCAGCTTGGGGTACCTCAGGCATTTTGTTCGGGAGTTCCCCAGGTGGTATGCTATAGAGGCCATTGATGTGTTCAAACTCTTGAACCTAGAAAAAAAAAGATAATGATGACTTTTTAATAAAATACAAATAAATAGAAACACAA
The DNA here is from genome assembly GCA_021605075.1 of Caerostris darwini. Lineage (NCBI taxonomy): Eukaryota > Metazoa > Arthropoda > Arachnida > Araneae > Araneidae > Caerostris > Caerostris darwini. The sequence goes on from BPLQ01007760.1 coordinate 369,203, forward strand.
TATACAAATTAGCATATCTAAAAAGAAATCCTTTATAAATTGGGGGGAAAAATGGTGAAATTTAGAAAAAGAGAAGCTTAACTATTACAATTATCTATAAAATTAGCATTTTTCAAAAATATATCATAATTTTTAATATTTAAATCGTTTATGTTTTAATAAGTTATTTTTATTAGACATATTTCTTAGATTGAGGAAATATGTCGTAAATTTTGTAAAAATATTTTAGTTAACATTCATGACTTTTTAAATCTAAAATTTTTTTTTGATACCATCTGAAAATCAGAACTTTGTTAGTCAAATTTTTAAAATTCGAATTTTGCTAGATATTTCAAGTTTTCCCTACTTAAATATATTCCTATTTATTAAATAAATTATGAAAAATGTGATATTATATATATAAAATTAGCTTTTCAAATTACTATTTAAAAATTCTAACTGCTTAAGAATCACTTATTTTTACACAACTATCTAAGAATTACTCCCAGAAAAAGAGAATCTGTATTGTGCTCACTTTCTTTCTTATCAAGGACATGACTCCAATCCTTGTTAACACATGTTGTCTAGAAAGTCCTTCCCTAGGCACGCCATCGGCAAATGTCTCGGAATTATCAGCACCAGGTTCACAAAGGTGGCGCATAAATAGAGAAACGTAGGCCTTGAAATTTTTTTCAGACTTGCCTCTCAGATCACGCACCAACCTAAAACACCATCATTAACACATCAATAAAATAAACTGCAAATAAATTAAACAAATCTGTTTAAAAATTAAAATTTTTTACCATTGTGAATTAAATGCATCTTGAGGCGGCATGCCATAGCGCATTATTGCATTCAAAAAGGCTTTTCTCTGTCTGGCATTGAATCCCAGAACCTATAATAAAATGTTTTATTCAATGGCGTAAATCGAACTACATAATGGTCAACTGGAATAATGTTAATCAACTATAAACTTTCATAGTAAGAAACCTTGCAATGATACTTACTTCAATATTTCCACCTACACGTGCCAATAGAGGTGGCAATGGCTTATCTCTCTCAGTTTGACCCATTCTACCCTTACGGCCTCGTACTCCTTTTTCTAAGAAAAAGAAAGATAACTTTATTATATGACTGGATTACAGAAAAATAATTTACTTTTTGACTAAAAAATGATTTACTTTTTTTAAAGAAAAAATATAAAAAGAGATAAAAATTTGTTTATAAGCAAGCATATTTCCTATTATACAGAATCTTATTTTATTTAGATAAATATCATTAACTAAAATTTAAATTATTAAAAACTAAAGTATAAAAAAAATAAATTCCTGATCTTTAAAAAACAAACAAAAATCACTCAAACTAAACACAATTAAAAGAAAATTATACAAATATCAAAACACATTTCTAGGAAAGTGAAGAAAACAGCAATTACCTTCATTTTTCTCTTCAAAGTCATCGTCGTCTTCATTGTCATCTGAAAAACATGAAGCGATATGAAATAATAAGGACAATATATCAAACTTCCTCCCAAAGGGAGAAACACAGTAATGGATTGTTAAGAATAGATAATTCATTGTAACACATTAACTTTAAATAAAACCCAACAAAATATAATAATCACCAGATGGAATGGAGAAGTCAGAATTGTAGTCAGACAGATTGTCCTGCCATGTTGAATCATCTTGTGGTCCCATAGCATCATTGTAGTTAACCTGTTTGCGAACTCTCTTTCCTTTGCCCAAGGTACGAGCCATGTCTTCTTGTTGTTGCTCGTAATGATGTCGTAATAGTTTTTCCCAGTAAGCTGGATCTGCTGATTCAACTTCCTGCTTCAAAATTTCTGTCTCTGGTTCCTTTTTGAAAATAGAGATGTTCAGTTTAATACATTTAGAATTGCAATATATTTATAAACTTTCAAAAGAGTATTTTATCATAAACTGATTGATATTTATAACTTAAAATATTGTAATTCGTTCTTTTAATACACTTCACGAATCAAAACCCAGATGTCACCCCAATGCATTACAAAGAAACATAGATTTGGGGATTCACCAAATTGGAGTACAGTTCACAAATTAGGGGATTGAAGTGTTTTTCTTATCAAATGTACAGCAAAAGTTGTGCAGTGAACATTTTTGCAGTGCAATATAAAATGTTCTTTATCCACAAAATCTTGATGATAGAAGGTGTGTTAAAGATAATTTCTTGAAAGTGATATATGCACATTGCTCACAACAATGCAAAATTGAGATATAAAAACACTGAATACTGCATGCACAATTTTAATATGCAAAAATGATTGTTGTGCATGATATTATTTTGGACTGAAAAGTGCACATTTTTATTAATGTTTTCAATTCTTCATCATCTAATGTGTATGAAATGAATCAGGCATACCTACAATTATTTAGAAAACCTACCAAAAGATATTAAGAAGATATCCAAAATTTTCATCAACTGTTTCTAAAGAGTGGATAAAACGAAAAACACTTGCACAGTTGATTTTTTCGAGAATGGAGAAAGATGACACCTTGATATTCTATATTGAATGGAACAAGCACATTTCTCACTAGATGAGGTTAATTCTCAAAATTGCTGTGCATGTACTAACAACTCCAACAAGTTGAACTCTTATTGCAGCCAAAAAAAAGTCACTGTGTATCATGGATTTACCACTTCATGATTGATATTTTGACCTTTTTGATTTAGGCTTAAAAGAGCTTATACCATGCATAAGAGATTAACGATATTATAATTTATTACATAACATTGCATTCTTAACTTAAATGAATGGAATGGACAAGATAATTGTTATTGTGGCCAATGGAGCTCCACAGCACATGAAGGTCAAGTAATGGAGTTACAACAGTTAGTGTTTGGCAGCAAACACTTTTTTTTTTTATCACATTTTATTTTCTTACCAAACTTTTTAATCCTATACACACACACACACACCTGGGCCTGACTTGGCTTTCCTTGAGCAAACCGTGCAATAATTATACATAGATATTTTTATTTAAGCTGCTAAAGTTTATAGAAAAGCAGAATGCACTTTTGCTAATGAAATGCAAATAGCAAAAAAAAAAGAAAATTATAGAACTTTTAAAATTAATAGCAATAAATATTTCCAAAAATAAGTAGCCAAGTCAAATTATATTTTTGTAAATATAGTTATACATATGCTGATACATATGATGTTTTTGCTATAAAAACATCAAAACAGTCCTTTTTAAAATTTCCATGCATTATTGAACATATATTAAAATGTATGTAGGAGAACTTAAATACCCATATCTGAGAAATATACCAGTAAAATAGAATTACAAATGTTCATATTTTTCCTTTATAGGTAGAATTATTTTTTTATAGATTTACTAATTTCACATAAATGTTTAATGCAAATTGAAATAGGGGACTTACTTCTTCAACTTCTTTTGTTACATAAGAAGCTACTTTAAAAGAACTCAGGTAATCATTAGCCCATAATTCTTTTTGTTCGATTCCTTCTTGAGTTCGATCAAGAAGTTCATCAATAGCTTTATTATCATAATGGATTTCATCCTCTGAAAATCACACATTTTAATGTAAGATTTTTGAACAATTAAGCTAAATAAATTCATAAAAATATTAAAAACAAATCTAACAAAAAGAATTATTCATTTTCCTTTTTAATTATACCTAAATAAGACAGCACAAATAAAAAATGTTAAATTGTTCACTCAAACTTCTACAACATATTGCATAACTTAAATTATTCATTTAATTATTTTTATTTCGCAGAAAGTTATAATTATATATAATAATTATAAATTACCTTTGTTTTCATCATCCTTAAATAAATCTTCAGTACCAAATCTTAAAATATCATCAAGTTCTTGTTTAGACATTGTGTTTGATCGACTGCCAAGACCTGGTCTTACAACCAAATGTGTGAGCATCATCTTTTTTTTAGCAACCTATAAATAATAATTTATTGATATTAAATGCAATTTAAAATATAAGAAGTACAATTCAATATCTTAATTATATTAATTAAATATTTAATAAACACTACAAATAAAACATGAGTTTTACCTGTGTAATCCTTTCTTCAACAGATGCTCTTGTCACAAATCTATAAATCATTACTTTGTTAGATTGACCTATTCGATGAGCTCGACTGAAGGCCTAAATGAAAATACTCCATATTAATTTAAATAATTTTTAAGTCAAACAAATCTTTATTACTATTCTTATTATTTTATTTATTTTCATTTTTTATTTCACTGTAAGAACAATTGGATAAATTGAGATAAAGCAGCTTAAATGAATATAAATCTCAAAGCACTTCATCAACAAAAACACATTTTTATTTTAATAAATAAAACTTTGCATCACTTAACTACTAACCTGAATATCATTGTGTGGATTCCAATCTGAATCATAAATAATTACAGTATCAGCAGTGGCCAAGTTAATACCTAAACCACCAGCTCTAGTTGAAAGTAAGAATGCAAATTGAGGAGCTCCAGGGGCTGTGAAAAAATAAAATAGTTCTATAGAAATACAGACAAACTCGAAAATTATAAATACAGATAATAAAAGTCAAAGACATTCACCGTTAAAACGATCAATGGCTTCTTGACGTTGAGACCCTGTAATGCCACCATCTATACGTTCATATTTATAATACTCTGCTTCTAGAAAATCTTCCAATATATCCAACATTTTGGTCATCTGAAATCAATAGTAAAAAATTAATCTAATATTAAATAAAGAATAAAAACATTTAAATTTAGAAATAGAATTACTTACAAAACATTTTAAATAATTATCACTGATAAAATTATTAATATCAATATAAAAAAACGCATTAATATGCAATTAGATATTTATAATAAAATTAATTGCTCTATATTAAAACAATGAAGTTTTAACACACATGCAGAATGATTCTGGATACAGTTAAAATTATCTAATTTGTCTTATAAACAAAATATGGAAAAAAAGTTATTAAATGCCATATAGTTTGCTTATTAATATAATGCTTTAATCTATTCTTTATAGTAATAAAATGAATTTTTCAGAGATGGAAAAACAATTTTTGGAAAAGACAGATTTTCAGCATGGATTACATCAAATGATCAAATTTTTAATATAATGATCACATATATTTTTAACATAATGTAAATTGAAAAAAAAAATCTGCATCAACAAGCAGGAACCAGTATTAGTACAAGAACTATTAAATTTTAACTGATAAAAATTCATCATGTAAATATTCATACCTGTGAAAATATAAGAACTCTATGGCCTTCCTCATTTAATTTTCTCAACATTTTTTGTAATAGTAATAATTTTCCACACGCTTTTACTAAACTGTTTCCTTCAAAAGCTCCATTAGGAAGTCTAGGAGCCTCCTAAAAATGAACAGACAGTTATGTCAATTAATACATCTATTTACTATCTTATCAGAGTGAATATACATACACTTCTGAACATAAAAACAAATTCAAACTTAATAAAATTTCAATAAATCCAAAAAAAATTTAAATGCACATAAAATTATATTAAATAACATACTTGAGCAGCAGAAGGAAACAGGTATGGATGGTTACAACATTTTTTCAAATCCATCATAATATTCACTAAAGACACTTGGTGGCCTCCTCCTTTTGCATTTAATGCTTCAAAATTTCGGGTTAAAATGAATTTGTAATATTTCCTACAAAAGCAAAGTTAAAATAAGTATGAAAAAAAAAATTAATAGAATATTTTTAAAAAAAGTCTATTGAGAGAATGAAAAGTCTAGGAAATATATACAATAAAAAAAAGTTAGATTAATAACTAAAATATATTTAGAATACAAGTTATGCATGTTTGCTAAAAGTAATACTAATAAATAAAAAAAAAATGCTATATTAATAAATAAAAAATATAAAAAATGCTATATTAATAAATTAAAAAAAATGCTATACTAATAATAGGCAACATATAATAATAGATAAAACGGTATTTTACTTTTGCATTTGAGCTAGATCTACTCTTACAATGAATTCACTTTTTGCTGGAATATTCTGAAAGAAAAAATAATAAATATTAATATTTTCACTATTACTATAAAAAAAAAATTTATGTCTTAAAAGAATTGCTGATAGCATAAACAAATCATATCAAAATCATTATAATTTAAAATAAAGCAATCTTTTTTTTTTTTTTTTTTATCTGGTAGATTTCATACACATCTACAATGTGACTTTACTTGAACTATTTTATATTAAATGAAGAAAGGGACCCATGGCAACTTAAGAAATTTTGACTCTGGGGTCCCAACATTCAAAAACTTTTTCCTACAGTGAATCAATGAAGTAAACAAAAATATAGGTTAAGTAGGTAAACATTTATTATGAATATTTCTGTATTGTAATAATTAAATAATTATTGTATTGTAATAATTTTTAATTTGATAATGTTAATACTGCATCATAATGATATCAATTAATTTCATCCCTGTTGTTTTAACATTTATCTCCTTTTCTCATAATTCCAAAACTAACCACTAAAAATTTAATTGTATAAAATTTAATTAGATATAATTTTATTATTAATTTGATTGATTTTCTAACCTAATGAATAATTAAAATCTAGTTTGATGGATTATTAAATCTGATTGAACTTTAATTTATAAACAAATTAGCTCTAATGTGAGGATGAAAACTTCTGCTATTTGTCTGCTTACCATGAGAATCAACAGAAAGTCAATATTTTTTATAATATTTGGTCCAAAAATTTTTTTAATTTAGGACTTTGTTAGCATGCATGATATTTGTAGTGATTTTATTATTTGCTTTTATCATAAAATTTTCATATTCTTAAGAAGAGTATACATAATCATGCTTCTTTTTTTCTTCACTGCTCTTAAATCTTTATTGCACAAAAAGATTTAATATTAACTAGATGATTAATTATTAATACTAACAAAATAATTTAATATTAACTAGTAATACTAATTTACTGCAGCAACAAAGAAGATGTAACAAAAGGAAATCTTCTTTCAAAACTTCATAATAAATATTCAGTATTGCTATTTGGTGTAGAAAAAACACAAATCACTGACTTCTGCAGTTTCTACATTAACACTACTACATTCTTGTTCACCAGCAATGAGAGTTTTTATAATAATCAGACTGATGTAATTTTTTTACTCATTTTATAAATTAGAATATGAAATCAATAAACACAATTTTGAAAATTGTTTAGACTATGTAGGGTTTTTTTCAGTTAGAAGTTTGTATATAATTAAATTTTGCATGCACTTTATAAATAAAAAGATAAAATAAAAAATAATAAATTACAACATTAATAGGTGAACAGGAAGAAACATTCTATCCTAATTATATTCCACTAATTACAGCAACATGTTAATTTATTATTTATCTTCAATAATTAATCTGAATAATTATGAAAGATTAAAATACCTTCAATACATCAGCTTTCAATCTTCTAAGCAAATGACATCCTAATAAATCATGCAATTTTTTTACTTGTTCTTCTTTAGCTAAATCAGCAAATTCATTCAAAAATCCTTGCAAATCACTGCAAATGAAAATTAGTTAAATTATTTTAAAATTCAAAACAATTATAAACAAGATACAAAAAATTAACAAAGAAACTTACTTAAATTGAGAAGAATTTAAGAAATTCAATAAATGGAAAAGTTCTTCAAGGTTATTTTGTAGAGGGGTACCAGTTAACAACAATTTGTAAGCTATTTTATACGCATTCAGTATTTTAAAAAACTGAAATAAAAGAAAAATAAATTTAACACAATAAAATGTACAAACGTAAGGCACTATATATATAATAATATTTAATTTGAACAGAAATATTAATAATATATATAATAACCTTGGATTGATTATTTTTCAATCGATGAGCTTCATCAACAACTAGAACTTGCCAATCTATAGACCCAAGCAATGCTGTATCTATGCATACCAATTCATAAGATGTCAGAAGAACATGGAATTTGATAGGGACATCTTTCTGCAAGTAAAAAATATATATCTAACTTACATTTTTAAAAAAAAAAACATACTGAAGGACATTTATGTGCAATCTTCTTTAATTGATTGGCTAAAGAATTATGACAATTATTAATTTACTTATTAATAAATGAAATTCTGATAACCATACTTTAATAGATAATGAGTGCACAGAAATGAAACTTCATATGTACATCAGTGGCAAAAGCATTCTTACCATCCAAATCCTACCTATTATTATACATAATTTCTGTAATATTGTGCACAATTAATATTTCAATCTTACACAGAATTTCTAACCCACAGTTGTAACAAAAAAATATTCTGTCACAGAAGAAAGAACAGTAATACACATGGTGTCTAAACAATACATTTCAATAATAATAAAAGTAAATTTTTAAAAAATTAGCACTATTTTGTACACTTTTGCATATTTGTAGTCAATTCCTCAAAAATTCTTTTATCTAATAACTTTAATAAATAAGTAGAAAAGTTCGATTTGTGTTAAGCAGCATTTTAAATACAAAGTTAAATTTCACCATATTAAATACCAAATTAGGTTACTTACACGAATTCTGCCAGCTTTGCCACTGGCTTTGCTTGATCGTATTGCACCTTCTTCAAATGAGAATTCATGTTCTTTAATAACAGCTCTGCTGTCTTTGTCTCCTATATAAGTGACAACATAAAAATCAGGAGCCCATGTTTCAAATTCTCTCTCCCAATTGATGATAGTGGATAGAGGTGCACTCACTAAAAATGGTCCTCGACAATGACCCTAAAAATTGAAATTATTCTATAAATCTGTTTGCATGTATTTCAGTGCTAAGAAAATTATCTAAAATCAATTTACAACTAGTATATTATAAGATTTCTTTGTACCTCTTTATATAATGAATACAGGAACACAATAGTTTGAATGGTTTTTCCCAAACCCATTTCATCGGCCAAAATGGTATCTGTACCATTGGCCCAAGAGAATCGAAGCCAGTTCACACCCTCTAATTGGTAAGGATGCAATTCATTTCCAGTTGCATCAATAAATGGTGGTTGTTTATCATATTTTTTCTTTGGCTAAAAAAAAAAAAAAAAAAATATTTTTAAGGAAACAAATCACTAAACTTGTAGAAAAGCAGCAACACTATAAGAAGAAAGTAGGCAGGAGCACAGCCCAATTATCCTAGAGGGTCCATTAAGTGCAAATTAAAATATTCAATATAACCTTGGTATTGAAACTCCTAAGGAAATATAGCAGTAACAAGCACAACAGACTGGAAAGCTAGAAGTCCACGAAGCAAAAAGAAAGACAAGAAGCAATCTATGTTACATACTCAATGATAAGTTTGATTTAAGAAATAATTTTCATTTTTAAATGAATCAAATAAAAAAATGTATAATATATATTGCATGATTTATGGCAGTTTTCCTTATTTTATTTCCAAATTTATTTTTTCTTCAGCTTTTACATGTATTAATTATTATGCAATATAGCTTTGCAAGTTTATAAAATATGACCATTTGCATTCAATCTAGCTATTAATAATAAGTGCAACAAAGGACATACATTAAAAAGTCTTATTTAAAAGACATCTACTACATAAGCAAGAAATAAAATTATACTAATTGTGTAACTATCAATACTCAACTTCCTAAGAAGCTAACAATGTTATGGGAAAAAAAGCTTTAAATAGTGACATGAACAAAATTTTCAATAATTACCTGTGTTTTAATTACTTCCTCCTGCAGTATTGCAAGAGTAAACATAAAACACATTAGTACACATAAAACATTTCATTGATTAAGTATGCACTTTAAACTTAGGTGTTTTTTTTTTCACACATTTAAAGAAATTTATTAAATTATCTACAAATGCATTCAATTAAAGATTAAAGTTAACTAGTTTAGAACTTTTATTATTTTTATTAACAGGAAATTACTATAATATATAAGGCATCAAAAAGAAAATTACTCACATCCACAGTCGGTTTATCAGGTGGAGGAGTCAAACGCCTGGTACCATCTTCATCTCTAAGATCTTTAGGCCTCTTACCTTTAGTACTTTTACTTTTTACATATTTTTTATTTTGACTTTCAAGAGCAGCTCTGAAACAGAAAAATAAATAAATAAAAATAAAATTTTTAATAAATGAAAACATTTTCTAAAAAAGGGCTATGAATAAATGACCAAATATTAAAGATTTTTTTTTTTTTTTTTTTTTTTCCTAATTTTTATTTCATCAGATTGAAGACATAAAATGTAGCTTAAGTTTTGTGAATAAGTTAATAATGTAAGAATTAATGAAATGTTTTTCTTCACATTAACATGTTCTATGCTACTTAGGACAAATTTTAATCAAGCCTGTTACTGATTGTAAAACTGAATTAACTTCATAAAAACTTTTAGGAATGCAAATAATTCAAAATTGAAAGAAAAAAAAAATACCTCAAATCCCAATAGTAACTTTCAGCTTTCTGCCAATCCGGAATTTCGAAGTCATCAGTTATTTGACCTTCCTCCCAGGTAGTAAAGTCATAAGGAAGATCCCTCCATTTAACCAGGTATTTGGTTTTGCCATCTTTACCAACCCTAATAATAATATAAATTAAATGTAAAAAACTCTAATCAAACATTAAATATATTTTTCACATTGTATTCTTGTTTCCTTACCGGTGATTGATAATTTTGTGTATCTGCAACCATTCGGGACGAATGCCGTAACGATAAAATTTCTCTTCCAAATTTTCAAAAGTCTCTTGAAATCGTTTATCTTCTTTCTTTCCAACCTCCATTCCACTACTTCCATCATCTAATGCAGGAGGTTCTTCCATATCATTTTTGCGACAATAGCAACGAAACAATGATGGATGAAAATATTCCAACTAAAAAGAGATTTTTAAATATTCAAATTACACAATAGATTTAAAATGTTGCTTATTAAAAGAATAATGATCCATTAAGAATTATGTTACATCAAAAAAATTATGATTAAATTTTATTTTTAACTCCTTTTATAATTTTATTATATACATCTTTTAAAATTTCAAGTGTTCAAAAATGCTTACTTTGAAACTATTTTTAAATAAATATACAAAGTAATTATAACTTTTCTTGTAAATAAAAAATAATTATTTTAATTTTAATCGATCTGTAGCTTTTATAATTTCACTTATTTGTGAAAATTCTTTATAATTTTTCATAATGTCTAACTATAATACATAGAGAATTTTAAAAAACTAAAAAACCAACTTGATAATTATTTTTAATTAGCTTTTGATATAATTAATTTTAAAAAAACTTCACAATTCTTTGAAATTCATAAAAGTAACATTTTCAGTAAATGTACATTGTGCCTTGATGTAAGAAATTCAACTATAACTTGTATTCCCCCCCAATTGATCTGTAATCTTTTAATTTTGGAACAAAATAAACAAAAAAGTTAAATAAAACTCCAACAAGGAAAATTGCAGTTCAATATAATACAGGTGCTTGTAAATGTACATCATACTTTATTTCTAACAAATAGGTTCTATCTAACAACAAATTGGCACAGGTGCATATACTTTTGTTGAAAAACCAATTACAGCTGTTATACACCATAAAAATTAGAACTATGTCAGTAAGAAAAAAAAAAGTTGAATGGTTTAATCCTGCTCCATGGTGATGGTACGGTAAGAATTTGATACAAGCAGAGCAAAATCGTCAATTACTAATGACAACTCTCAAAAGGTGGAAGAATTATATTTCGAAGTTCTCAACAACAGTTCTTAACCAGCAACCTCTTAGCCTTTTCATCAAAAACTAACAAATTATGAATCTAAAAATTGTGTGATTTACTTAATATGTTATTTCTTACGAAGTTACCTCTTTAAAAGAGATGGAGAACTAAACATTTTCAGAATAAAAAAATTAAATTTTCGAATTTCCAAATCAGTCAATAGATAGGCAATCAGTATAATATCCAAATAGTACCATGGAAAGATATATTTTCTGTAATTAAAAAAAAAAAAAAAAATTTTTAATTAATAAAAATTTATCGAAAAGGACTCCTTGCCTGAAACTTATAACATGCATATGAAAGAATTGTCATTTATGCCAATTTCATTTAATATAAATTTACTCAGTAAATGTTTTATCTAACTAACTATAATATTCATAGAGATTTTAGCAAAAGTAATACATACCTGAGCTTCAGAAATCCATGAACAATGCCAGTACGATAAATCATGCCATTTGACGAAAAATTCCCTCTGTGGTTTTGCTTGAGGTTTACTACTGGTGGAAGGCTGAAGTGCAGGATCTTCTTTATCATTCTCTTCTTTTTTGACATCCTCTGACTTAGGTACCTCATACCATCGCCATGTAAGGATTTTTGCTACCTTTGCTTTTAGTGGTTCAACCTCAAATTACAACAAACAGTTAATTACAAATTACAGGCTTAGTTTTTACAAATAATAATAAGTAGCAAATACAAATAAAATAAAGATATTATAATCAATTTTAATAACAAAGTAGTAACATTTTATGATATAAGAATTAAATGAAAAAAATATTAAATCATAAAAAATCATTTTTTAATAGCTATTCACATTTTTAAAATGTTTCAAATATATAAAGAGAAATATTTAAATTAAATCTACATTAAAAGCCTAAAGCTGTACAAAATGGAAGATTTAAATAAAAAAAAGGTTACTAAAATTTTAAAATCTATTCATACAATCAGACAAATAGGAAAAATAAAACCTAAAAACTGAGCTTTTTTAAAAGGCTATAGAACTATTATATTATTAGGCTATAAATGTTGTTCACAATTACATTCAACTACATTTTCCGAGTTTTACTCGAGTGGTTTTCATATAAAACAAACATGTACCATGCAAAATTTTATCACAAAAAAATTAATAAAATTATTTAGAAGAAATTTAAATTATTATTAAATCATAATAGAGGTGAATTTCAAGTTTGTTATAGGTAAAAAAATAGAATTAAAAAAAATGACTGAGGATTAAGAATGAATTAAAAAAATTTTTGTTTAAAAATCAAAGCATAAAAATAGGACTAATTAAAAGGGGTTCTTCCACCTTCTTTTTGATGAAAGGCTGTAAAAAATACTTATAAAGGGAAACAATCAATAAATTCTATATTTTTTTTATGTACAATTAATAAAATTTTAAGAACAAATAGTCTAAGAACTTAAAAATTTGGATCTTACAGATGAGCAGAAAGAAACAAAGACAACCAATATATCAAATACAAATGACTAATTGTAATGCAAATTTTTCAAATCCAAATAAAAATCAAATTCCAGACTACATTGTCAAGACAAAGTTTTATAAGAATATGATTAAAACTGATTCCAAGCACCTAAACAGTCTATAAAACGAATTTCAAACACATACCTTTATTTCATCTTCAACTTTCTTTTTGATTGCTACTTCTTTTGTAACAGCCCCTTCCTTAAAAGTCAAGATTCAAATACCATACATTAATTCTCATAATTAGCATACAGTAGAGATATTTTAATTTCAAAGCCATTGCTTCTAATTTCAGATTTACTGCATGCCATATGTTAAGCTCAGTTATTTTTTATAAAATATAAAACAACCAGCTTATCTCAAAGAACTAATTTAACATGAAAATATCAGAACCAATTTATTAACAGATTAGTAACATTAGCATGAAAAATCAAAATTTACAAATTATATTTAACATAGTAATATCAAATTAATTATTATTTGAAGGTATATTAATGATATAATTAGTATAATATACAATTAGAATATTTGTTTATTATAATCACTACATGTTTCAATACATAAAAAAGGAAAGGAAAAATGTGCAATTTTCAAACATGTTTGGAAGCATCTAATAGAGATAGAATTACAAGACAAAGAAATTATTCACGAAATTCTGACTATTAAAAGTAGTTTTTTTAAATGTTTCCAAAAAGACAAAATGCAAAAGAGATAAACAATTACAAGATAGAATGGAGGAAAAAATATCACAGTGTATATTAAAGACCAATTATCAGTATGCTTTTTAATAAAAGAGATTAACATGGATAAGTGCATCTATAACATCACAACTAAAAGCTCAATGGACAATAGCAGAAAACTCAGAAGGACGACGCTAAAATCAAGTTTTTAAAAAGTGCTGAAAGATAGGAAATATACAACCAATGACAATTTGTAATATACAAAAGTTATTTCATTGCATATATGATAACTCTTCAAACAAAAAATAAAATAAAATAATTTCAAAAATTACTAACAATATTGAAAGTAGTTAAGTTATAGATAGTAAAAAGTATAAGAAATAGTTGAAAATAAATAAAAATTAAATATTAAGTTAGTGTATTTATTAATTAGTAAGAATATTTATCAAGACTTAGCTTCTTCAAATTTTGCATTTATATTTTTATAAAATGTTTGCTTTCAAGTCGAGGGATTTTAAGTTATATGTATAAAATTGATTAAAAATTTTTCTGAATTTGTTTTTAGTTAAATTGTATACAATCTTAATTTATTTGTGATTTTAATAATTATCTATTATATTAAATAAATTTGTGATTTTTAGAAGTAAAAATATTTAATATGCTTTTAAAACTCAATACAAAATTGAAAAAAAAATTTATATGGATCACAACATAACCTATCTGACATGTAAATTACAAAAATTTAGATTACGCACTTTTTTTAAATATTTTTTTTTTCTCTCCCAGAGCAAGTTAAACGAAAGAAATCTAAAATTTTGATTCCACTCCCTCTTTTTTTATTTCGAGAACTCTTTAAAAAAAATTAAAACTAAACAAAAGAAAAAAGTCTCATCTTACCGAACATCGGGGACAATGCCACTCTCCGTCGGGAATTTTTTTTAGAGGGGGATTCAAGCAGTGTATGTGATAAGCAGATGGACAACTATCACAACATAGCAGCTCTCCACCATCTTTACAAATGCGACAGAATTCCATATGCTCGTCGTCTTCTTGCTCTTGAATACCTTCCCCCTCCTGCAAAATATTTCATTTCGTCGTCAGAAAGAGAACAAGTTAGCTTCAGAGAAGCCTAAATTTTTGTTTTGGTGGATGAGATAATAAATCTCTAAATTGAATTTTAACAATGGTCTAGTTCTTAATTCCAAAGAAATGAATAACTAAAGTCGAATTGAAATGAAATAAAGAATTTGAAAGCCTATCTAATTCGGAATTTTATTTTCAGAGCAATGGATGATGTCGAGCTATGGAAAGGAGAGTTGCTATGCTGCATACAACAAGTCAAGCATGACTTGCATATTACATGTTTAAGACAGTGGCGGTAACAGTAAACACTGCTCACCTGTCAGTATGCTTCATATACTCTACCTGAATAGCAGACATTGCATCCAGCTAAGAAAAGAGCACATGCAAAGGGGAGAAAACAGGTGAAATATTTTCAACATGATAATGGAATGATATACTACAGAGAGGCCAAAGGACATATCTAAAGAACTATACTATAGATATTTACTAGATGCTTCCAACATTATATTGAAAATTATAGTAGTAAAGTGGAAAAAATAAACATCAAAAGAAATTTTAACAAGTTTTCAGCTGAAAATCATCTTCAAATTTGAAATTACTCATGACAAACACCAATTATTAAAATAAACAGAAAAATTTAGTTAAATATCATGTATAATTCTTTAAACTTTTCATGCATAATACATAATTTTTTTTGCTGCATTTGCTTTATAACAACGTAAATTTTAAATATTTGTAAATGAATTAACACACCCAATACACAAAATTTATATTGTCTTAAACCTTTATTAAAATTAATAAATTTTATTGCAATTTTTAGGTTTTCAATTCATTACTTTTAATAAAAAAAATGTTATTTTAAAATGCATTTTGAAAAATTTTAAGTATTTGTTCATTTATTTTAATATACACTAAAAAAATGTTCCAGGGATAAAAACATGTTTGCCGAAACCTATTTTTTACTTCATCATATTTTTTATTTTTTACTTCACGCATATTTTTTTAAACCTTTCTTTAAAAAAAATAAATGAAATAGAAGCAATGACTTACTAAAAATGTAAACAAATATAAAATGAATTCGAAAATATATTAATATGAATATAAAAAATTACAAACTAATATAAAACAATTGTGATATATTCACTATTAAAATAATATTATCAAGTAGTATACATTTCTTACTTGATAATATTTAACTATTAAATTGGTCCTTCAACTTTAACTGAATAATTAAATTGAATACTTCACATCCAAAACGTGATTAATTACTAAGCCACTATAAACATTAACATAAACATGACAGTCAAAAAATTTTTAAGGTATCATGTTTTTGAAAATGGATTTAAAATATAAAAAAAATAAATGTAATATCCCATAACCAGAAAAATTATAATTCTATTGATAACAGAAATAATTATTTAATTCAGTAAATTATCTTTTGGTGTATATATTAGTGAGACTGGAAAATAATATTGTTCTTTTACATTAAATTCAAACAAATAAATTTTTATATCACTGATTAAAAATAAAAACACGTTAATTATCCTTGTTACCAACAACCTTTTGCCATCTTGTGTACAAATTTTCAATGTCGGATTGATAAAAATCAATTGGTTTTTGAACAAAATATCTGGAGATGGCATTTTGGATATCATCAAAACAATTTTTCACTTAGA
This sequence comes from Caerostris darwini, assembly GCA_021605075.1. NCBI lineage: Eukaryota > Metazoa > Arthropoda > Arachnida > Araneae > Araneidae > Caerostris > Caerostris darwini. The sequence goes on from BPLQ01007760.1 coordinate 385,901, forward strand.
AAGTGATGTAGTCATCAGAATAAATGAAAATACAATGATGCAATTTTAGGCAATTATGGTGGGGTATAACCCCAATTCATTAACTTTTTTCAAGGTTCATCTAGTGTAATGCAATGTGGATTAACATAAAAGACCCGTTTTTCTTCTCCATTGATTAAAAAACACTTCAGTATTGGGTTATTGAAGTAATTAGTGCATCAATTAGCTTTGTTTTCTTCAGACAATTTATGAGGAACCCAAATGCCAATCTGCTACAAACATTCTCAGATGGTAAATCAAGGTGGGTTAAGAGTGTCTGACAATTCCTTGATTATCTGAAACACATTTGCTTTTATTCCCATCCTTCACAAGCAACTACTGTCTAAAGTTATTGGTCCTTCTGATTGATATGAATTAGAAAGATAAATTGATGATTAACTTCGAAAACCACCTTTTGCATTTACGAATGTGATGTAGCTACACATTATGCATAAACACCACAAATTGTTTTGATAACAACTGTTACATTACTACTCTTGTGAAACTCAAAAAGCATACAATGCCTAATATGCATCTTTTCTGTTATTTGTCTGGCTATTTCACCCAAAATTAGAAAGAAAAAAAATTCAGATTTGATTATTTACAAATAAACAAGCCACTTAACATTAAAATACTTTTGGCAAGTCTTTGAAGTACACAATGAACTGATAAATGATAAACATATACTGGCATTTGCAGAAACAACATAACTTTCCGGTCACCCAATATAAATAAAAATTTTAACATGATTTCCATTGTTTTGTTACATCATTCAATATTTATAAAATATAAATATGAATAATGCACATTGATAATTATTTTAGAAACTTAAGATACATTTGATATTTTCCAAACCATTTTTTTTTTTTAACAATTTAATTACAAAACTAATTCAAAATAACTTTATAGTTTATATAACTATAAAATTTTTAATTTTGCTTAGAAAGTTTTTTTAACACTCTATGTTAAACTGTTCCTGCAATTAAAACTATTTTTAAACATATAAAAAAATCATTATAATTATGAAATTAGCTTTTATGTTCTAAATAATTATATATAGATCTATCCAAAAATTCTTATTGAAAAAAAAAAAAATTTTTTTTTTTTTAATCATCACATACACAGTGAGGACAGCTCCATTTTCCTTCCGGGGGCTCTTCAAGATCAGGATCTAAACACACTAAATGATAAGCTCTGGGACAAGTGTCACACAAAATTATCTCGCCTCCTTGCTGGCAAACTTCACAATAATCTTGATGGTCAGTCTAATAATAATAAAAAAAATCACCTTTAATAATTTTAAGCATTAAATAATAAAAAATATTGAAATAAGAAAATTATTACGTTCAATTTAATAATTTATTAATCATAAATTTAAGGAAACAAAACTTAACTTTGCTTAATGTATGGCAATTCTCACAGAAATACTTTTCCTTGTCATTGCAATTTAATTATGTAAATGAAAATAGTAACATTAAAAACAAAAATTATTGATATTATGAATGATTATGTAAATATTATAAGACCCTATGAATTTATAATTAATTACTTTAAATGATTCATTAAAATTCTATTAATATACGGAATATTATAACCAAATTATTAAAAAATAATTATGAATTATTTTAAAACTAAATTTATATCTGGACTCTTACTTCATAACCATCATTTTCTCCTTCCGAACCAGGGAAACTAGCTGTTGTTTTGGTTTTCTTCTTTTTCTTAGTTTTCTTTGTCTTGCTTTTCTTTTTAGCTGGAGGAGGACTCATATTTTGTGCCTCTTCTAAAGCTGCTTCAAAGTCTGCATCACTCTTATCACTATAGCTCTCATCTTCTTCCTACAAAAAGCATTACTGATTTACCTCCAGAAACATTTTAACACTTTACACATATATCAATTGACTTTTAGTAATTTTGAATCATTATATTTAATATACTCACTGAACTGTGCTTCTTTCTTTTACCAAAACTTCCAATTTTAATTTTTAACATAGGAACCGATTTCCGACTTTTTGACTTCTTCGGTTTAGAAGGAGCCTTTTCAAATTCTAAACATAAAATATTTTAATGAATAAAACATGTTTTAATTATTTATAAAATTATTCCTAATCTAAAAATATATATGTTTTTAAATACCTTCTTTGGGCTTTGGTTTGGGAACCACAACTCTGTCTTCCTCATCCAATATAGCTTCCCTATTAGGATTATTTTCTAGGAACTCACGCCATTTTGCAGAGATGAGTGTGACCATTTTTGATATAGCAATTTTTGGATTTGCTTTTGCAATGATGGGTCTTATGTGTTGGGAAAACAGTTTATAATTTGTTAAAGTTTCATAATCTTCATCTGTATAGTCCAAAACTACATCTTCTAGATTGAACTCTGCACAAATTTCGGCCGAGCTTTTCTGACCCTGAAATGTCTAAATAAGTTTCAAACATTCTAATAAAATTATATTTTTTATCAAAAAATTCTTAACAATACACGTTTTTTACATACATATCTTTTAAAATGAATAATTCTTAATAATATATAATATTAGTAAATGCTTATTTATTATTACAAACATATTTAATTTTGGTCTTCATAAAATTCTGATTTACTAATTATTTAAAATTCAAAATAGAGAAAAAAAAAATACCTTTTCTACTTTAGGCTTTTTAGGTTTGGACCTTTCTGCAACAAAATCACTGTCATTATCTGAAGCTGCACCAGCAGATTTACTATCACTATCCTATAAGTGTACATGATGATACATTATAAATTACATAAAATTTCTTACATATAACTCATTTTTTTTATCACAATATGGAAAATAATTGTAATGAAAAACATATTTTAATTATAATTAATGTTACATAAATATTAACATAAAAAAAAACACAAATGTTTTTTCATAATACTAAAATTATATTAAATGCCTGAAATGTGTTTTATATGAATATCATTAACATTTTTACTTCACCAAGGTTTAATATCTAGGCCTACAACTATCATAAAACAAATAAAAAAATGCAGCATTTATAAGTTAATAAATAATGATTATTAACTACAAGTAAAATTATTATAAATATTATATTCCTTTATACATTATTTTTATATATACATTAAAAATTATATCTTCAAAAATGTGAGGTCTGTTTTACTTTTTTAGAATAGTGAAGAAAAGAGTTATTTGTTATTACTGAACCTGACTACTTGGCAGCTTACAACAACAATTTTAAGAATTGCAGTTGAATACTGGGTTGTTCTACATGAAATGAACTTTTTTTAGTAATATTCTTTAAAATATATATCTACCAGTATTAAGTTTGAGTGTTTGCTATATAAAATTTTATTGTTTATTCTATTTTCTGTCTAAATATATATTTTGCTCATATATAAGTTACAAAATTTTTAGAAAATCATAAACAAATAGAAACTTGGAAAGTCACAAAATATGGATCATTTTGCTACCCAAGTAACAAGAAAAATTAATGATGCATTTAGGAATGATAAAGTTAATGTAATCACAGTCATACAATGATTTGAAAAGTTCAAATCCGGACATATGAGCTTAGAAAATGAACTCCATGGAAGAACTAGAAATGTGCTCTTTAATTATGTTCTGTAGGTAAAGTTGGAGCTAACCCTAAAATAACTGTTGATGAACATGCTGTTGATAGAGTGGGCACAACAACAGTTTAAAGACCTAGAGACATTGCAGCACTTGGAAAGGTGAACAAATTTGGCAAATGGGTTCCACATGAATTGCCAGATAGGCAAAAATTGAAACAAAATTTGCACGTCACTGAGTATTAGGCAAAGAAATTTTTCCGTTAAAATTATATCATTACTTATACTGAAAAGCGGATATTGTACGCTTAGTGTACAATAATTATAAATGCTCAGCACTATGTCTGAATGCAGATAAAAGGCTTAAACATGCACTCATCCAAAGAAGATAATGTTGGCATTGTAGAAGAATCAAAGAGGAGTTGTCTATTACAGCTCCCTAGGAATAAGTCAAATAACTAATGCATAGTAATAATGTTAACAAATTAATTGTACATCAGAAATTTTTGCCATCAGAACTACCATAATTGAATCAGGAAGGCATTATTTTCCTTCGTGATAATTAAAAGACCTTACGTTTCACAAATCGTTCACCAAAAACTTAATAGAAAATTGTTGAAATTTTTCTGCCTCAATCACCATATTCACCAGACTTTCCTACTGACTTTAAACATTTGGAATTATTTTTTAGAAATAAATACTTTGTCAATCACAAAGCTGTCAAAATAGTCTTCACTGAAATTATTGACTCTAAATCAAAGACGTTCTTTGAAACTCTCATAAAAAAATGTTTTGCAAACAAAAACATTTGATGTAGGTAGAACATAATTTGATTAAATTTGTTCAAACAATTTGAGTTTGTGACCTTTCAAAAATTAAATTCAAAAGTTCATTTCATATGGAATAACCTAATAGAAGAAAACGCCAACATCAGCTCTTCACACCAACAATAAATAAATCTCAAAACAGTATTTTACCATCTATGAATTGGTTTCCTTCTATAATTCCCTACCCCAGCTATAAGCATGTGATATTTTACCTGTGATCTAATTCAATCGTTCTCTTTTTCATCTAGCTGGCAGAATCAATTTAATGTTACTTTTCATTTCATTAATTCAACCTTTTTTCCCCTAAATTCTCTGTTTAATTTTATTAATGAATAAATGGAGGTTTAATAGTACTTTTTATTGAACAGGAATTCCAAAAAGGAAATGTCTATTGCCCCCTGCCCTAGGAATATTATATTACTTTTATTCACAAATATTATTCACTTTTATTCAAATCTCCAGCATTCAGGTTTGCTACAAGATATATTTAGTATTATTTTTTTTTACTACACATGTATGTTCAGATAGTAGGATATTTTTATTTATTCAGGAATATCCTTATTTTTTGCTAGTAAATATTTTTAATAAGTAATATTTTTTGAGTATTTTCACGACAGTATTTTTAAACAAGGGGAAAACACACTACTTATAAATGTTTTTAAAAACCAGACAAGAAATTTCTGTTCTGCAAATAATCAAAGACAAATTCACAATATAAACAAGGCAATTCAAAAAGTTAACTCTGCCCCCTAAAAAATAGCTAAGCAGTCAGGATCAATTAAATAAATAGTCAGGAACAGAAAAACAATACAAGCAAATGCTATACCTCAGCACTGTCCGACATTGCTTTTTTCTTCTTTTTCTTTTTCCCTTTTTTTCTTTCACTATCACCCCTAGCTTTCCGCTTTTTGCCTTTTTCTCGCTTTGGTTTAGGAGGTGCTTCAGCCTCTTCTTCGTCATCTTCATCGTTTTCATCTGCAACTGGAGCTTCTATTTCTTCAGGAGCACCATTTGAAGTTTCCTCCTCAGCCTGAGGAGTAACAGCTACATCCTCATCTCCATCCTGATCATCTTGATCTTCGGGAAGAGTATTTTCATCTTCCCCATCTTCCATATCATCTTCTTCTGTGCCTGGCATGCAAAATTAAAATTAATAAAATTTCCGGATGAAATTAACTAAACAAAAACAGATGAATTAATGAAGTAAAATACATTTTTACATTAATTAGTTTATCCACATTACCTCTATTTTTTTTAAAGAAAAAAAAAATTTTAACATGTTCAGCATTTATACTTTATTCTTTGCTCAATTTTCAAAATTAGTTTAACAAATTTTTTTTGTTTGGAATTAACCTTAGGTCAATAATATTAATTTGATAATTCATTTATTTATGCTGCCAATACACTTATAATTTCAGAGGGTAATCTTGAAATAAATTACTTAATATTATTCGTCTTTTAAATGGTATTTACAAAAATAATAAATACATGATAAATTAAGAACTGGTTTATTTTATTTTTTAATTTACTTTGGATATTTTGGAACAATAATAACTATATATTAAGATATATAGCATTTACAAAATTGTATTTACTTATTGTTTATGTATAGAATTCAAATATGATATTGATATACATATGATTTGATTAAATACTTTAAAAATATTTAATAAAAAATGAGTGATGTTTAAATTTAATAGTAGTTTATTTAATATTGAAATTGTTCTACTTTTAAAAATCAATCATGAACTGAAATGTTCTATAAAAACTAAAACAGGATTATGGTCAGTTATGATTCATAAAAAGCACTTTAAAGTAATTGTAGTGTTTGTATATTACACATCTCAAACCCAAATTATTTTCAGGACAACTATTAAGTAGCCATTCTATAATTTATTCAAATTTATATCAACTTTTATTAAAACAAAATGCATGACACAGGAAAAAATACCTGACAATGTATTTTTACCTTATATTTTATGATTATTTTTAACATAACTTACTGATTTAAAATTTACAGTTTTAATTGTGTTAGTTATAAAGAATTAAATTTGTTAAAAATTATGCATTAAGTTTCATCCTTGACTTTCAAAATTAGCTATTCAAACAGACTAGTGCACGTATCTATAATGTCTGCATTAAATTCTTATAAATGCAAATAATGCATTATAAATTCTTTTGAAAACATTCAAAATTTATAATATATATAAAAATATCAATCAAAGACATCAAAATAATTAGTTTTACATTCTGAAATAAAGTCAAACTGCAAAATGTTTTGATTTATACATACATTTTATGGAAATTCATCATATAATCAGCAGCTCATATATTATCACTTATAAATATAAATGAATTATACATTTTAAATGCAAAATATAACTTCAAAATCATTAGTCTCAAAAAGATAATATTGATAAGCAATTATTCTGTTAAAAAATATATAATTAAAATTACTAAATTAAGATTTTAACTTTCATTCAATTTTAAAGAAAATGACTTAGCACTTCTTTTTTTAAATTTAAAATGGTTTTAACAAACTTGAGATAAAATCATAAATACCGAAACAAAGAGGATAAAAAAAACAAACAAAATTATGTACCTGATCACATGCTTTCAAGTAAATATACTAATAACCAAAAATTACTTTGGAAAGACTATTATATTATAAATTTTTGCCATATTTAACTCCCAAAAAAAATTTAACGTTTTTAATGAAATTAGGTTATGTATCTTTGTAATACAAATTATTTAAATTCAAAATACATAACATTATATTTTTCATGCATTATAATTATCTAACAAAAATTTTACAAGTATTATTATTCTACAGTTTAATTAATAGCAGCAGGATACTATAATTTTTTTTTTTTTAGGGGTAGGGTTAAAAAAAATACTACTGTTCAATATTTTTATATCTCTTAGAATCATGTAATATTTAAAATACAATCATTATTTAATACACAATTATTGAAATTATAACATAACATTCTTTCTAATACTGTTTAAAAAAGTTCCTATACATTTAACATAATGACAAAATTATATGATAAAAATAAAGTCAATAGGGAAAGGGAAAAAAAAATAATAAACTACCAGAAAAATTATTAACAATTATGAATTAATATTAAAACTACTTTATCTTAAACCATTATTTAAGTAAACATTTATTTTATTATAAAATTTAGTTGCATATTTAAATCGGTTAGAACTTTTTTTTTTTTGCTTTTGAAAAAAAATTTTAATAAAAAATTTCGTAAAATATTTTCTATCTAAGTACATTTAATACAATTTTGCAATCTATTGAGTAAACATGATTCACGACGCATTGATGTCAACCGATTTGCGCAAACGATAATGGTACAAACACAGAAATAATAGGAAGCTATTTTATTTTGCCCTGGAACATTTTTCTCGGAAATTAAATAGTGACAAGAGATCAAAATCAGAAATAAATACTTGATTGAGACATGGATTTCCACTATAAAGGTGTTTCTAAAAAGGATGTAACAATTCAAGATTAGCTATTTTAGTTCATTGTATTAAAATAAAATCAATATGAAAGTTGACCCCTAGAGTCGATACGTCTTCCATAAAGATTACAATACTCTTGTTCCCTTCCCCCCCGTTTAAGGCTGTCCAAGAAACAGTGGACTCGCTCGCAGCCTCGATCCGGACGCAACCAGCTACGCCATATTAATATGTTAATGAGTAATACTTATCCTAATATATATCCTCCCGTCCTTCTTCTACGGTAATACATAAAATCTATTGTTTTCTACCGCTTAAATTGGCATGTATATATAATTCTAGAATGATTAGGAATAAGTTCTATAGGCATTATAACTCTCCTGACACAATCAAAACAAAACCCATGTGGTTTCAGGGTACCGGCAAGTGATTTACAATCAAACTACTCGATTTCACGTGTCGAATAGAATTCAACGTTCTAAGACAAAAATCGTAAGTTTCAAATCATAAATATTATAAAATTTATGAATTTAAATGTAAAGAAATAAAACAAACTTTAAATCATTCACATCGAATAGCAATTAAACAATAAAAAATGCAAACAAAAATTCGACAACTTTGAGCCACTGATTAAACGACAGCCGATTTTTGGCGATAGAAAATAAAAAAAATTTAATTTAAGAATCTCCTAAACTTACCTGCTAAAGAATCCTCGTCTTCGTCATCAACTGCAACTTCTTGATCTTCGGATAGTTCTTCATCTCTTCTTAAAGGTGTCGGCATTTTAACACCAACAACGTATACAACGTAAGCACTCTACACACTCTTACACAGAAGACGTCTATGGGAAATGGTAATCCTCATTCCCCCGCGGAAGAGAAGAAAAAAACTGCGCATGCGTTACCTGGCTTCTCATTTCAGATTTTAAAATCTTATTTTTCGTTTTGAAAAACTACATTTACAGCTTTTCTGCACCAAAAAAAAAATTTTTTTTTCACCGTTGTCTGTGGAATGGCGTTATTCGGTATATATATGCGCTAAAGGGATAGCGGTACTTTCAAGCAATAAATTATTTTTATTTTTGCTCTTAAATATAAAATCGGATGATCAAAGAAAGTCGTCTTCCTCCTCTGCTTAGCCGCAAACCAGAGAGTAGATTTAATAAATTTTGCCTCCATCAAATCATGTCTGCTTTTAAGGGGGGAGGTTGTCTGCGTTGCATGTGGACTTTCCCAATAAGTCTCTAACATTGATCTGTTGATATATATTTTTTTTTAATGACAACGTAGGGTGTCATTTAAATTAGGTGTTAGACGAAATATACTGATGCAATCAAGTATAATTTTTCACAAATTTAATTAATATATTTTTTAAAAAATGGCCATGAAAATTTTAAAATAATATAGTTTTATTAAACACATAAAATTAGCAATTAAAAATGGAATTTTAAAAATTGAAATTTATTAAAATTTTGAATACGATAATTTTTGTTTTGTTTTAATTAAAAATAAAACGTTTTAAATTTTTTTTCTTTTATAAAATTCAACATCTCTTTATAGAAGTGTATTTTCTGATATATACATTTATCGCATTAAATTTTGAAATTGTAAATCACAACTATATATTAGAATATATTGAAATTTCAAAAAATTTAATTATTAAAATATTTTTTAATTATTTTTTTAACTTCATTAAAATTTCGCTTTTTTTTGTTTTTGTTTTTTGTTGTTGTTTTTTTACTTATATTTGACTTCATTTTTTTTTCTAAGAAATTTAGGTCACTGTTATTTATTAAAAAATAGTTGTAATCATCTAAATGCAAAAAATTAATTTTTAAAATGATTTTATGTTTAAAGTCAAAGATGGAATATGATATCATTTTAAATGTTTTGAAATTAGATATAAATAAATTAATTATATCTAAACTTTGTTTATATATACTTCAAAATGATTTGAACTATTTTGATAACATACAATATAATATTATTTATATCTATTAAAACAAGATTTGCTCTTTGTGCTTAAATAATTTCTAAATTAAAAAATAATTCTTCGTGTGTGTATGTGTAAAAAAATAAAATAAACTCTAAAAAATATACATATTTTTAGCATCTTATCACTTTGACACTACTAAGGAATGATGGCATTGTGACATAACATACCAAAAATTGCCACAATTTGCCCTTTTTTAATTTTAAGAATGGTATTTAATGCACAATTAACTTTATTTTCCTTGAAAATTAAATTCACTTTTATTCAATTATTGTTGGCACCGTTGTAGCTATAAAAAAATTTAAATCATAACCCTGGTGATTATTAATAATTGATTGATTAAAAAATGATTTATTTTAAAATATTAATTAAAATAAATGTAATTATATTTCGAGTTATAACAGAATGCACTTGTTTTTATAAATATTGCATGTCATTATAATGTAATTAACATTATTATATGTAAATAACATATTATATGTAAATAAAAATATTACATGTTATTTGCATTATTAATAAGATTTGTTAAATTAAAAGAAAATGACTAATGAGAATGAGAATCAAAGGGAAAATATTATTATATTTTTCAACTACAAAACATATTGAAAATTACAGTGAAAAACCGGAAAAAAAAAAAAAAAAAAAAAAAACCCGGGCTATCAACGAACTTTTTAGATAATATTTACTGTTACGGATTGAGCAATATTGACGTAATATTAGATAATAATTTATTTTTATTTTTCTCATGAAGATAATAAGTCTCTCATTTTTATCAAAATACTTTTAAAAGGAGGAAAGGTTTAGATAAGGGAATGTGAAACATTTGAGGAAAAAAATTTACAAAAATATACAAAAAATTTTGCATAAAATACACCTATAAATTCAGAGATTTCAAACAATGTTTGTTTAATTTTAAAGAAGTAACTAAAATTAAAATTTGGTGGTAATTAATTTGCAATATTAGTAACATTAAAAAAAAATTAGTTTCATTTTCTATTATCCTTATAGCCTGGTTAGAGTAAATAATTAAATTATTTCAATTTAAGTTTTATCAGTTTCATTATATGACTCGTTTGTAAACTAAAACTACAGATACATTTAAACGAGTATATTTTATCAATTTTAGATTTTATTTTTATAGATGGTAAAAGAAAATATAAAAAAATAATAATAAAATGCAATATTAGAAATTATTCATGTAAATTTTAGTCACATATGGCACTGCCATTTATTAATTCCATCATTATTTTGTTTGTTTGTTTATCGCTGCAGTATTAAACAATTTATGTTTTATGATTGGCAGCAGGTTGGTCGCGATTTGCTCTTAAGTTATAGTATAAAGAATTCAGAGGGAAAAAATTAATTTATATTCTTAATAATAACGTTTTTAAATTTTGTGAAATATAGACATGCACACTAACACAAATGTTTTTTTATATGTGTAGGTACGCAGGATAGCTAAATCACTTATTTAATATAAAAACAATTATTAATATAATTAATTAATAATAATATAAAATATTATAATTAATTAAATAATTATTTTAAATTAATTATTAAAATAATTATAATTAATTAATTAACTAATCACTTATTTGAAATAAAAACAATCATATTTTGATTAGTTACAATGTTTACGAGAATTGGATTATGGTTAATAAAAAAATAGAGAGATTATGTGTTAATGTCTGTTTAACTATATATGTTTTTTTATAAAGCCACTTAAAAATGGGAAACAAATTTGTGATTTAGTAACAAAATACAATCATCAGAGCGATATTATTGGCGTAGTCCCATCACCTTTATTTTGGATGTAGTGTAGATACCCCTTCTCACTGTGCACTCTGAGTAACGCTGAATATACTACAAATCCGCTTTATCAGTAACGAATGATAACAAATCAAATGCGAAACAATGAAAGAATGTTATGCTAAAAATTTACCCCTTTATGTGTAAGTCCCCTAAAGAATTTTTCTCTCCATCTTTGAAAGACCGTTCTTATGTTGTTTAATCTTCAGACAAATACAACTGAATTTCTGGAAGAAGCTAGAAATTTCTAGACATGTCATTATGTTATTGAATTCCCATCTAGTTTAGTAACATGTTACTATAAAGTCATTGGAAATACCGGAAAATTTGAAACTGCAATATTTTGCATTTTATCAAATTATTTGTACCTATATAAATAACTTAAATGGAAAAAGTAAAAACTATATATGTAATGATTTTTCTGAAATACATATATATATGAGTGTAGATAGATAGATATGGATATAAATATATACAGCATTTGTATAGTGTCTAAAATTAGTTATCATTTGTAATCATACAATTTTATTATTTAAAAAAGAATTTTTATTCACATTTTACAGATTATACACTTCAACTTCACTATTATTTTGTGCATATAGTTGAATAAATAGTTTATATAAAATAAAATATATATAAATAGTAAGTTTATATAAATCCGATGTGCAATTTATTTGTACAGAGTATTGAATATCACCATATCCAGTAATTTAAAAATCCACTATGGTAAATTTCCTCCGCATACTAGAGTCCTTTACAAATTTTATTTTTTTTTTTTTTCTTCTTCCCTAATTAGGTTTATTGATTTAGTTACCGAGGCCTGATGGCCGAGTGACTAGCGCTCTGTGCTACAAGGTTCGAGTCCTGGAAGTGCCATGGATGTTTGTAATAGTTCGGAATCCACTTTAAAAGTAGGTCTCAGACTAATACGACTGTAGAGAGTTTGGCACAGAGCTGACAACTCTACACCGTAAAAAAGAACATCTCCTGTCTTGAAATCTGCCAGCAGACAGACAGCCTTGCCCACCATGGGGCTGTTGCGCCAATGATGATGATGATGATGATTTAGCTACTATTGGCAAGCACAATGTATTATGGACACTTTTTTTCCTATTATGTTGATAAAAGATATAATAAATCATACATTTAAAATATGTGTGTACTGTTTACAATACTCTTTTGTCTATGACAGTCTTAAAATATGTTCATTTTATAATTTAAGTTTGAAATACTTACTAAAGAAATTTCAACAAAAATGTTAAAATTCAAACAATATATTTATTCATACTTAATTGCAATCTGAACTCATCCTAGCCAAACTAAAGCGATGAAATCGACAATCAATTCAATAATAAAAAACTTCAGCACAAACCTCAAAGTTCAACAACCTATCAATTGATGCTCAATTACCACATTAATTAACTTCAGCCCAAAATATCAACGATGAATATTTACAACCAATTCTACAATAAGAAAACTTCAGCACAAACCTCAAAGTTCGGCAGCATATCAATTGATGCTCAATTACCACATTAATTAACTTCAGCCCAAAATATCAACGATGAATATTTACAACCAATTCTACAATAAGAAAACTTCAGCACAAACCTCAAAGTTCGGCAGCATATCAATTGATGCTCAATTACCACATTAATTAACTTCAGCCCAAAATATCAACGATGAATATTTACAACCAATTCTACAATAAGAAAACTTCAGCACAAACCTCAAAGTTCGGCAGCATATCAATTGATGCTCAATTACCACATTAATTAACTTCAGCCCAAAATATCAACGATGAATATTTACAACCAATTCTACAATAAGAAAACTTCAGCACAAACCTCAAAGTTCGGCAGCATATCAATTGATGCTCAATTACCACATTAATTAACTTCAGCCCAAAATATCAACGATGAATATTTACAACCAATTCTACAATAAGAAAACTTCAGCACAAACCTCAAAGTTCGGCAGCATATCAATTGATGCTCAATTACCACATTAATTAACTTCAGCCCAAAATATCAACGATGAATATTTACAACCAATTCTACAATAAGAAAACTTCAGCACAAACCTCAAAGTTCGGCAGCATATCAATTGATGCTCAATTACCATATCAATTAACCTCAGCCCAAAATAGCAACGATGAATATTGTCAATGACTTAAACCATTCTCAAAAACCATCTCTTAAACCATTCAAAACTGCTGTGTCATCACGCCTTCGTGATCACTCAGCACTTCCAACCTCTCTCCTCGAAATCCGATCGGGTTCGAGTCTCGGCGATGCCATGGATGTTTGTAGTGGTTCGGAATTCACTTTAAATTGTAGGTCCCGGTCTGTTTAGCCTAAAGTGTGCACAAGATGACCGTAGAGCGACAAACCAAACCCCAAACCTCTCGAAATCCGAATACAAACTAAACTTCGATTTTGAATTTTACTGTTCTCAATGTTTTTGAACTCGCACTAACGGAAAAAATGTATCTAACTGAATCATAATTTAAAATTAATTTCCTTAAACACCGCTACCATACATACTTTATTTTCGAAATTAATTCGAAATTAATTAATTTTCCTTATAATAAAAATCAAGTATCGAAGTGGGAGCATTGAATAATTCGATAGATTAGATTCATACGTCAAGGTATACGACTCAGTTCGGGTCCGAGTCCCGGCGGTGCCATGGATGTTTGTAGTGGTTCGGAATCCACTTTAAACCGTAGGTCCCGGTCTAATAGGATCGTAGAGCGTTGCGGGGGCATTGTTACTCCGCGTCCGTGGCTTATCTTCCAGATACACGCGTCCCCTGGGTAATGCACAGTGAGTAACGTCTGTGCGGCGTTTGCCTTAAGGCATCCAAGACCAAGCTGTCTAAGTGTTTGCCAGCTGCATTAGAAAGGAAAAAAAATGTGTTAATCACTAAATTGCATTCACAGATTAATTTGATCAGATTTCTTCTATCCAATAGTGATCCATAATTCTTCCCTCGTTCATACGTAGAGGTATACGACTCAGTTTGCATTCATATTTTTATGTGCTAATCACTAAATAGCATTCACAGATTAATTTGATTCGATTTCTTCTATCCAATAGTATTTATCCCATAGTTCTTTTCTCATTCGATGTCGTGTTTCCCGCCATAAAGAAATTGTGGTTTGTTTGCTGGATGTTCGTTGCATTAAAGATTAATTCTTTAATTATTTTTAATATTTTAACAGTAGATAGTGGAGATTTTAAATAGACAAAATAAATATTTTAATATTCACAGATAACTTAAGTGAATAACAAGAAAGCATCACACAAATGGATGGTGCTTACAGTTTTATTTTTTAATCGATAGGTGCAATTGGTAAACTTCATTCTCATTTGTCTAATCCAGTGTTTCTCAAACTTTTTGAAGTCGGGGCTCTTTTAAAATCCTTCAAATAATTGTAACCGCACTATATATAAATTTCTAAGAAATAAGTTATAACAGTTATTCAAATATTACAGAAAAAAATTAATGCCATACAAAAAATAAAATGAAACACATCCCAATTTTATTTATTTTTGTGTTTATGAGAAACACGAACCTGAAGTATCATAACTATTTCTTCATTGTTTGATAATAAATGGGCCTGAATGGCCGAGTGGCTAGCGCTCTGGCGCTCGGTACCACAGGTTTCAGGTGCGAGTCCCGGCGGTGCCATGGATGTTTGTAGTGGTTCGGAATCCACTTTAAACCGTAGGTCCCGGTCTAATAGGATCGTAGAGCGTTGCGGGGGCATTGTTACTCCGCGTCCGTGGCTTATCTTCCAGATACACGCGCCCCCTGGGTAATGCAAAGTGAGTAACGTCTGTGCCTTAAGGCATCCAAGGCCGAGCTGTCTAAGCGTTTGCCAGCTGCATTAGAAAGGAAAAAAAATGTTTGATGATAGTTGAAAGACAAACTTTCATTTCCTCGTCAATACATTGCAAATTCTCTCTGTCTTTTTACATTTCACAGTGATGAGGGCAGAAAATCCTAATTCACATTAATATGACATTGGAAATTATAGTAAGAATTTCAATATTATAGATATTGACCCGCATTCTCCTTTTATAGGAATCCAAAAGGTTTCAAAAGACAATTCAACACCTTTGATATTTAATCCATGATTAGGGGATATAATAACTGGTTCTACTTGAGTTAATATTAAATGATCAACTCTACAGAGACTACTATTTACAGACGACCGAGTCTCACAGTCTACAATGGAAATTTTTTTAACGTTAAAAATCACATAGACGCTAAAACTTCAAGTAGCGAATCATGGAAATTACAGCTCCTGGTTTCTCGGAAACACTCTTTGGCGCATTATCGCTATTTGATATACATATGTTGATAAAAGAAGAAGAAAAAAAAGTAATCAGAAAATCAGAAAGGCAAGTTGTTTATAAAGAAAGCCGTTTTTAAGCGGAAAAACTGACAAGAAAAAGAGCAACTATATTTATTTTTATATATGGACACATAATTCTCGGTACCATAGAGAACACCATTAAATCTTCTACGGCGCACCCTTTGAGAACCACTGGTCTAATCTCACTGTAGAATTTTTTTATTGTTAACAAACAAAAACATTTCTAACAACAAAACGAACCATTATGTAATGGATAACCATAATAAATCACATTTTCTTTTTCGGTGGGGAAGACCATTTTAATCGGCCTTTTCTATTTAGAACGAATACTTGACATTCTCTTCCTAGTTTTCCATATTTCAAATGCAATATACACTGAAGTGACAAAAGTCATGGGATAGCAATATGCAAACTTTCAGATGGCAGTAGCATCGCGTAGAACAGGTATAAATGCGCAGTGCTTTCGCAGAGCTTTCATTTCTGTTCAAGTTATTCATGTGAAGAGGTTTTGACGTGATGATGACCGCACGACGGGAATTAACAGACTTTGAACGCGGAATGTTAGTTGGAGCTAGACGCATGGGTCATGCCATTTCGGAAATCGTTAGGGAATTCAACATTCCCAGATCCACTGTGTCAAGAGTGTGCCGAGAGTATGAAATTTCAGGCATAACATCCCACCATGGACAGCGCAGTGGTCGACCGCCTGCACTTAACGACCGAGACCGGCGACGTCTGCAAAGAGTCGTAAATTCTAACAGACAAGCAACACTGCGTCAAATAACCGCAGAAATCAATGTGGGACGTACAAGGGACTTGTCTGTTAGAACTGTGCGGAGAAATTGCCTTTCTTGGGCTATTCCAGCAGAAGACCGACTCGAGTGCCTTTACTGACAGAACGACATCGCTTGCAGCGACTCTCGTGGGCACGTCAGCATATCGGTTGGTCCCTAAATGAATGGAAAACCGTGGCCTGGTCCGATGAGTCACGATTTCAGTTGGTAAGATCTGATGGTAGGGTTCGAGTGTGGCGCAGACCCCACGAAGCCATGGACCCAAACTGTCAGCAAGGCACTGTTCAAGCTGGTGGTGGCTCCGTAATGGTGTGGGCTGTTTTTTCATGGCATGGACTTGGTCCTCTGGTGCGACTGGGCCGAACATTGACTGGAAATGCTTATGTTCAGCTACTTGGAGATCACTTGCAGCCATTCATGGACTTCATGTACCCAAACAACGATGGGATTTTTATGGATGACGATGTGCCATGTCACCGGGCCACAACTGTTCGCGATTGGTTTGAAGAACATTCTGGACAATTCCAACGAATGATCTGGCCACCTAAATCGCCCGACATGAATCCCATCAAGCATTTATGGGACATCATCGAGAGGTCTGTTCGTGCCCAAACTCCTGCACCATCAATGCTTTCACAATTATGGACGTCTATCGAGACAGCATGGCTCAATATTCCTGCAGAAGACTTCCAACGACTTGTTGAGTCCATGCCACGTCGAGTTGCTGCACTTCGCCGGGCGAAAGGAGGGCCGACACGATATTAAGAGGTATCCCATGACTTTTATCACTTCAGTGTATATATATATATAACGTGATTTGTATAATCGTATTTATAATGTCCAAACCATCTAATACAATAATCTTTTACCAATTTGAATATTTGATTATTTATATTTACTGAAAAGTTTATGATTATTGTAAATTTGTCTTTACTTTCCCTACTCACATAAAAAATTGTGCATAAATAAAAAGTTAAATTATTTTCTTTAGATTTATCAATTAGCTTTTATTTGTCACATAAGAGAATAAGCATTCGAATCGAATTTGATTTGACAAACAAATCAAGTTCTGTTTTTATATCCATGCCATAAAACAAACAAAACATTTTTGAGATTTAAAGAGGGATTTTTTTTTTTGCCTCAACTATATAAAAACACATATTATAAATTTAAATAGGGATTTGGTTTGGTTTGTCGCTCTTCAATAAATTTTTGCACACTTTAGGCTAATTAGACCGGGACCTACAATCTAATGGGGATTCTGAACTACTAACAAACATCCATGCCACCGCCAGGATTTGAACCTGAAGCATATGGTCCCAATGGTCAGAGCTCTAGCCACCTGACCACTTAAATAGGGAAACACTGGAAAGAAGATACACATTTAAGAACTAAGATGGAAACAAAAGAGACAGTATTTTTCTAGCGATTTGTAATTGTCCTATGATAAGCATTGTTTTATCCGACATTCGATGATTCGTTACTTTCTATAATCCGGCACTGATCAAGTCGTCCACTTTCAAATTTTTTTTAGTGTGGATTCGGTTTTTTGTTGTGTTGTCCTTGGTGTCTGATCGCAAAGCGCTTATAAATATATATATATAGATATATATTTATAAGCGCTTTAAATATATATATATATACATATCATATACAGTGACATCATATACAGACAATAATATCAGGCTAGTGTGCATTTTTTTAACATAAAATAACATGTTACTACTTCTTTCATGTATCATTGCACAGTATTAATTTTTCTTTTGTGCTGCTTTTTTTTTTTTTTTTTTTTTTTTTCATTAATACAAGAATGTTCAATGCATGAATTTTGATAATATAACCAAGTACTAGTACATTTATATAGGATACTTAACTTGTTTAAAGAAATTCAGAATGCACGCAAGGACATTAAATACATACATGTCTTAATCGTTTAAATTTTTATCTAGATTCATCTTTTGTATTCTAGTTAAAATTACTTTTACAATCCGCCAAAATTGCTAATTGGGCACCGCCATGATCGTGCCGTATTAAGGAGATTTTATTGTATTTGTTAAAGATATAACAATCTTCATCAGCATCACAGTTAATTTTTAATTTGTCCTTCTGTTAGGCGTCTGTAATTCATACGTATAACTTCATTCCGGATCTTTTTCATCCAACAACGTGCATTACATTTTGTCTTTTTTTAATGTTTAGAAGACAGTTTAGTTTTCTCTCCCACTAAGGTCTGCCATGTGGAGACTTTACAGAATTGACTATGGGGACATTTGAAAAAATAGAATGCCTACTGATTGCACGTAGCGGCCTATAATCCGCATCATAAAATTTTAAAGTATTTTTGAACGTATAATACGCGGCTGATAGGCAGGAAATTATGGTAAGTTATGCTATTTTGAGCTCGTTTTATAGGAAAAGAAATTGCACAGCTTTTAAATATCGTCTGTTATATGGCTCTTTCATTATGCTTTTTTCTTGGCATCTTACATGACGATGTTGTTTCTTATTAGTTAGTTAAAAAGTGTTTCTTATTAGTTAATGTTAATAGAGAACTTAATATTTTAAAATGATTTCTGATGCACCATAATCTATTTACGGATTGGAATCAAAATAATTTTTATTTTTTTAAATTTTATTCTACGTATTTTATTATCTAAATACCAAACAAAAAAAAAATATTCAAAATATTTTTTGTACTGACTGCGCATAATTGTTTTTATTTTCTAAATCATATTATTCCAAAATTATAAAAAAATATGTTAAACTATGGGATACGAATATGCTGAAAAAGGTTGTGCGATGTATTTCTTTCAAAGACATTTTGTGTTTTTTAATATATGGGGCATTTCCGGCTTTTTGCATTGATAATACTATATTTGTTTGTTTTTTCCGTACAAAATGCTCGTGCTTCTAAGTCACTCCTTGTTAGTTTTTCTGTGGTTTTTGTGTTCATGTGTTCTTTACATATATATATTTATACATGCATTATAACAAGTAAAATTTTGAACACAAAACTGATCTTTAATTGGTAATATGATTCGCGATCAAACGTGCGGATTGATATCACAACATACTTTTATGCAGGCGAGAGATTTTTTTTTTTTTTCCCTTCTTTGTACTATCGGATTACAATTCCAAGAAAGAACTTTCTGATTATGCATCAGGCGATAAAATAATCCGTAGAATCAGGCTACTGACGACCGATGACATTCAAATTATTATTGATTATTTTTGCAGCAAAGAATGAAATGCCTTGTTTGTTAGTTGTAGTCACATTTAAATAAAACTAATTAATTCTACAGTGAATATTATTATTTTAAGTATTTTAATTTTGAGCTAAAAAAAAAAGTTGCTATTGATATATTGACAATAATAAAATAAACTAGAAAAACAAAAATACCACCAATATTGTCAATATTTGATGTTCTAAAACAGTCGAGGTAGGAATGTTGATGATTTTTTGTTGGCTAAAGACCGCGCAAAGATAAAATGTTCTAAAATTACTACGAAAACTATAATTAACTCCAAATATTCATTTTTTAGAACTACTTTGCTTGAAAGTTCTCAGTAGATGTTAAACGCAATTTTATAATACAACAATAACAACAACAAACAATTATGATAGAAATTTAATCAAAATACTTATTTATATGGATGACTTTTTTTATCATAAATGTCATAAGTGGAAAGTAAAAAAGATTATTACGATACGTCGACAACTAAGGGGGCCTGATGGCCGTGACTAGTGCTCTGTGCTACATGTTTCAGGTGCGAGTCCCGGCGGTGCCATGGATGTTTGTAGTGGTTCGGAATCAACTTTAAACTTAGGTCCGTATGTCTAATATAGCCACATAGCGTTAGGCGTAGGGCTGACAACTTACCCCGTAAAGTATACATCTCCTGTTTCGAAATTTGTCAGTAGACAGACGGCCTCGGCACACAATGGGACTGTTGCCCAAAGATGATGATGATGAGATAATTAATAATTAAAAGGGGTAAAACTTGGTATGAAATCTCATTAATGAATGTGCAATCTGCTGTATGAATATTTTCTTAACAAGTGTTCGTAGCTTTTGTCACTAACTTCTCCGTTCTTTCTGGTGTAATTTTGCTTCCGTAAAGCAACTCGTAAATTTCCTTTGGTTTGTTAAATTACAATAACCATCGAGCAACTTTACTTGCAAAAGTTCGTCGGATTACATACAGATATGTAGGATTTGGTTTATCTAAAAAAAAAAGTGTTCGTCTCATTATTTTAGCCTTAACGAATTTTCAAAACTTTATAGGATAACGCCCTAGTACATTTCCCTTTTATTTATCCTAATTATACTAGTATAATAGATTTTCCACTTTTATATTCTTTTTTTTCTAAAGTGCAAATTAATCATACATTTGGAAATTTTTTTTTCTTCTTTTGTTAAAGTTCATATTATAGAAATTTCTAATACTCTTTTTTTTTCCTTTTACGAAATTTTTTTGTCTTTGAGTATACAATTTGCTCTTATTTTTATTAATAACAATCTTTATTTCGATACTTCAATTAGAAATTAAGTAAAACAATCTAATAGTAAGTGTAAAAGTTAAAGCCTTCAAATCAAGTCATAAATCATTTTTAAGTATAATTCTAGATTATAACGATTAAATATTATGTAACAGTAATTCTTCATTTGTATTTTATTTATAATTTTGTTACAACAAAATAAAATACATTATAAAAGACGATTTTTTCAAGAAAATTGAATTAATATTTTTAAATTTCTTTAACAAAACCTATATTAATTTAAACCTACATATAAATTTTATAAGACAAAAAAATTCAATACATTCTCATTCCTAGAAATAATTTAGCTAAATATTTCAGAATGATTATTTTAAAATTATTTATTGAAACTTTTCGGGACAGCTTTGAAGCTTTGTGAGCAAAAAGCCCAGGTCACTGACTTCAGGCTATATCCGGAACAATGTTAACAGAAGTCGAATTTGGTTGTAGACTAGCTATTAAATACTGGTTTTTGTGGTGAACTGCATGAAATTCGAATTAATCTATTTTCTTTTGGGAGATTTATTTCCCAGCCTGTAGAAAAACTGGCTTGAATTTAATCAATAATTCATTTTATAATAATCGTACAGAAAATTGTCATCATAAATCTGATTTTAATCAATAATTTATTTTTATCATCGTATAGAAAATTGTCATCATTAATCTCATTATGAATGATGAAAATGTTATTATTTTTTTTTGTTTATTTATTTACTCATTAAACATTAATACAATTTAAATTACTAAGAAATTACAGTATTCCAGAATCATTTTAGAGTATATATATATAAAGTGCAAATTTGTTTGAAATAGATGAATAACAATTTTATTGGAACGAATTTTTCTATTTATTTTAATTAAATTTTTGTTCTATATTAAAACAAGTATGAATTGTTTTTGTGTTCTTTTATTCTAACATTTGATTTTATGTATTTCTATTGTTTAAGATATTTGTATTTTGTAATTAAAAGATTTGTTTTTAGAGAAAAACACTATTCAAGGTGTCGAATATTTATTCTTAAGAATAAAAAAAAAATGATTAATCAAGATCAAAAAATTATTAATCTTATGACGTAAGAACTGTTGTTTCATTTTTTTAAAACTGTTTTTAAATAAACTGTAATCAAATTATTTTTTTCATTTTCTGTAACCGTAACTGTTTTGAGAAAACTTCATGAAAAATGTAATTCACGGTAAAATATTCGAAAAGTTCTTCTGGAATTAAATGATAGGAAGAATTCGTTTTTTACATTATTTGCATAAAGAAAGAAAAAAAAGAAAAAAAAAGAAAGAAAAGAAAGGAAAAAAAAAAAAAAAAAGAAAGAAAAGAAGAGTGAGGGGAAAAAAAAAGATTATTTAAAATACCCTTAGTTATCTTCAAATTTTTTTAAATTTACTAATAAAAACTAGTTTTACTTCTACAAATGCTACTAGTTTTATTCTCCCAAGTTTAATGATAACATGACAACTAATTCCAAAAAGTCTTTCTTTTTTTTTTTTAATTTTAAAACCAGTTTAACACACTTAACTGCTTTTTTAATTTTATTTTTTTAACCAAATAATGCAAGCGTTATTAATTTGAACAGCCACAGTTCTATCTCGATTTGTAGTATCACCTTGAATCATTTGAAAAGTTTTGGGCATAAATAAAATCTGCCGACAGCTGGTTGATAATAAACATCTGCGCTTAACGATTTTCGTAAAAGGCAAAAATTAAAGAATTAAAAAAACAACGGTTAATGTTAAAAAATTAATCGAATTATATAATTACCCATACACCAATCATAATTTTTTCATGAATACTTATTATATTTTTATTTTAATTGTTAAAATATTGTTCTTTAAACTTCTTAATTTACCTGATTTGTTGTGTTAAATTATTACATGCTGAAGAAATATACCAAATTCGTATGGCATAGGGCTGTCTAGTGTGAACATCTGTCAGCAGGCCACGTAGTGCACCTGAAAACTTTTAATTATGCTACACTTCTTCTGTCCTGTAAATGGCGAATGATTTAGATAAAATTACCCGACATCTAAAGCAAAAAAAATAAATAATTCTGATGTTAGAAAATGTGTTGATATACTATCTATATATATTTAAATTAGAATTTTATTTTTGTCGGATCGAATATTTCATTTTAATCGTCATTGGCGCAACAGCCCCATGGTGGGACAAAGCCTTCTACCTACTGGCAGATTTCAAGACAGGAGATGTTTTATTTTTGAATGGGATAGGACTGTCAGCCTTAGGACCAACGCTCTACCATCCTATTAAACATGTACCTACGGTTTAAAGTGGATTCCGAACCACTACAATCATCCATAGCACCGCCAAGACTCGAGCCGAAACCTGAGGCACCGAGCGCTAGTCATTCGGCCATCAGTCCCATTTCATTTTAATGCATTCATTAAATAATAAGTGCTTTTATATTTTAAGCTGAACTCTCTAATTTTTAATGAAAATACTATTTATATATTCTCTTAATTCAAAACAAAATCTGATTAAAATATTAAAATTAAAAGTTTATTAAAGAAAACGAATTTCATAACGAAAAAAAGAGGCAGCATTTTTGTGTCTTGTTAGTCCTTAGATTTAAAGTTTGAGAATCTTCGTTGTGAAGCATCGGCATTCGTCCTTATCATTCGAATAATTCGCTACTTCTTGGGGCTAATTTCGGTCCAGCTTTGGACTCGAACCAGAAACCTGTGGCACCGAGCACCAGTCACTCGGACATTAGGCCCCATCTCACTTTAATGCACACATTAAATAATGAGTACTTTTATATTTTAAGCTTAATTCTCGAATTTTTAATGAAAATAATATTTTTGTATTCGCTTAATCCAAAACAAAAACTGATTAAAATATTAAAGTTAAAAACTAGTTTATTAAAGAAAATGAATTTGTGGGATCATATGACGAACAATTAATGTAAAAAAAAAATTTTTTTTAAGTCAATTCCTACTTTTTTTTCACTCTATTGCAGAAAGTCCTTTATAAATAATTTTCATTCCTTTTTTTAAGTTTATTTGGCGTCATCTATTGGTAGATATGTGCAATTTAAATGTAAAAAAAAACTAAAATT
Source organism: Caerostris darwini (assembly GCA_021605075.1). Lineage (NCBI taxonomy): Eukaryota > Metazoa > Arthropoda > Arachnida > Araneae > Araneidae > Caerostris > Caerostris darwini. Next base: position 410,377 of record BPLQ01007760.1, read on the forward strand.
AATTAATTAAATTTAATTACTGAATTTAAATTTGAAAAAAAAATGTATTAACATCAAATGTCACCCACTACAAGTTTAAAAAAATTTATTTGAACTTGAGTGGATGAATAAAAAGTATTTTATGAACGATTGAAAATTTGAACAAGATATATATAGGGAGAGTGTGAGCTAATAGAAGGAACTGAAAAAGGAAAAAAAAGGCAGAGTTTTTGTGTCTCGTTAGTCATTGCATTTAAAGTGTGAGAATCTTCGTTGTTGAAGCATCCTTATCGTCCGAATAATTCGCTACTTCTTGGGGCTAATTTCGCTCCAGCTAATACCACTCCTAAGCAGTTTAATTCGGAATGGCATTGATTGATCCTTCGAATCGATTCGGACAATTCTGGCAAATTACATTTATCCGAGCACAACGCATTTTCCATTAGGGCTTATTAAAAACTCTTTGAAATATTTTCTTTTTTCTTCTTCTTCTTTGCTCAAATATCAGCCAATCTTTTGAAAATAAAATTAGCAGAATTGTTTTAATTTACTATGATTTATCTTTAGTATTTTCAGGTAATTAAAATGTATTCGATTCAAAAAATTTTAAATGATGGAAAATATACGTCTAGATTCGAATTCTATTTTTTTTTATTTTTTTTTTTTTTTTTAAATCCTAATCTATATATTTTTCATGTGCAAAGTGTATAAAGGGCCTGTTGGCCGAGTGACTAGTGCTCGGAGCCACAGGTTTCGGGTTCAAATCCCGGCGGTGCCATGGATGTTTGTAGTGGTTCGGAATCCTCTTTAAACCGTAGGTGTCGATCTAATATGACCGTAGAGCATTGGGCGTAGGCCTGACAAGCGTACCCGTAAAAAGAAAACATCTTCTGCTGCGAAATCTGCCAGTAGGCAGAAGACCTTCGGTCATCATGGTGCTGTTGCGCCACTGATGATGATGAAGATAAAGTGTATAAATAAATTTTACAGTTTACTAGATATAATTAAAAAGATGTAGAAGATCTCTGGCGCTCAGTGCCACAGGTTTCGGGTTCGAGTCCCGGCGGTGCAATGAACGTTTGTAGAAGTTCGGTATCCACTTTAAACCGTAGGTCCCGGTCCATTACGGCTGTTGAGCGTTGGGCCTGACAACCCTACTCCTTAAAAAAGAAAACATCTCCTGTTTTAATATCTACCAATAGGCAGACGGCCTTGGCCCAGCATGCGGCTGTCAGGCCAATGAAGAAGAAGTAGAAGAGTAATTAGATGTTTATAGATTTATTTTAGATGTTTTTTATATCTAGCAATTATTATTACTATTTTTTTTTTCTTTCCAGGCAATTTTAAAAAGTCCTTTGGACGTCCTTGATCTTCGATGAAAAATATTTTCCTTTTATCTTTCTACTACCTAAATCTAGCGTATTCATATAACTTTGTACGGCGAATTATGTTAATGATGATTAAATCGATGATTATCAATAAAAATAAGATTTTTTTTCTATCACATAACAGCTTCGTTCATGGTTATACTGTATCTGTATTTGCAGTGAATACAGTTACACAGTTACAGTTATTACAGTTACACAGTTACAGTTATATATTTTTACTCATAAAATTTGAAAAATGCATTGTCTTATAATGTATTTTATTGCTATTTAATGTACCTAGAGAAAGCAAAGGGGCCTGATGGCCGAGTAACTAGCGCTCGATGCCACAGATTTCGGTTTTGAGTTCCGGCGGTGCCATGGATGTTTGCAATGGATTTGGAATCCACTTTAAACTGTAGATCTCGGCCTAATATGGGTGTAGGGCTGACAGACCTACCCCGTAACAGGAAAGCATCTCTTTCGAAATCTGTCAATAGGCAGACGGTCTTAGCACACCATGAGGCTGTATGCGCCACTGGTGATAATGATGATGAAAGAAAGCAAAAATGTTTTGCTTATTGCCTTTTAATATAACTGAATTATTTTATTTTTATTTTGCGCATTTAAAAAATGTATTATGAGAAAGGGTTCAGTGACTTTCATTTCACAGGAAAAAGAAGTTAGTGGCTTTTTTTGGCGATAAAAGTTTGCTACACAGAAAACATTTAAAATCCCAGGTCTACGTCTGAGTTTTAAAAAGTATGGGTCACGATTACATATGGGGTCGCATTATTAAATTTTGTGATGTCAGAAATTTTAGCTAGACCATAATTATCAATTTTATAGAATCCCGATCTTTTAACAATTGTTGTCTGTTTTCAAACTTTTGCAAAGATATTAATTATTATTAGCTTATCAAAACTAATTATAATCCTATTTTAGTTTTTATAGAACAATTCAGTTCATGATTAATTTTTAAAAGTAGAACAATTTCAATATTAAATAAAACTACTTTTTTGTGGCTCTCAAAGGGACTTTCTTCAGATTATTACAGTTAAAAGGTGCTATTTTATTAATTTATCAGAAATCAGATACTGTTTTTTTTTTTTTTCCACAATGGCTTTTAGTTAATCTCTTTTTTAACTATGGTTTTTAAGATGGTATTATTCATAGCTCATTTTTTCAATCACAAAAGTTTTAACCATGGGTGGCTAAAATTTTGGCTTGAGGGAAAGGAGTTCCAAGTTGAAAAAAAGAAGCTCTTACAGAAGAATATAGCAACTCTTATCTATATCAAGTTTCCAAAAAAAGTCGTGATTTATACTTGATAAAATATCGTTTGCTGTATTCGTTAAATTCTAATTCTTATTATTCTTAATTCTAATTCTAATTATTATTCTTATCAATAACCGTCGTGGCTGATGTTGTTTTTATATTTTTTAATCCTTGCTATTGTATAAAAAGATATTTGTAATTTTTTTAAACAAAAGTTGTGCTTTATTATTGTTAATATTTTCTTCTACAATCATTCTCGAAAAGAATTTAAAATTATCCGGAGGAACGATATAAAAGACTTATGAACTTCTTGCCGAATTTCCATAGTTAAAAGAAAACTTATAAATAAATAATAAAGGGTATAATAATAATAAATAAAATAATTTATTTTTAAACTAATTTTATTCAAAAATTTTAAATGTAATTTCTTATTTAATTATGCCTTATACAAGATGTCCAGTATCATTTCATGGGATATAAATACATATCAACAAATGCTCTTATTAAATAATATTTTTGTAGTTGACTTTTGTCGAAACAAACTATACTACTAATTGCTGTTTATCTGATGCAATTTTCTTTCATAATACCTCCTTTATCTGCCAGTCTGTAGACGATCTTGGCCCACCATGGGGCTGTTGCGCCAATGAAGAAGAAGTAGAATACCTCCTTTAGCAGATAGCAGAACAATGGATATCTTAATTTAAAAAAAAATTTTTTAGGTTTTTTTTAATACAATTAGAATTCCAAAATTTTAATTTAGTCTTGAAATACTACAAAATAAATTATCTGTTTTCCAGAATTTTATTGGATTCGCTATTGGCAAATAATGTCATACAGTGATTTTGAAACATTTTGTGAATTTCAAAACATAAATAGGCTAATCCCTCCACCGCCAAGAATATAATATCAGGTCCAGGTTAATTTGATTGTGTCTTTGGTATTTTTTATAAGGATCGATCTTACTTGCGTTAACACCATTTCTTATAATAATATTAAAGGAAGTAATGCTTTTTATAAGGACTTACAAGGATAAATACCTTGGCCTCGCTTGTTGTAATGGAGAAAACCTCAACTGTCAATACGAAATATTGTATTTCCATTGGGAGCTTTATTTATGTGCCAGTGGTAATCGATACACCTAGCATGCAGGCGGATTCAGATTAGAATCCATTGGAAGCGTCTAATGTAATAACTGCTTTTAGAAACAAAAACATTCGGTAAGATTATGACAAGTGGGTAAGTGTCTCGCATCGAAGGTATAACTGCCTGGTAAGAATTTTCCAAGGTATTTTCCCCGACATGAAAGAACAATACAAGAACGGCACACAAGTGTTTCTAAAAAATCTTTTTCGGAAGGCAATGCCTTTCCTTCATCGCTCATCGGTGGAATGTTTGTAGTCCTCTTAGGTGAACATGATATCCATTAATGTACAACCTGAACACCACCAACCAAATATTCAACGAGTGCATTCGTTTATGGCAACATTGATTATAGTTCACTACACTAACAGAATCGTTCATGCGTATTTTTGTGCAGTAACCATCAATCAATATTTTTTTTTTCCTTTGAGGACATCAGTAGGTCTAGAGTTCCATTTAAATATGCCAAGAACATACGATGAAGAGAGGGCATTGGTTACTGGGAGGGCTTTTTAAGGATAATTGACGCGTATTTACTTGTATGGGAGAAAATGTGGAAAGTTCCCACTAGGCAGCGTTACTATCGATGATGTACACACAGTCACCGTCAAGTCTCCTCATTTCTGAAAGCAACGAACACCGGTTTTGAACTTCAGCTTCCTCCACATTAGCCGTATTCGTTACCACTGGATCAATAATTGGGTGAGTACTACCTATGGTGTGCACTACCTATAGACCAAGAGTTCAGTTACACAAATTTTAATTCACAAGAAATTGCTCATAAAATTTAAAACACAAAATGTCCGTTTAAAAAAACGTTTCCGTCTGTTTTCTTTTCCCGCTATGCCTGAAACGATTTCGAAAAATTAATTTTAATAAAAGGAGAACTTGATCGCGGGAAGATAAAATAAGAATACTTCAGAAACTATTTTACTGAATATGAACTTATAACAATGTGATGAAAAATTAATAGTCTTTTAACACAGTAGAAATGACGCAATAAAATTATGATGTTAGGATATCCAGTCTCATATGATTTCTTTATGATCAGCAAACTAAAAGAAATTTGCGTTTAAAAGCAAAAGTGGAAATAAAAACATGAGCAAATAAATGAACAACATAAGCATTATGGACAGATTAATTGCTAAAAAACCAAAGAATTAAAATACTAAGTTCGTTGCACAAAAACAGATAAAACTACCATTTCCTCTGTGAAAACCATTTATTAGATTCCCTAATGATGGAGAAATTTCTCATTTCATTGGCTTAAAATAGCTGTTTCACATTCGTCGAGTAGTTCGATCAATAAATTGCTACTATTTCTATTTATATACGACATATTTTTTGAAAACCAAAGCATTTCATATAAATCGAAGAATGAATAATTATAAAAATTACCAGTTAATTAATTTTTTAAAAATAAACAATTATTTACATTCTCTTATCTGTACATCATCAGTGAGCCTTGTGTCCCACTAGTTGCCTGACTGGTGATGAGAGGAAAACATTACTTTAGGCGTGTCATGAATTTGCGTTTCTTATGGGAGAAAATCCATAAACTCCCACCAGACAACCTATCTGTTAATGGGAGATGCTAATACACAATGCCATAATTATCATAGAAATTCTTCATTCCGGAATGTAGTGACTGCAACGGACTCGACTTTGAATTCTCCTACACACTAGCTATTCCTGTTATCATTAAAACTCAAATTGAACTATTTACATATTTTATTTAATTTTGTAGCAATATAAAGTCTGCCTTCTCAGTTATTTCGTATTTGCTGTTCTTTCAATAAAGAAAATCTACCCCACACAACAATCATGAAATAGACATTACAAGGATTGTCATCATAAATTGGCAAGAATGTTCTATTAAGATTGATGAATGAACAGATTGTTAATTTGACAGTAAAAATTGTCAAAAGCATAATAGGAAGGGGATACCCATATTTACAAGTAATTAAGTATATAATATGCCACTGATTAGTTTATTTTCAAATTCATGCAAGACAAAAAGTTTGTAGTTCCGATTTTCATTTTGAGAAATATTTCCAAATGAGATACTTATTTTTCATTTTCTTTACAATAAATTGTTAATTAATATATCATGAAATCAATATATTAATATTTTTTTCTTGCAATTTCTTCTCTTTTCAGTATTTTTATATGTATTATTAAGCGAGATTGTTATGTGAATGTAAATATACAACAATAATCAGATTTAACACTGTTAAATTACATTCCTGTAATATTGGCAATTAAGATTTTTTTAAAAATATAGCTGTATTATAATGCACAATTTGTTCATGTGTATTTCTAAAAACTATAGAACATTTCCAACAACTTATTTTTTATCCAAAAATTATGAATAAACTGTAGTTTTTAAATTAAATAAAAAACTAATGCATCATACAATATATATTTTGCATATATTGTTATAATACATTAAAAAATGAATAAAAATATTAATGTTGTAACAATTTATTTTCATATCCTTTTATACCCACTATGGCTTGGAAAAAAAAAAAAAAAAAACCCCATGTATTGAAATGTTCCGAAACAGAATGTGCTAAAAAACTATTTAATGAAAGAATGAATTTAAAAAAAAAAAAATAAATAAAATATCATTAAATTAAAGGACTTGCTTATATAAATAATTTACTTCCAAGAATGATGAAGTAATTCTTAAAAGAATCTTTAATTTCACTTTAAATTGCAATTATTTTTTTTCATTAAAAATTTAATATATATTTAAACAAATCAATAAGCACTGTATTATATTTGTTAGTATTAAACAAATTAAAGTATATATATGAACTACCACACAACTTGTGTAATCAAGATATGCACCTTAATTAAATGAGGAAGTAATATATAGGGCCTTTGTTGTTCCAATCTTATTTAGAACCAATATATATCTATTCTCAAATCATGTTTACTTTTAAACTGCAAGATGGATTGAGTGAAGTAATATTGGCATTCAAACTTACATCAGTTCAAACACAGGCATTTATTCAAGTGATGTTTTTTTTCTACAATAAGAACCCAATACATTTGAACTTTTTCTTTCAACACAAAACAATTTGCAAAAATTTGAGGGAAAGCTATAAAACAATGTACACCTTTTTTGAACTTGAGTAATTCATGGAAGTTTTTTACATTCTACCTTTAATTAATCCTATTTTCTTGCCGTCTTTCTACTCTCAGTTTAAAGTACTTGAATATTAATTTAATAGAATTGTTTAGCTACTCGAACATATCCCATATTATGCATAGCACTCATCTTAAATTCAAATCTAATGTCTTTTCTTATTCACATACATGTAATGTCTTGACATTTAATCAGATTTAAATTCCTACTAGAAATTTTAATCTAATCTTCATATTTAGTTAATTACAATGAGGATATGTCACCTCACTATAAACTTCTTTAAATACAGCATTGTTTATTATGTACAATCTCACAATTCATTTAATAAATTAAAATAAAATTTTTATATTCCTTTTAGTTTTGTTCACATTATAGACCAACTTCTCGCCGTGTTGACAAATGCATGAATCTAGGTTCAAGTAAAAATATTATCTTTAATAAACATATCTAAAGTTTAGTTAAAATTTTAAGTTCGGATTTAAAAATTAAGAGGTTACTGTTTTTTTCAAAAATGAAGCATATTTTAAAAATGTGTATGTGTTTTTTTAATAGTACTTTATTTTCCGCTAATGTATAAATGAAATAAACTTACATTTGAGAATAAGCAATACCAATCAAAATAAATAAAAAAGGCTTTATTTTCTAAACAATATTTTTATTGTTCCTTCATTTCACGAAGACGTCTGACAGCACTTCTTACTGTGGCTGCAGCAGTTGTACTGAGAAAAGAAAACAAGATTAATAATATTCATTAATAAATTTTAATTAACAAAAATCTAATTGCTATTGTACAAGTTAAACAGAATTCAACTTGTACAGAGATGCCAACATCAAGCGATAATTTTCAGTAACATCTACAACATTTTTCTGTAGTTATTAATGTCTGTCAATAATGTAGAAGAGGAAATGCGACAAATACCACTTATCAGCCAAATTAAAACTAAAATTACCACAAATTCACATTCCCAACTACAGTAACAATTTATAATATTATCAAGTAACACAGGGGGAGGGAAGAAAAAAAAAAAAAAAAAAGCCTTTATTTAAAGATAAGTCAAGAATTTAAACTATTAGTATATACATACAAGATTAGAAAAAAAATAAAATAAATACACCATAGCATTTAGGAATGAAGTATATCCAGTGCCAGTAAAAAAAAAAAAAAAAAAAAAAATATATATATATATTTATCATAAAAATGCTTATGCACACAGAATAAGATTAAGTATGAAAAGTTAATTTTTATACATGATTAAGAATATAAATTAATTCCTGTATAAAATTTTCATTAACATTTTTCCAGTATCCAATCAAGTTTATAATCACACAAAGTTGGAAAAGTAAGACAAACTATTTTTTTAAATTTTTGCAGAAGCATTGGTCCCCATAAGCCAATTGTTATTTTCTGTAATAACTAATCCATAGTAGTTGGCATCTCTGCATTTATTAAATTTGCAGATTTTAATTTGTTTTACTATATATATAACTAATATTTTTCATTGTAGAAACTTTTAAATATAAAACAGAACAAGTTAAAATGAAAAAGGATATACTGATCTACAAGAATTAAGAATAAATGTAAAAAAAAATATTAACCATAGATGTGTCAATAAACACTTTAACATAGTTGATATTCAAAATATATTGCAGCACATGTAAAAATACATTTGCTAGGCATTTTATATTATGATTTTTTTTTAGATTTATTAACATTTAAAAAGTACAAACCTTTGTTGAAAACTATTTAATAATTAGTTAAACCCATAAAAATAAAAATCCATAAAACCTTTGAGACTATTAATTTTTTTTTTTTTTTTTTTTTTTTTTTTTAAACTCATTTAATAATCTATTAACCTTGTAATGAGATACAGGGTAACTTTTTTTTGCTAACTGCAAGTCCATCCTTAGTAAGGTTGGCTGCCTCCTGATATATGATGGACTTAACCTATTTACCTAGCAGGAGTATTGATGTCGGCATAATTTTTTTTCTTATAAAGACAGATATGACGACAGCAATGATGCAATTTTTTTAGGTCAGTAATGAGTGTTAATCAAAAAACAAGTGACTAATTTGGGTCTAAAAAAGGTAGAAAAATATTTCAGAAAAATTTTTCTTACCTGTAAACATATGCACCCCCTGCAACAGTCTTTTGACAGGCCTTACATTTCCAAATTCCAACACATGTCCTTTTCATGGTCTCCTAAAATTTAAACACACCAATTAAGATAAATTACACTTTTATATGAAACAAAAAATATCAAATATTTCTTTAACCAATAAAAATAAAATTGTTCATAACTATATGTGCAAACAACCTAAAACTATTCGAAAACTCATAATAGCTTGTGATTACAGAATCTGAAAATATTGAACATTTTTAAATATCCTTGAAATACATAAAAATTACCAATAATATATTTTGAGGCCAAGATTTTAATTCTTTTTGGGTTCCAATTAGAAATCCATAAAAGGAAAGGAATATCAATATTGGAGCAATCAATTCCTTAGCACTGCATCTTTATTACACAAAATGCAAGCCTACATTTTTTACTTTATTATGATTTCTAAAGTGATATATTCAGTTATTAGCAGTCTATTTACAAAAATCATTTTATGATGAACTTATATTTATTTATAGAACTTGAAGTTATATTTATAATGGCACAATACATAAACAGATTCAATTGATGAAACATGCATTTTTGCAGTGACTAGGCAAATTATTTTCATTTGTCAAATATTTTGATGTTTTTTTTTTCTTTCCAGTTCCTCTTTTCTATAAAAGCTACCCACAAAATCTTTGCAAACATATGTGGTCTGCCTTGAGTTTGAATAAAATTTCATTAGCTATGTAAAGATTATTTTATATTTAATAACTCAACTATAAAATGAAAATTATGAAGCTATGTTCACTTTTAATAGACATTTTTTTAACAATTATTTATTTAGAACTAGTTTTACTATGGGAAGCAATGATTTAAATTTTTGCAGGAAAATAAAAGTATTTTCACAGGTTTCTATGCTTGCTCATACATATAATAGAAATTAATCATAATGCAAGGCATAAACAAGAAAACAAGGATTACAGACAGACGTACAATTTTACTTTATTTAAACAACAACTTTTCTTAAATGCACCTAATTTCAAATTATCCTTAAATATATTGATTTTATCAAGTATTTAAAGATTCTTCTTTCATCCATAACCTAGTTATCATCAAGTTCCCTTTTGTATTTTTCCTAGAATTTCTATCAATTAAATTTCTCAAAACACATCAATATAAAAAAGGTACTTATATGCTACAGCTAAAGCTGGAATATCACAAAATGGCTAGTGCTGTTAGCAAACAATTAGGCCCAAAAGCTCGTAATTCCTTTTTCCAGGGTTTAAATAAAACTAGCAAGTTCTCCAAAATGATATTGATAGTTACATGGCCGAAAAAAAAAGTCACAAGTGAACCCATTTTCAAAGTTTTTTAAATTGATATATATATATATATATATCTGTTTTTACTTACTTGTGAAGTTTGAGGTATACAATGACTTGCATGAAAAATTGTCCTTAAATATGTTATGAGGTCCTAACCCAAATTTAATTGTGTACTTGGCCTTTGACTCTACATAACTATATTGGAGTCATTGAAAGCTATAGGTAATATGTATATAGTAATGACATCAAAAATCAATATAAATGCTTTTAATGTCAATACTATTTTACATTTTCCTAACCAATATTTTGTAATATGAAAAAGAAAATACATAATTAAAAGAAATCTCCTTGCATATTTATAAACATGGACATTTACATCCTTACTGTATTTTCTTTTAATAAGGAAAGTGACAAGCTCGGAATCAGTTTGTCCAAAATATAACAAGATCTGTATTTGTCAAAACTTCCAGGTTACAATTTCAAGCGATCTTCCATTGCTTGCCATCTTTTTTAACTTCTAACCTTTTCTAACGACTGAATTAAATTGAAGAATTAGTAAAAATACTAATTTTCATCAAAATTATAATCATTTAAGCATTCTAAATGGCATAGGAAGAAGACCAAATCTAAAGATTAATACGATTCATACTCACTTTGCCGCAAAACACACAAGTATATTTGCCGTGCTGTGTGATTTCCATCTTTTTCACCATTTTTCTCAAAGAGGCACCATAACGAGTACCATACTTTCCTACAACTCCGACCTTCTTGGTACGTTTTGCCTGTCAAAAATAATTAGTTATAATGAATATTCTTAATTATGTGTGTGAATATTAAAATACATTCTTGATAAGATTATTATTAATCCTTTAATCATAATCAAATACTTACTATACATTAAAATATATTATCTGGGTTTCTAGGGTTAATTTTAATTAAGCAACTCAAAACAACTCGCTTTAAAGAATAGCACAAACAAAAATAGGGTGATTAATTCCAATACACTACCCATGTAAAACAAAATTAAGTTTTTATTGAGAAAAAGCATTAGATTTATTCCTATAACAAATTTGTCACAACACAATTATCTTTATTTTTTATAATATATTACTTTATAATATATATATTTTTTATAATACTGCTTAGTCATAAGAATTTGATTCTAGATAAGTTACTAACAAAAAATTATATCAAATATTCATGAAATACATCATTTATACTAAACAGATTTGGGAAGTATAATAGGCCTAGCATTAACACGGGAAGATATTAAGCATCAAGAAAAATATACAATTTTAAGTCATTTTAGTGTTGCAAAACATAAAATTGTACAAAGAAATCTAACAATCTGATAAGATTTTTGATTGAAAACGAAATGGTATACCAAGAATTCAACACGTGGACACAATAAAGTAAGATAAATTTCAGTAAAGAATCAAAATTGGGAACATAACAATATATTTTATTTTCAGATAATGTGATTAAATATATCACTTATACTTACCATCGTATTTAATTTAAATTATTATTATTTCCTGATGAAGAAAATATAAAAGCTATACCGCTTTTAAGACACGCTTAATTTAGTTGTCGGAGTTCAGTAGAAAAAATTTTACAAGAAATTGCGCCCTCTATGAAGTTTTATTTGAGAACTTACGAATACAACCGTAATATATATAATAAATATAACTGTAAAATTATCTTTTAAAAATTAAATTTCTCTGTAAACAATCTATTTTTTGAATTAATCAATATAAAAGACATTTTAAATAATAATAAATTTTCATTCATAATTTACCATTTAAGAAAGTATAAAATCGCTAATAAAAAGAAAATTATATCATCCAAATTTTATATAAAATTATGTTTAAATCACTATTATTTAGCTATTTTTGATGCCGAGAAACGTTTGTTTAAAGAATATTAATAAAAAGTTGTTCACACTAGAGCTACTGATGAATGTAACTAAAGAATGACGTAATATACCAATACTGACTGATGTGAATTTAAAGTTCAGTATAAACAAGTAATATATATAAAAAAAAAAAATTTTAAGTCAATTCCTACTTCCCCCTATATTGCAGAAAGTCATTTATAAATAATTTCATTCATTTTTTTAAGTTAGAAAAAATTATCTCTCTCACTAATTTATTCACATGTTTCATTTTCCATTTTGTTCCCTCCTTGGGTCAGACTAAAACCCAGAATGAAAAGAGAATCTGAAAAATAAATTTTTTTTCCAGTGATCTACACGCTTCGCCACTGACGGTATTTTATTCCTAAATTTATTAATTTAGGAATAAAATTATAAAAAATTAACTAAATTATCTCGTAAGGTTAAAAGAAATATTAAAGAGAAAAGTAGTTGAATAAAAGGTCATTCAAGTGCAAATTGTAAGAAAAAGGAATTTTGTTGGATACTAGGTTGGGTTTTATCTTTTATAATTAGTGAGTATACGCAATAAATATCCACATCGTTTATTTCTTTTAATCGTTGGTGTTCTCTTAAATCGGTGATTTCGATGTATGAAGCACATATTTTAAATATTTTATTTTTTTATGATTTTAATAAGTAATTGAAATTTAAAAAATTTTATTTCTTGCCGAAAAATATAGATTTAAACACAGCATCATATTAATAATAATTACAAGGCTTGCGCCGCATTGTAAGCACAAATTTTGCGAAATTGTTTTATTATCATCAAAATGAAGCAAACTACTTAATGGCTGATTCTAATAAATTTAACTGCAATAAGATTAACTATAATTCGGTTAATTCTGATAATAAAGGCTTTATAAGTGCCCGATTCGTGGCTCAGTGGTAACTCACGCCACTGATGAGCATTAGGGAGGTTCAATCCACTGATGGCTTGGTTGTAGACACTGTTTCAAAAAATAAGGAGACTCGATGGCGTGTGTGATGTTCAGCATCTTGCCTCGACGGTCGAATTATCTAGCGGGAGTTTTCCGGGGTTTATCCCATACGTTACGCAAACGCGTGGTAGTTCCCCCTAAAAGTTTTCCTGAGAGGCATTGTCCTCTTTCTTCAGCGTCATCGAATCAAGTCAGACTTCTACCTATGGGTGCTTCCTCACTACAGAAATTACTGACACTTAGCCTACTTCCATGAGACCAGCGGGATCTTGCTCATGGTCTAGGTGCTGCTGTCTGCCAAGTGGGATAATCCGAATTTGTATTCGCCCTTCCTGGAGGCTCTCGAGAATGCCAAGTCGGATAAAAAAAAAAAAAAAGGTTTTATCGATGTATCTAAGCATACCATGCTGGATATAACAGTTCTTGTACAAGTACATTAAAAACGCAATTGACAAAGCTTTTAACTCAATTTCACCTTTTATTCATCACACTTACAAGCTCTCGATCAAAGTCAAACTCTTATTATACACCTCGAGGGCCTGAATGGCCGAGTGGCTAGCGTTCTGGCGCTCGGTACCACAGGTTTCGGGTTCGAGTCCCGCAGTGCCATGGTTGTTTGTAGTGGTTCGGAATCCACTTTAAAAAGTAGGTCCCGGTCCTAATAGGATCGTAGAACGTTGTGGGGGCATTGTTACTCCGCGTCAGTGGCTTATCTTCAAGTTACACGCGCCCCCTGGGTAATGCAAAGTGAGTACGTCTGTGCAGCGCTTGCCTTAAGGCATCCAAAGACCAAGCTGTCTGTGTTTGCCAGCTGCATTAGAAAGAAAAAAAATTATACACCTCGATCATTATACCAATACTTCTCTGTACGCCCGTTTGGATTACTATTGGAATGATCTGACTGAGGAAGCTGCAGGTTTCTCAAAACTCCATAATACCCAAAATTTCTAATGCACCCTTTCATTACAGGAGATAATTTATTCATGACGAACTCTGTCTTGAACCCATCCCGGAGTACACCAAAAACTTTTCTGAAAATTTCTTCCAAAATCTAAATAATATTGAATTAAGAATCCTCCAATCAATGATCTATCATGACTATTTATGATTACATGATTACATTCAGGTTTAATTCATGATTACATTCAGGCTTAATTCATGATTACATTCAGGACTATATGACTATTCATGACTATAAAAAAATCAAGAATTTCGAATTTTAGAGTAGTTTTTTTTATATATAAAAGTTCAGTTCTTTTATCTATAATATTTTAACAGCATTTGGATAAATCGAGATAAAGCAGCATCGAAGATCATAAAACCTAGTTCAGTCAAGTCAAGGCAAGGCAATAGACGTTTGTGAAATGATCAGTGAATCATTGTAAACAATGAATTCATTTGGTTAAACCGTTCGTTTAGTATTTTATTCTTGTGGTAATAAGTAACATCCTGCTGTTTCTAAGCAAAGTTTTATTTTTATATTTACATGGAAGTTATTCTTTGAGAATTCAAAAATGTTTGTCAATCAAAAAGCAGAATCAGACTCTAACAAAATTTTAAATCAAGGGGCTTTGGAAGCAGGTTATTCTGCTATATATATTGAAGATTACATGGACTTTATCAATGATGTACCGGATGAAATACAACGGAATTTAACACAGCTAAGAGAACTAGATTTGCAATATCAAGGTGAAATCTTTTATTACTTTTAATCTTTATTACCTTTTTAAGTACTGTGGAAATAAATTAATGTTTAATTAATTTCCACTTTAATGTTGTGGAAATGTGCTTATTAATGTTTTGCAGGCTGTCTATTAATCAAGATAAAAGCTAAGTAAAAAAGAAAATGGAAAAAGTATTTTAAATCATTGAAGATTGTGTGATGTAATGAATTTAAATTAGATGAATTATAAAAATAGATTACATTAGTAATATCTATACAAGTTGGATAAAAAATTAATATATTTAATGATACTTAGCGCTTGTTTGTATTAACTCGTTGTCAAGGGTTTGTTCATAAACTAATCTCAAGATTGTTTCTATGTGCCACGATTTTCATTTTCTTAAATTTAATATAATAAAACAAATAGGAATTGAATTCTTGGTTAATATGCATGTACAATGAATTAGATACAATGTTATTATATATTCAAATGTTGGTTATTGGTATATTTAAACAAAATCCTTTAAAATATGGTTAATAAAATTTCTATTAAATGTATGGGACTCTTATTCATTTCTTAAAAAAATAAAATGGGGAAAATGACTAACTTTTCCCAAAAAGAAATATAGTTGAAGCTCATTTTGCAGAAAACAACATATTTCTAAAAAAAACTTACTGGGGTTCTTAAAAGTTATGAGTTTGAAAAGGATCATAAAAAAACTTTATGATCCTTGTCAAAATAAATAAATGTGGGTCAAAAGAATTTCAGCCAGATTTTATGGAAGACAGATGAATTGTAAACCAGAAAAGATTTTTACAGTGATTCAGAAGGCATACTTTTAATGAAGGTTTGTTCCAACCAATCTTTGAGTGAGTAATAGAGAATTGTGTATTATTAATGTAGACAATATAGGCAGGCAATATAGGCAGCGATTTAATTTTTCATAAGTCGCTTGAAGGTGTTCATAAAAACATAATTACATACCTCAGGATTTTAAAAAGGCGATACAGTTAAATGGTTCATATTACACTTTGTTTAGTTTTAATAGAGTTTGGCAAGAACTTCATGAAGTTAGCGATCTACCTTGTTGTTTTGACATTATGGAAAGGTAGGTATAGGATAGTGTTGATGATCTGTTTTTTGTGAGATAGGCCTCTTGTGTTTTTGGGAGATAGAAATATAAGGTTTATATTTTCATTAAGTGTAAGTTTTAAAATAATTTTAATTTTACAAATGAAAATTCATATGCATTTCTTTTCTTAAACAGAGGTATTATATATTTTTGAATCTTAAGCTGCTGCATATAAGGCAAGAGTGCATTTTTTCTTTCTTTTTTTGAAAAAATTTACCTAATGTCCAAAACCTGTATTTATGCCAAAATCACATTGAAATTATTTCTTTTCAGAAGTTTTGTTTGCAATATTACAAAATGAAAATAATAATATTAAATGTGTTTGAAGACTGGATGATTAAAATGTTGTAGCTTTTGATAAATTTTATCTATGGCTGTAAGGATTGGTGTTATATAGACTGCACCATGTATTCTCACAAAGTTATGTAGCAGGCAAAGGTGAAAACAAGGGACTGAAAAGAGGGGTGACCAAGATCAACTCGTCATTCTTTAAGAATAGATTTCAAGGAGGGCTTTCGGTGGTATTAATTTTCATATATATAGACTTGAAGGGGATGGAATTAGATAGAGGAAGCAGTCAGGCAACAGAGAGGGCACCCATTCTTTGCAGGTAGCAGAGAGGTTACCAAACCTCTACAGAATATATTTTTTAGAGAACCAATACAGGATTTGTTAAGAACAGAATTTGTGTGTATTGTAATATGCTACTAATTCAATAAATTATATGGAAGTTAAGTGTTTCACTCATCATTTTACAGTTAATTGTGGCATTCAACTTGCAAAACAACTAACTTTACTTGATCAAGACAGCTATTTACTAATGCTAATCTTTATTTTGGCTTTTTTAAAAGAAAGCTTATTCAGTAAATGATGATATGATTGTTGTAGTAAAACATTTTGTTTTGGTTTGATTATAAATAACTGAGACAGCTCAATTACAATAATATGCATAGTTTACAAGTACTTCATTTTGAAGTTATTTATTGTAGAAGTTATTTAGTGCTTCGCTTTGTTGCCAAAAAAAAAGTAATTCAATCCATTAAAAAAAAAATTGTTTACATGATTTGATTAAAAAAAAATGAAAAGCTCATAGTATCTTATAATTGTAAAAAATAATAATTTAACTGCTAATAAACAAAGCAATATGACATTTATTTCTTATTTTGAATTTAATGCTTTTACATATATGTAATCTATTTACTATTTTGTCCTATAGTATTTTTCTTACCTTTCATTGTTTTTATTAAATTTATTTTAATAACAGAGGTGCAAACTGTTATAGATTTTCTGTAGTTTTTATGAAAAGTAATAAAATTGCTGGATTACCTATGTATTGGATTATGGATTACCTATGTATTGGAAAAAGTTAATATTTCCACAGAAATTTATAAGATTGTCTAATGTTTGATACCCCTCATTTTCACACCAAATTAGCAATTGTCAAAGGGTGACTGTTCTCGCTACTCTAATTTCAGTAACTTAAAACTGGTTCCTAAGCCTGTATTGTACTGAACCGGCTTACTCCTACTATTTAAAAAATGTGATATTTATATTCATGCATCTTAGGAAAGTAAGTAAAGTATCTTAGAGAAATAAGTAAGATTTTTAATATTATTTTAGTATTTATTTTTTAAATTATATTTTATTATTATTTATTTATGTCATTCATAGAATTTATCCTTCTTTGATTCATTGTAATGTTTAAAATTTTGGAAACAGAATATACCGTGTTGTTGGTAATGTAGTAATTTATAAAACAGTTAAATTTGCAATGTAATAATGCATAAAATAGTAAACATTTTTAAAATTATTAAATAAAAATGTTAATTATGTTAATGTTAATCATGTGAAAAGTTGGGGATTACAGGGAGGTCCCCCACAATTTGGTAATAATTGAATTTATATAATATTAAAAAATAACAAAATTCTGTAAAAAATTTTTTTAAATATCAGCATTTTACTAAAGAGCAATTAAAATATAGAAAAAATTATGAGTACATTTCAAGTTTTTTTTTCCCTTCCTAATCTACAGTTTTTAGGTACTTCTGTGGGGTTAATTGAAACCCAAAAAAAATATGAGGTTAGAGGAGGAGGGGAATTTGGCAAATGCTGAAAGGCCAAAATTGGAAAAAAAAAAAAAAAAAAAAAATGGGGAGGGGCATCAAACATTGTAGACACCCCGAAAATTAAAATTTTTTTTGTTTATTTTTCATAGTAATCACAATAAAATCTTCCATTGATTTGGAAAAAAAATTGTGCTATGTTTTACTGATAAACATTTTATTCAGTTTTTTTTAACAACCAAACAGATGGCACACATAATGTTTAAATATAACATTTCTTATATATAAGCACATGGCATCCAATACATAAACACATAATAAATATATAAGCTCATAACATTCAATATATTGTTACATTTACATTTTTCTTTATCAGTTTTGAAGTCTTTATATTGAAGATAAATTTTATTAGAAAATCTTTATTTTGATATATAGAATTAAGGAAAAATTATGCGAGAATTTGCTAAAAAATCACAGGTGACTTTGGCATATCTATGATAATATAATTTATCAATGTATAATATGTTTCATCATAAAGTTTGAAATATATGATTTATGTGAAGAATTTGTATTATTAATTAACTGGAATTTTTTTTTTTTTTTTTTTTCAGAAATTCTTCAAGAAATTGACAATTTTGAAAATGCTTTAAAAGAAAAAAGTTTAGATTCCGTAAGTAGAAAAAGAACCTTATTACAAATTCAGAGAGCCCTTATTCATTCTCAAGATCTAGGAGACCAAAAATTACAAATTGTACAAGTAATTCAAGACATAATTGATAACAAATCAAGGCAACTAGAAATAGATAGAAAGAAACTAGGTGAGAAAAAAATCTTGAATATATACAATGAAGAAATTTTGTACTCAATGAAAAAAAAATTTTTTTGTATCTTTTAACATTTAAATTACAATTAAGTTTTAAAAAAAAGAAAATTTAAACGACAATTAAAGGTAGATAGATGAAAGACAAAAGTAAAGAATTTGAGAACTTAAAAATGCTTACTATTTAGCTCGCTTGCTGTCAAAGAATTTATTACATTCTATTTTAAGAGAATAAAATTGTTAAAAAAAAAATTCTACCTTTTCAGAAAATAACATATGTTCTTAAATGTGGAATTTTTCAACTTAAAACTTTTTTTAATATTAGGTTTCCATTTCAGACATTTTGACATTTCAGGTCATAGCTGAACATTTAATGTTATATACATTATTCTCAGAATAAAGGCATGCACAGTTTTTTTAGTATTTATGGAAACATGTTTTCCATTATCTCTTTCAGTCATGCAAATACAATAGAAAGAAATATATAGAAAATAAATATAAGCAGGAAAATAATCATTTTTCTGCTTAGATAAATGATAGTACATCAAAAAATGAGTTAGTATGTAGTACTTCTCAATTTTTTTTTTCAATTGGACTTAGGATAAAAAAAGCATAGCAGCAATTTTTGTTCTTAAAGTCTATATCTAAAATTTATTATTGAAATATTTGTCATAATTAAAAATTTTTTTCTTTTTTCATCCAAAGATCTAAGGAGAGAAAATGAAACTCAAAATGACAATAGCAAAGTTGAGCAACCTGAAAGGCCTACTAAGCGATCTCGTCGGCAACGGCATGTGGATATGGCATTGCGCGATGATTCTGGGCATGAAAGACACGAGAAAGAAACACCAGCACCCACCACTACCAAAAATAAGAAAAAGAAGAAAAGGAAAGGAAAAACTGAAAAAGAGCATGATACAACCTCAATCGATCCACCTATTGATCCTAATGAGCCAACCTATTGCCTCTGTGACCAAGTTTCATTTGGTGAAATGATTGGATGTGACAATGATGGCTGTGACCGTGAATGGTTTCATTTCTCATGTGTTGGGCTCACTACCAAACCTAAAGGAAAGTGGTACTGTCCATCTTGTCGTGGAGATAGAAGTAATCAAATGAGATCCAAAGCTTCATAATTTTCATATGCATTTAAATTTGTTTGTAGCAGGTATTACTGTTCTTTTTATCAATTTTAGGAATAGTGAATTACTCTTTATTTTCCAATGAATTTTGTTTTTTAGTCTAATGGACTAGGTAATATTTTGGAAATTTTATTCAAAAAGTTGAACTTTCACTCTATTATTTCTGCCTACCAAGATAAAAATTCTTTGATAATTTTTTTTATTTGTGTGAAAACATAAAGAATAAACATAAACAAATGTAAAGATAATAAACTTAAACAAGAGTTAAGTTTATAATTAAATGAATTAATAGTATATTTTCGTGCATTTCTTTTATAGATATTAGAAAAAAATTTTCTAATATTTATTTTTAAACACTTGTATATTTACATAAAAGATTCTGCATTATATATATACATATATACTGTTTTCTGGTAATCAATATTATAGAATACTTAATGTTTCTAGTTTTTTTTTTTGTTATATATTTTTATATTATGTTTGCTTCTTTTGTTGTTTTGATCATTTTAAATATATTTCAACATGTGGTTAGCAAGGAGGAAGACTAAACAATCAGCAATAGGTTACAAATCTATGGGATCTACATCTAGAAGTTTTAAGCATGAAAAAAAGCAAAAGTTAAATTTCAAGAGTACAATTAATATATGATAGACATTCATTACTCAGAGGAGAACAACATTTATTACTTTTTTCTGCAAATGATCTTAACTTAATTATATAAGACGGTCTTTTAAATTCAAAGTTTAAAGCTCTGAAGAAGTTTTGTCGGGAATAATATCTTGAATCAAATAAAATGTGAAAAAAAATATTTGATTTTTGAGAGTCTTGGATTATATTGCCATTTTTCAAATGTTGTTAATTTGAATTTTTATTTAATATTTTATTATTGCATAAAAGTAATTATCTTCAAATTAAAGATAATTTTAGTGTATGATCACTCAGACATTGTTTTTATTTTATTGATAAAAATTTTGTTTAATAAACTTTTTGTTATTAATGCAACATGTAGTATTCATTTGCTAAATAATATGTGATGAAATTACTAGGTATTTAATTTAAATATAATGACACACTATTCTGATATTCATGACAGATATGTCAAATTAAGTAGAATGCATATTTGTAAACAGATAGTTTGCTCTATACATATTTTTTTATTCTAAAGTGCTTTCTTATTAGAAATCCATATTTATTATTGTTTTTAGTTTATAGATGCACGAATACAATTTTCTCAATTTTGGATGTTAATTCATGTATTGTAAAACACATAGCATTTTTTGTTTATATGCAAGATACGAAGACATGTATAATAGCTTGGCATCTTAAGTGTAAGGTAAACTTGAAACATCAATACATAAGAGATGCGAAATGTTGATAAATAAAATGTGCATATATATCAATAGAATAGAAAAGATTTATGATAATTTTCATCATAAAAAGGAAAACATTTACTGGAAAAAAATGCACATTGTTAACAGACCATTTACAACAATGCAAATTATGATAGCAAAAGAAAACTAAATTAAAAAAAAAAGCAAATAAGAATATTTTCCCTTGACTAATATGGACTTTTGAATAAAATGACAGAAAACCTCTTTAATTACTGTCCCAAAGTGTAAAAAAGCTTAAAATATTGGAGAAAAAAATATTCTTTATATGGATATCATGATTAAAACTTAGAAATTAACCATTTATATATACTGGAAGGAAAAAAAACAAAACTATATAGATGTAGCAAAATAAAAAAACGGTTTCGGAAATAAGTGATGCAGAGGTTAGTGAAATTAAATTTAATTTCCTTTGTTCATATAGCAAAGTCTATGTATGCAGGAAGGTTAGCAAGGAATTGAATCCAAATAAATTGCAACAAATTATAAAGTATGGCAGTGGAATAGTCTAGTAATTGCTTAGCAGTAAATGGATGGAAAATTTGTTCAATATTCAAGACAGTAATTATGTTCAATATTAGTTAATTGACATACTGCTCCAAAATTTTAGTACCAGTACTCAAAGTTGTATTACTTATATAAATTTTATCTACTCTCCTGATAATGATCATAAGTATATAATCATAAATGAAAATTTGTAGTTATAGCTGCCGAAAGTTTTTTGAATTTCACCCAGATTTATGAGTGTCATTGAATATTTACAGCATATAAGATATTGTTAAACATCTAACAAAAAACACATTCAAGAAGCTATGCAAAAAGAACTACATAAAATCCTTAAATAGTATTGTAAAATAAATCTATGTTTAATCACCTCAAACGTATTTAAAAAAAAAAGGGTTTTTAATGAAGTATTTAAATCCACCCATCTTATTTTCATTTTGTTTATACACTTTTCAGACTGCTTGACAAATTTTTCATACCTTGGATAAAATTTTTTTTTATATATCATAATTTCTGTCTTTTTTCTCATAATAATTGACAATATCTTAAATATTAATAAACTTATACTTAACAGCAAGTTTAATTTTAACACTCTACAATTATTACTAATGTAAAATATCTATGTAACTGTCATAAAAAAAAATGTAATTCGTTTACGACCTTGTCCAGGCCTTCAACAGATCCACAGTTACGAAATCATTTCCATAATGTAAAGATTATATGTCTTTAAATATTCAGATATATCTGGCTGCTTTGCTTCTAAACGGCCTATAGGAAGGAAGGTGGAGATACTAACATCCACTGCATGAACCCTGTAGTTGTCTCCATAAATAAGGAATCCTCTAACTCAATGGATTTGGTTAAGGTGCAGTAAATGTTTACCTTTGGACAGTCTCGTTCCAATTTTCCTTACTATATAAATGAAACCAATTACCAGTTGTTCTGTTTGTCTGTATATTTGCAAGGATTTCAAAAATAGTAAACTTTTAAAGTATTGCTAAATGAAACTTGGTTTGTCAAACTATCATGCTATATTAATATTTGTAAAAAAAATTCATTACAACAGTCATTTATTTTACATTACCCTAGAATGTAATAGTATTTTTGTGTTGTGAAAGTTTTAGATATTATTCAATTCATAACAACCAACATTAATTATTTGTACAAAAAATGTTCATTTAGTATTCGTCTATAATTATAGTCCAAGTTAAATATTTATCACAAAGCATGTTAATTTGTCAGAATTTCCCATCTGTACAACAATATCTTGGTAAGAAAATCCTTATGACAATTTAGTGCTATATCCATGTCTAAATTCTGCAATTTACTTTTATAGCTATGATGGATCTATTAAATGATATTTTAATTTTATGAGTTCTGAAGGCATAAACAAAAAAAATTGTCTGCTCTTCTAAAGACAGTTCACAAAGTACCACTGCATCCAGTTTTTGCAATTTTAATAAGAATTTTGCTAATTACAGTAATTGTTTAAGAAATATTTGACATTTTTCAAAGTATATGACAATAATTACATCAACAGACATGCATCACTAACATTGGAAGAGTATTATAAGAAATCACTGAAAGCAAGCAAATAAAAAAGGCTTTTTATTTGATGTGTAGTTCCATACTTTACTATTATAAATTGCCAGGAAAGAAATAACACGTTTGCAACTTCAACTAAAAATTGCGACATGTAATTAATTGAAATATATGCTCTAAAAAAGAAGCATAATTGGAACACTAATATGAAAATGACAAGATTTACTTAATTAAATGAATCTTATCACCTTCATTCGATATTAATAATTTTTAATTGTACTTCCTATAATTCACAGACATAATTTTTGGTCCTTGGGTGATTTGCATTTGTTCTTTGAAGCTGTTTTTTTATTTCCATAATGTAAAGAATTTCTCAGTTTTGGAAAGTGCTTTCATAGCTACAAATCATAAAAAATTACATTATAAATTTTTTATAGTGGAAACAAAAATATATAGTTTTCTGTCAATTTGTAATAATCCTATTAACAAAAACTCTTGATTATTACCATAGTTAATTAATTTGGCCTTCTGTAAAGTGCTTTTAATTCATTCCAGATCTTTTTCATTCACTTTGCATACACAATCTCAATATTTGATCTTGTATACAACGTCAATATACATGGCATTTTGTCTAATTTTTAAAAATCCTACTCCCTTCCATTGTCCATGATTGTTATATTTTTTATATTAAGCAGATGTTGTTCTCTTAGATAAAATTTTATTGAAAAGAAAAATTTTTAGGAGGAAATTTATGGAATTGATATTTTAGGAAATTTACAGAAAATTATTGTCTACAGATTGTATACAGGAAACTGTGCTTTAATAAACCATAACTCATTATATAAAAATTTTAATAAAATTATATTTTATTAAATAATCTTTTCATATTCTTTGGACAGATCAATAAACATTTATTCTAAAAATAATCAAAAAATAATTTATGTAGTTTTTAATACACGAGAAAAAATATTTTACAAAGTGTAATAAATAAGAAAGAAGTACTAAAATTAATAGACTAATAATTTTTTTTACTGATATCCAAAATTTCAACTGATTACAAGATATTGCGATTACATCAACTGATCACACAGTTACATATCAATAAAAATTCACAATAACCACAATATGCTACAATCTAATGTAATTAGGATATGAAAAATTACAGCAGTGTGACCCCAAAAATAAAAACTTCTAGATTGGTGTTCACATTAAATAAAAATTTTACATCTTGTAAAGAGCAAAAGAAAAAGTAGAAAAAAGGCAATCACATTTTAATATCATAAGCCCTATTAAGTTACCAGATCTCTAGTTTTGAGACACCATGTACAATACAGAGAAAAAGTAACAGTTAATTCAATAAAAAGTCTATTTAAAATATTTTTCTGAATTGGGGAATCGCTCAGAGCAATAATCAAGATCACATTGCAGTCTATCCTGAATTACATTCTTCATGTGCTTATTAAATGATGTCTGAAGAGCTGAATTTTCCAATATATCTTTCTTTAATTCATCTATATTTTCTATTGGTTTCACATTAGCACTGGACATAGCCTGAAGAAGCATTTCTGACAATGCACTATTTGAAGGCTCCAGTAATGTTGGATTACCATTTGTCATGATCTAGAGAAAAAGAAAAATTTCATTTGATTTTAGTTGGATAAAGCAATTTTTCAATAGAACCAGATTAGATTAATTTATCTTATATATGTTGAATAATTTTAATTATATTTAACAAAATAGCAGTTCAAATGATAAATGTAAATCAGCTATTTTTTGTTTTAATCATACAGAGTATTCCTTTCAAATTTAATCTAATATCTTATGTAGATAAAATTAATCATGAATGCATTTTTTTAAAATTGATATTACACAACTTTTTATATTATTAAATTGATCAAAGCTTTATAGAATAGATTAATACATCACATAACTACAGTAGTGATGTTAGATTGATAATTTAGATGAAACTTTATTATTTATTAATTAAAGATTTTCAAAATACAAAATTAAATATATATGCCTACCTTCCTTCTTTTTGATGGCATACCGCTTAAATAAGCATTACTTAATGGAGCTTGAGTAGCCTGTCGTCTTTGACGTTGAACATCTCTTGCTATTATAGGAACCCAGTCCTAGAATAAAAATATATTACAATACATATATAGCATTTCTTATAATTATATTACTCAGTATTTACATAAATTTAACATACTTTCCAAAATATTAAAAATCTTCCTGCATTCATTTTAATGTTTTCTGAAAATTGCATAAATAAAACAGCCTTCTATAATATTATGCTTATATACTATATTATGTTATGTTATTTCAATTGGCAATTCATTCAATTATATTGGTTTCTTTATTAATTATTCAGAAGCATATTAAAAAAAGTACTATTCAATCTTTTAACTGCTTTCATTAATTTAACATAATATTTATAATAACATATTTAACATTTATAATACAATTTTTTTTACCCATCTTAATTAATTTTTATTTGCTAAATTAATTTGAAAATTTAAATACATAAAATATTACAAACCCTTGGAACTGAATTATGCCAAGAATCTGAACCCAAAACCACTTCTGCAATGTTGCGATGGTTATCACTGGAGCGTGTATTGTTTCTGAGAAGAGCAGATGTCTGTTCTGCAATACGAGCAAATGTAGCAAAAGTTGGCGCAGGTCTGTTTGCAGACAACCCACTGGCCAAAGCTTCATTTACTCCTAGAGCCTCCACGAAATTTCGTCTTCGCATTGCACAATACCTTGTCTGCATATACAAACAAAAAGAGATAATTAAAACAATAAGTCTTGCTTATAGTAATTGATGGATAAAAGAACTACAATTTATCCACTCCAACCAATGCTATTTTAAATATTATTTCTTTCTTTCTTTCTTTTTTTTTTTTTAAGAACGTAAATTTCATTTTTAACTTGATCTAGATTATAACTGGTAGAAAAATAAAAGAAGATTTAGATTTTAACAAAGAATTTTTTTTTAAATTAGAAATATAATTTTTTCTTTTTCCAATTTCGTCGAAGAAAATAATGGATATAGTTGACAAAGAAAACACTTACTGCATTAGACATCTAAAGCTGCAAGTTTGATTTTAAGTAAGCAATTTAAAAATATTTTGGAAATTTTTATAAAATTTCAGTTAATTTTTTTTTCAGTAATTAAATTTTTTTAAATTACATAATTATACATGGTTAATATGATTTTTTTAAATGCACAGCTTCCAATTCGATCAATTAAAAACATGCATTTTATGGCATATTATTTGTTAAATTAAAAGAGTCAAAACTAATTAATAAAACAATACATAAAATTTTATATAACTTTATCTTAAAATATAATCAGGATATATAAAACAATAAGGTATGATAATGGCAAGTATTAATCATTATTAAATATACAATTAAGTTACATATTTTTATTAGATTAAAAAATTAAATACAATAATATAAAAACTTTTTGTATAAATACTTTTAAGATCCTCAATTAAATAATCTTAAATGCATATTTATATGTGCTCTTTTTTAAATTACTTTAAAAAAGTAAAATAACTGTTGGTTCCAATGAATTTAAACATTTTTGAATTTATAATGAAATTAACATATAAATGGATATGCTATTTTATGCAAAAGAATTTAATATTATTGATTACAATAAAAATCATTGGCAATATATTTCATTTTCAAGACTCAGTTTTGATTTAGATTACAGAAAATTCTTCAATCGTTGACTAGTTGCAATTTAAAAATGCAGCAATATAAATGTTATTTAGATTTAACTATTTATAATACAGGGTAATTCAAATTGAATAGCACAAATACAAAAACTCAGATTCTATAGATGAAGATGTTGGTACTACTGAAATTTTCTGAATTACACATTTAAATTTAGAAATAATGGGACAAACCCATCTCCACAAATTATAAATTTGCCTTTAAAAGAACAGCCAAAATACTATTAATTTTTTTAAATATGTCTAATAAAATAATGTAAATTTCCAGAAATTAAAAAATGTTGTAAATATAATTACATTAGTTCTAGGTCTAGTAGATTCAGATGAGTTTGGTTTGGCTTCATTAGATTTCTTTTTAGAGGCACTGGTATTGTTACTAGCAGCAATTTGACCATCAGATGTCAAGTTAGGCATGAAGGTTCTCATGAAAGTCCTTACTGTAGTCAATATCCATGTACAAAGAGCATCATGAGATGGCCTATTTACTCGTGAAGCCCGAATTACCAATTCCTACACAAAGAAATGAATTAGATCAAGATTCAAATAGTAAATATTTTATTAAATAAACACAATAAAATTTTCTTTCCAAAAAGGCTATGTAATGAAAGTTTCAAAATTCAATGCAAAAAAAGTATTATATAATAAAATAATAAATAGAAACTAATTTAATAAAGAAAAAAGGGGTTATTACTAAATAAATAAAAATATCAGGTATGCATTTTCATTGAATAGATTAATTAACAATTTTCTTTTATTTAGGTATAGGAAAATTATCTATAAGAAAAACTTCTACCTTGACACTTTAAAAAAACACTAAAACACTTTAATGAAGTCGCAATCTATTAAGATACAAATGTCATATTAAATGGATTATTTACTAAAAAAAACTTTAGATTTCCTAAAATAGATCAGAGATTGTAAATTTCTTTTCTCCATGAAATTTTCAATAAAAATTACTCGAAAATAAATAGAGCTTTAGAAGGTGAATACATAATTCTTTTAAAAATAAAATGAAACATTGATACAAGTGATGAAAAATGACAAATAAGTAATGCAAATGAAGAATAGCCCTACTTTTGCAAAATAACTTCCATCATAACCAACATGTGCAAGTGGATAGAAGTATTCTAACATAATTAAAATTAATTTTTGTTTTCTCAAACAAATTCTATTTTATTATTTCAGAAGTAATATTTTAGAAAATGTTTTTTCTCACCTGGATTTTTTTTTATGCCTACATATTAAAATGACATTAAATATGTTCTTACAAATGAAAAGAAACCTTTGGTAAAAGTTTACAATTGCAGTTATGAAATGATTGTAATTTATGTTAAACAAAAAATTGTAGATTGTAAGAGCACAATATAAAAAAAATCATATATCTTGATTAATTTTTTAAAGTTCTACACTTTTTTTTATGTTATCTACAACATTTTTATAAATTACATTTCTTTTCAATATAAACAGGAGATATATAAAAGTTGTTTAATAATCAAATATATTCTATTATTATAGAAATTTAATACTGAAATGTAAAATTTAAGAGGAAATATTAGAAATAATAAATTTTCAATACTAATGTTCTTTACATATTTAATTCAAATATGAAAAAAAGTTTTGCAGTAGTACTTTTCTCTTTTAACTTCCCTTTCTTATACTTTCATAATTATCATTGCATTTATACATTTTCTACTATTTTAAATTAAATAAAAATATATTTAATGGAAGTAATGAAACTGTGAAATATTACTTGTAGTTTAAAACAATTATGAAGCTTTTTCTACATTTTTCAAGTATAAGATACTTACACAATGATCTCGAAGCATTCTTTCTAAAACCATGTTAGCATTATGAGAACATTTTTCATTTACAATTAAGAATTCACGAGAAATTTCTTGAAGTGCTGCAATCAAATGATCACCATAGGAGACATCGGCAGGCACTGAAAATAAATATTCAACTTAGTGATGAAAGTTTTCAATTTAATTTTTTTTGTGTTTTAAAAATAATAAATAGATAATAATATTAAAAATAATAATAGTTAATAAATTATAAATAGTTTTCTAATAGATGAGGAAAATAAATACCTGATTTGTTCAACAGAATTGGAAGTAGATCGCGAATGCCATTTTCAATGAATATAAAAAGTTCTCCAACGAAATTGACTTCCTCATGAAGAAGTTTTACACTATTCTAAAAGCAACATATCAAAAATGTAATTGGATATGTTGAAACAAGAAAAAAAGTAATAAAATTTCATTTACTGAAACCTGAAAATTTGACAATATTTTAATTTAATCTATCCATTTACCAGAAATGCTTGCTAAATTAAGATAAATATATATGTTTATAATTTATACAGACTTTAACAATCAATATCAACTTCTATATCTGATATTTTAATGCTAAATTAATACCAACAATTTTAATATAATATATATAAATTTTAAAATTAAACAATAATTACAATTTATTTTCATCACTTTCACAACCAAAGTTAGAAATTATTATGCTATTAAGCGAGAAAAGTAGTAAATTCTAAAGAATAAACAAGATTAATTAGAAATTCAATTAATGATGAGCAAACTTCTAAAAAGTCATTAGAATTTTCTACATTAATACACACAAAGGAAGTCTTATAAATTGTTACATTAAATTTTTATACTATACACAAAAAATCAAGAACTCAACTAGGGTCTCCATTTTAAAGAAATGAATTTTTTAAGAATTTAGAATTAAAAGTAATATAATGTAGTGGGATAACTCAAATTTTAAAATAAGATATTTAAAAAGTTTCATAGTATATTTTAAATTTATAGCCCTCTTAGAATATAAAATTATTATTTTTTATCAATTATCCATTTTGGCACAGAATACAAATTTTTTCATGTTTTAGTGAAATTACAAATTAGATACATTAATAGTAGTAAAAATTCTAGCAAAATTTCTTATCAATGTCGCAAAGTTTTATGTCAAACTGGTTATAATTTACCTTCATAACATAGTAAAATGCCTAAATATATTACTTTTTAAAGTCTATTATTTTCACATAAAATCAATTTACCACATAATAAGTAACAATAATAAACAACTGCAATAACAATAGGATTGTTATTACAGTAGTTTATTATTTTAGAATAATTATTCTATCCTATTGTAGATAAATTATAGATTGTTTAATATTCCTTTTGTTCCTATCGTAGTCTCTTGCTTCTGGTTTGCAATGAGTCATTATGCTATAGTATTCGGCACAACATGCATTTGGTAATAGACATCCTGGCCGAGCATTGACCTGAAATAATACTTTTCTGCTTTTGAAGTAATTATAAATAGCTATGGGCCTCAAATGTCAAAAATAAAGAGATCCTGTTTTGATTGACACTGCATCATCAGGTATTTTGTTCCAGACAGAGTACATTGCCTATGCACTGTACTTGCAATAGATGTTGACATACCGAAGAAGGGTGTAGTTTCTGCAAACATTGTAGCCAACCAAGCATTACAATATCCTTTTAGTAGTCAGTGATGTCTTATATATAGCTATTATCCAGCTTTATGATACAATACTGACCCCAAGGTTCACATTCAGCATTTCATTACAACATGTACCTTATTTTTATTTATATATTCGAAAGGCATTGTAGGAAAATGATCTTGGAATATACAATCATGATAAATAATTTTATATATCTGGGAATGTTTTTAATTAGCATATATGGATTAAAAATAAACTTCGCTTTGCATAAACAACATAATTATACAATAAAGCAAATTTAATTATTAAAGAGAAAAGAAGAAATTAATTAAATATTTATGCATATAAATTGCTTAAAATTCAACATTTGTAATGATCCACTAACTTTAAGAATAAAAATTAACATACTGTGAATGGTTTAATTTCTTCTAGAATTTCATGTGTAATTTTTCCAATAATGTTCTCAATAGCATCATCATCAGAACCATCACAAAGAATGTTGTCCTCAAAAAACCTTTGAATTGGTACTCTAAGTTTGTTTAAACATTCATACTTTCCATACGCAATATGAATAATATCTTTTATAGTTAATTCTTCAGCAAAAAATTTCAAGATCTTTCCAAATGTACCTGAAATTTTTTTTGGAATATAATAATAATAATAATATACTATTGTATATCTCAAGAAAATTACCTTATTTTACAAATATAAAAATTGTAACAAACCACAATTCTAAAGTGTAATTTTTAATATTTATTATACATTAAAATAAATCCCCTGAGTAGGTTTGCATGTTTTATTGATTAATGTTTGTTTAAATTATCTATTAATAATTTTCAAATTATTTCAGTTACTCAAAAATTAATTTAATTTTAAATTAATAAATTTTTTTTTTTTTTTTTTTTTTTTTTTTTGTATATAAACGGAACTGTATAATTTAACTTTCATAACTTATAATTATCCTGATTAATTTTCCCATTTGAAATTTTAGGAAATTTTTAACAAAAAACTTTTTTTTTAACACCATAATTTTTTTTAACGTTTAGAGCCCTTCGAGCATACTTCCATAATTTGACATTCTTGTACTTGCTCTTATCTATTCCATTTTTCCATATGTATGTGTTCACAAAGAATTTAGGAGTAACCCCATTTTTTTGGCCTATAGGTGTGTCAGGATTTAAATTCAAGACTGGCTGGTATCACAGACTTAATTTTGCTGATGTTACAAAAGTATACATCATACAATCTAAATAGTTAAGCATAAAACATGAAGATGGCATAGGATGCCAATCAACCACCACTAATGAAATAAAAGATTTAACAAGATTGAGAAATAGTTTTGAAAACTAAGAAATATTTTTTAATCTAATTTTTTGAAAATAGTTAAGAAATCAAATCACCAAAGACCTTAAAATGGGAAATTGAGGTTGAGCTCGCAATACTTTAAAAACAAAATGATGCAATTAAATGAACTTTATATCTTGGCATGTGGTCTTAAAAAAAGATATTACCCAGCATATTCACAAACAAAACCGATATATGATTAATTCCATCCTCATTTTTTTCAAAATAAGAAGGAAGAAAACTTACCTTTTGCTTCAAAATCAACATCAGGAAAAAATTCAGCAATTTTCATATTATAAGCTTCCAATCCCTAATAATAATAATAATAATAACAGTATAAAAAAAATATTAAAATATATCTAAACATAATATAGATAGATAATATTTCTAAACATAAAGGAAAAGTTTACTAGATAATTTTTTATGAGATATATCACTTCATAGGAAGACAAAAATGAATTTTGTTTTCCAGTATTCAGTTGATAATATATGAACGTTTAAAATTACCAATATATAAATTTCTTAGTTACAATTTTTCTCAAAAAGAGTTACATAAGTGAAGGGGAAAAACTGATTTGAATTCTGCTTTAATGAATCAAAATGTCCTTCCAATTAACATATGAAGATTATTTTAAGTTATATATGTTTAAAATTAACTATATTACTGCAGAATAGCAAGGCTGTTGATATTATGCAATAAAATGGGACTGAAATGATTTTTCAAGTAATAAAGGAGTAGCTACTACTACATTACACACATTTTACAGGGAAAAAGAAATTACACAATCTTCAGAAAATCATTCTTTCAGTATATTGATCTTTACTATGTCGCCCAAAATGCCCACTTTAATCAGCAGAACTATATTAAGAAAGGCTACTCAGAAAAACAAATGGCAAAATATTAATTTTTGTTTAACTGTTGGCAGTTTTTTTTACAAATTTCGTAAATAAAAATGACTATTATATCGATTAATGGAAACAAGAAAATAAAAAATTCTCTTTATAAAATTCATTTACAATTTATCCTGATTAACAAAAGAATGGATGCCCATTTGTAAAAATATACCAGTAATTATTCAGACTTCTATTTATGAAATGATTTAATACACTCTGAACCTTTTGAAAGTTATATCATTAATTACTTATCAAAATATTATCAGATTGTTCTATTTGGTTGATATAAAAGTATTCCTAAATTAATGAAACTTATGTTCGTGTACTCCCTAAGAAAAATTTCAAAAAAGTTAAGGATTCCCATTAAAAAGGGTTTCCTTTTCTCTTGTGGTGGTTATTTAGTTTATTAAACAAATAACCAGATATAAGCCACGTTTTTATTATAACTATGGGAAATATAACAAATTTAGTCAAACAATTTGTATTCAATTTCATTTAAATTCTTATAAAAAGATTTTTTAAAGAATTTAAAGAGAATGGTTTATGGCTTTAATAATATCTCATTTCATTAAACCATATTATAAATTATCTTTTCTTTATTTATTACTTATATGCAATTTAAATAAAAGCTTATTTATAAATTTTTTAGTAATGGTTATATATCAATTTTATTATTCAATTAAATAATTTTTCAACAAAAAAACTTCCAAAAATCTGTTATTATTTACAAAATTATGGTTCTTATTTTTATTCTCAATAAAATGTATGAATCATTACTGATTAACAATTCACATTGATTTCATGCACCTTCAGTTAAATAATGTGCTCACATGCTCACCGCTTTTATTAAATCATTAGTTTTGATAGATTTTTAAAAATACTTTTGTATTATCCAGCTATTCTATTTTAAAAGTGGAGGATCCCTAGTAAATACTAAGGTTTTAGTATTTACCAAACCTAATGGAAGTCTATTTTCTAGTCCCATTCTTTCAAATTCTCACAATAGCTTTTACCTTGAATTTCAGTAAAATTTTGAAGACAGTCTTATGCAGAATATCAAAAAGACATTCTTAAAGTTGTGATGTTTATTAAGTTTAAGCTGTGTTAAAAAAAAAATCTCCTGAGTTCTGAGTAAAAATTTATCTGAAGTTTTTCTAGTGATTTAACTTTGCAAAGAGTAACATAAACTTATATTATACATTTTCTATATTATAATATCTCTTTTCCTTTCTATTTTATTTTTATTTTTGCATTTTTTTCTTATATTCAAATTTATTTATTTTTACCTTCTTCCAATCCAGTTCCTATTCAAGGTATTTTTCTTATTTTAACAAACTATACTGAAATATTAACCTCAGTGAGGGGGAAAAATAAGAAAACACTGTATTTTAAAATGTAAATAATACTAACTAATGGCTGAATAATGTTTTTAATACAAAACATTAATATTTTTCCATTAGTGGAATACATCAGGCAAAATGTAAGCAATCGAGATAAGCATTTGAAACTTTTTACCCTTTTTTTGCTACATTATAACTGGCAGCATTCATATTTGAAGCAATATAGAATCATGCTAATCGAAAAGTATTGGTAGTTCCACAAAATTTCCCTTCAGACAAATAACATTCGCCAAATCTGATTGCATTTCTAAGATGCTTAGAATCTGAACCCATTAAAACCGAAGTTAAAATGAAATTTAAAAACCTAGTCAGAAACCTAGAAACAAAGACAAAGACAACAACAACAAAGGCAAAACCTTAGGGTTCTTTGAAATGCAAAATTATCTATTAAATTTATTTTTGCCATGATATTGCATTGCCAACTGAGTGAATTATGAGTATAAAATTTGCCAGTCTGAAATTATATAAAAATCGATGTCAAAGTTTTTAATAAATACCATAATTAGTAAAAACTTTGCTAATTATCTACATATAATGTGTGAGCATATATATATATATATATAAATTTTTTTTGTTTAGTATAAATGCTTAATAACATCAAATTTACATGTTTTATTTATTAAGGAGAAGTTTAGGAAAGAACAGCATCCTATTTTGTTACATTAATTGCAAAGGTATGAAACTAAGTATGAAGGACTTAGGAGTACTTAGATACTCACATAAAACATATCCACGGTTTCATCGTAAGTCATAGGTTCATATATCTGAAAGCGCCTTTGCATGGTTGCAATTCTTTCCCCCTATAAAAAAATTGCACAAATAAATTTCAGATACAGTAAACTTTCTTATGAACTAAGAAATTTTATGACTTAAATGACATTTTTTCTAAAATGTTCTACATTTGAAATCAAAAGAGGTTATAACAAAATTAATCAAAAGGGGTTATACTAAAATTTTTTCTTCAAAAAGGTCTATACTGAATACTATACTATAAAGAATAGGCATTATTTGTAATCTTGTAAAGATGTTTTTGTAGATAAATAAAATCTTAATAAGTTGTCCTCTCATAATAAATAAATTTCTGTTTTAGGAGATATATCATAACCTTGTTTACAAATTGTCTATTGCAATATCAAAAAAGCATGATTTTTATCAAAAATTGAAAATAAAAAGTCTATTCAAAACAACAAAAAAGCTGTCTAACTCAAAATTATAGAAAGCTATATCATTATAATCTCAACATCTTTCTATGCAAATGTTTTTGATGTGAATTCACAGTTTTTCAAACTTGGAGTATGAAAAATATATTTTTTTCAGCAATTTTAATTTATTTTTATATGATCAGTTTAAGACTAAAAGTATTTTCTCCATAGAAATATGCATCCAATACAGCCATTTTAATTTCAACAACACACATTCTAATTCTTGAGATACTTGAACAAAAGAAGTATTTTACTAAACATTTATATCATTTGGATATATATATTTTTAATTCTGGAGGACCCCCGCCCCCCCAAATGTAAAGTGTCTTAAAACATAATTATATGCAATTTTTTTTTAGTTTCTTCTATTAATAATGTCTTACAGCATATCCCTAATTATGCTAGTCAAAAACTGCCTCTCTTGACTCTTATAACCCACATTGTTATGATATAAATAAAATGGATAACACCCACTCCGAGAGCAATGAGCATTTTACAGCATCAGCTTTTGTACAAAACAAGGAAGAAAAATTGAAAAAGAATGCAATTTGAGAATCCATAACAATTAAAATTTAACTATAATCTTCAACAATAGAGGAGTCATCAGAAACAATTGATGAGCCCTGCCATGCTGGCCTTTGTACATACCCTTGAATTATTTTGATTTGGTTGGCTTCTAGAATTAGATCTTGAGTTATTAGCACGAGATGAGAATACAGACAATGAAGGAATCGGGCCACCTAAAATATATAATTTGATTACAGATTATTTATTGATACATTAAAACTTTATTATTCTCTTATGTCAGGAAAGGAAGTTTTAAACCAATTACCTGCTGTGGGTCCATGATTTAATAAAGACATCATAATATTACTAATGACATTTTGTACTTGATCTTCTGGTTGTCCTGGGGCATTAGGTGTCACAGTGTTCTGCTGAAAAATACTTTTATTTCAGTTTATGATTGGTACTGAAAAGATAATTTATCTAATACCTACAAATCACTTATAAATGAAATGCACAATGCATTCACTTATAAATGAAATGCGTAAATGCATTCTCATAAAAACAAACAAAAGGGATATTAAATATTCAATTATTGAATGTTGAAATAACACTTTTATTAGTGCAATGGTAAAAAAATAATCACCCTTCATCAATATTGAGCAAAGACAATATATTATAATATACCATACACTATTTTTATCTATTTCAAAAATAAGACATTTTTGTAAGGATTGTTTCAAAGTATCACATCACGAAATTATAGCCACAAAGAGGTAATAATCACATACCACAACTCCCACATGGGACAAAAAACCAAACATTACTATCAATCTAAATGAGTTTTCATCGTCAAAAATAAGAACCAAAATAATTTTTTAATACATACATAAAATATCAAGTTAGAAAAAAAGCTAAAACATTTATCTAATTCTTATATTTATGTGCAATAGTCAGGAAATAAGCGAGTTCACTTATAATATCTATATAAATTCTACATGGATCATAAACTTTTTAAATTATGGAAGTTAATTTCAATGTGGTTTAATTGTTTCTCAATTGATGTTTATAACTTGATGGACATAATAAAAGTGAAGTTTTCTTTCAAAGTATTAACTCTAGATTGTTTATAGAATTATTTATGTGACGAATTCCAAATGAATCAACTTATTAACATTGATAATATCCAAAAGCATTTATATATTTAATTTTTCAGATATCATATAACATTCCTATTATTTTTTTAATATATAAACTGACAAGAATACATATTTATTTGTCCTA
Source organism: Caerostris darwini (assembly GCA_021605075.1). Lineage (NCBI taxonomy): Eukaryota > Metazoa > Arthropoda > Arachnida > Araneae > Araneidae > Caerostris > Caerostris darwini. The sequence goes on from BPLQ01007760.1 coordinate 447,710, forward strand.
AATAGTCTTACTTCTGATATTAGGGTGATTACAGGAATTGTGAAAACAATTTCCCAGACTAAACTTACATCAGCTTACTTATGACTTTCTCCCTAATGAATATTATTGTAAATGCACAATATACACTATTAGAAACACTTTTACTAGTTATTTAATAGAAAAGAAAAAAAAAATATTTCTATGAAATTCAATTTTAAATAAACAGAATGAACCTCCTAAAAAATTTATTAAAACAGTATTACAGTAATCCTAATTTTGACAATTACTCTTAACAGAAGCCTAATTGAAGAGCAGAATTAGTAATTAAATACATAAATATTAAATTAAAAGTATGCATCCAACTCATATGCTAAAGGATACTTGATTAAATGATTTAGGCGTAACACACTTAAAACAAATATACAAATAATAATTCATTTAGACTTAATTTTTAGTAAGTTAAATACATAAATAACAAATACCAATCAATGAAGATATTAAGGATTGTGAAATTTAATTTAAGGAATGAATTTAAACTTAATTCACAACAAATAATTATTAATAATGAAATATTAATAATTAATAAAAGTATTAAAAACATATCCTTACTTTTCTAAATTGACTCAAGCACATAGCACGAGTACAAGCAGAGCACAATTAAAAGACACATAACTGTACACTCATCATAAAAAATTGAGATGTAAGGTTGCAGTAAAATGAGTAACGAGTCAAGTCGGCATGCACATTTGGTTACAAAGCCACCGATTACGAGCATGTCCAGCACGAAATGCTCTTACCGATAACTTTACCTAATTTTTAGATATTTTTACAAATTTTCCAGCTTGATAAAATTCCCTGTTTATGTGTCTTTAATTATTACTAAAAGGCAAGTTAGGCAAAAAACTATCAGTGATGCATTTTTTTTAGCATTCAGTTTAAAAGACATAAAAACACATTACTGCATGCTCATGAAATTTTTGATACAACTATTTATGATAGTATGTTATGTTGCAAAACCATCCTGCAATGAAGATAAATTTTATGTATGTAACGTCATTTTGTCTTTGCATTTATCTTCTTATTTTTTAAAAATAAAAAACTTAACAAGACAAAGAATAAAATGACTTACAGAAGAATTGGCTGGATTTCTGGCATTTCCAGCATTATGTCGACGTCGAGATGGTTCTAAAGCCCACACGGAATGGCAAGGTAGTGCAGAGTCAAAAGCATGCACACTTCCCATTGATGACAATGGTACCGGAATTAAATTGCGGATGGGTATGTTGATTTGAGGAGGTTCTTGACCTGAAGTTGCATTGGGTGTAGAACGTTGTGGTGAACTGTTTTGATTGTTAGAAGTTGGAGTTTCGTCACTCTGTGAAGGAGTAGGAGCATCTGAAAGAAATGAAAATATTTCATAATTTGTGACACAGAAGAAAATTTAATGATAGTAAACAAATGAGTAGTAATAGATCCCCACCCCATCATTTAGCTACAATGCTTTTAAGGTAATAAAAAATATTACAACTTTGAATCAAGCATAGTAATTTAAATCTATTACTACTATGTATCTACTTTAAATTTTTCAAAAACAGAAAATGCATCTTTAAAAATATATATAAATTAAATAACTGAAGTACACTTGATAATGTTAATTTAAAAAAAAATCAAAATATAGTTTAAAAATATAACTGTAACTAGAAATCTTAAATGATCCATACCTCTGGGAGTAGTTGATGCATTAGTTGTAGTAGTAGTAGTTGTAGTCTGTACACCTGATTGTTGAGCAGCATCAGAAGTAGTGGGAGGCACATTAGAAGAGCTACTAACAGGAGTGGTGGTAATCATAGATGTAATTCTATCAATGGTTACAGATGTTGGGGACACTTCCATAAACACAAAAGGGTTATGAGTTCTCTGGACAAGGAGAGGACTACTGCTGCTAGGTTGATTAACTCTAGGAGCAGGGACAGGTCTAGCTCCATTATTCTGAAAAGTAAGTTAAACTTTATTTATACATTTTTTTTTTTTTTTTTGCACAAATTATATATAGAACAACAAAACCTAGCTTAAAATAAAAAAAATCTCATTCTCCTTTCCTGCTAGACAAAGTTCTTTTAAAACAAGAACAAGAAAATCTGATATCTAAAATAATTGAAGTTTGTAAAAGAGCAATATTAAAACTTACTTCAGTAGAATTTCGTGAGGCATCACTGCTGTTAGTATTATTTGCAGTAGTAGTAGTAGTAGTAGTGCTCTGATTTGTATTAGGAGAAAATCCACTAGTAGAAGTTATATTTATTTGAGCCTGGAATCATTAAAATATAGAATGAAGGAAAAATATGCAAGGATGCAGTTTTTTTAAAAAAAAATTTAATATAATGCAGGAAAAAACATACTAAATTTAACGATTGTCAAAAGAAAATTAAAACCTGCTGTGTAAGCTTACCTGCATTGGTAATCCCTGGAATAATGCTGGGTTTTGTGTTGATGAAATGATACGAACTCGTGGGCTACGAGGAGGAGGTTGACTGAAATTGATATGCAGGTCACTTAAAGAGTGATAGGCATGACTTAAGAAGTGCAAAAGTTGAGAAACACGACTGAACAAACGATGAGCATCACTAAGTAGCTGAAAATTTTTTATAAAGCAATTATTTATTTCTAAACTAACAATATTTACAAAGTCTAGAATAATAAAATCTAAGAAGATATATGTAACACATTTCTGCTTTAATGATCTATAATATAAAAATACGTAAAATTCATAAATTATTTTAAATACAATGAAATTTTATTTTACCCTTCCGGTTAAAGTAGGATCGCTTCTGATTAAATCTCTGCATCTTTCTAGACATGGTTGAAGTCTTGTATTGATACGGATAACTTCATCTAAAAGATTTGCCACTGTCTGTACACTGGGTTGTTGGCTGCAAAAAGAAACAAATTAAATTATAGCCTGAGAAGTTATACTTAAAATATTTCATTATTAACTTATTGAAATCTATATAAGTAAGCAGATATCTAACATCCTTCCATAGATGAAACTGGAAAAAGCTTTTACAATATAATTTTTCAATGAAAACTGATTTCATTATTCTTACAAGAATAGCAAACATATAAATATAATTTTTTGTTGAAATAAACGAGGAGTATATTCTTACATTTTTTTAAATGTTAACAAAATGTATTTATTACTACTTAAAACATTAAGGTATTAATAAATTTTTAGTAATAATTGTATAAATATGTGTTAACCATACTAGTTGTGACCTCTAGAGACAAAGTAGTTCCATTTGTTTGGCAAAGAGGGTTTTTGTAAAGTTTTAATGCATTTCAATTCTAAATCGAAGTTTTTTTATATTATTATAACTAATTTTTTCAATATTGATTTTTTTAAATTTTTTAGCAAGCTAGCTAAATAGCAATTGTAAGAAAAAACTTTTACAAAATGAGGGATTATATAAAAACTTTTAAGTTTTAAAATTTAATTAAAAATAAATTTATAGATTTTAACTACTTCTTAATTTTAAAATATCACTATAACAATATATAAAAACTAGAACTATATTTTTATGAATAACAGTTAAGAAACTAGATATTGGATATTGATGGATACCTGTAATGTATTTTAAGCTTACTTATTCTTACTTTACCTCTAAATACTCTACTCATTTTACTTACCTCCACCACATGATATTTTTTTTATTTTTAGCATTTGAAATTATAATATTTTTTAAAATTTTTATAAAAGAGTTAATAAGCACAAATATAGATTCAATAAGAAAAAGCATATATGCCAACTTCAAAAACATATAGATCAAGACAAATTTTTTTTGTCCGTGAATATTTAATTAAAAAAATGGTATTAATAGGAAAATGAGAAAAATGCTATCAGAAAAATTAAGCCTTTATTAATTGTAAAATTTTTATACACGAGTTACATAAAAATATTATAAATTAATGCCTATTGATAATTAAAATTGATTAATAAAACAACACAATCAAAAATAAGAATTTTTTTTTAAAATCATGTTTTCCTGAATCAGAAAAGATTGTCTTCCAGAAACTTATAAAATATCCCAATTCTTCTAGATAAAATAAAAACATTGACATGCAAGAGAAGGTATCAGAATTCTAACTTACGTAGGAGTAGGCCGTGAAGGAGAAGTAGATTCATTTGCAGGTGATGTTCTTGAGGATGAAAGAGGACAATCAGGATGATGTGCAGAGTTGGTTTCAGTCTCTCGTTGAGCCTGTTCTTGAGTAACTGGTTCAGAATCTGATGGAAGAGTATCCATGGCTATAACAGATGGATCTGGATGGATATTGATGGAAGACAAGAAATCTCGTATCTCATTTTCAGTAGTAGTATCCATTGGTTCCGAATCAGAAGGAGGTGTAGTACCTAACATAAAAATACTTTTAATTTTATTTATGATCAACAAAATAATTTAAGTGAAAGATATTCTAAAATAAAAGCTTGCTAACAGCTCACTTATTACTAAGTTATTAAAAAAAAAAAAAAAACTTGATTTATATTATTCATGAAAAATACGCTACCTTTTAAAAATTTATTATACAATCAATTAGGAATAAATAACAAATTAAAATTTTGGACAATTTGAAGGTGAAAAAAAAGTCACAAGGATTAAAAGGTAACCAAATAAACAAACATAAATATGCACTAAATAAAGAATATGACTTATTTTAAATATACATTTAAAATTGCCTTATCTTGATGTAAATTAGTTGTTCATACTTACATTTATATTAAAGGTGGGAAGAATGATTTGGCTAGTTAATTTAATTAGCAATTAAGCAAAAATAATACTGATTATAATATCCAGAATTCTTCGTAAAACTGCCTTTAGAATTTTATATTATATTAATGTTCAAAATTGAGAGCATTTGCATTTGCAAGTTGAATTTCTTGAAAATCACTGAATGAAAGGCAAGGCCAATACTTCCAAACAAAGTTGCAAATCTCTAGTGTCAATTACATATTCTTACAAGTCATACATATAGAGGGACAGACTTAAGATCATATGGCTATTTTTGCCTTTCTGTCATTTATACACCACTATGAAATCCATGGATTTTTATACAAGATTCAGAAATTTAAAAACCATTGGTAAAAATGAGCAATCACCAAAATTTAAGTGATAGAATGAGGTGTCAAATTGTGGGGAGACTGAAAGCAAGATCTTCTAGTACAAAAGATTTAGAGACTAATTCTAAATTTCTCCTAAAAATGCTCATTATGTAACTATAAAAGGACATTATGTAAATATATAACATATATATATATTATGTATATAACATAATATATATATCCTTTAATAACCTATTTTACAGTTCAATGTTGTTTTATTTCTCTAAATTCTGACATTGCAAAAAAGTCCAACAAATGATCATGCTTGCATATCAATTGCTGCATGGTTCTTTTTTTTTTTTTTGTATTACATCAATCAACTTTTGTTATTCCTCTTGATGTAAATAAGCATTTTATAAATATACAGGGTTGTTATAATCGAACTTCTATTTAAAACATCCAACAGTTGAAACTCAGTCAGAGGATTCATATTAAAATTGTTATATGGACTACAGTAATCAACAAAATTAAAAAAATATTCCTGAGTTGGAGCTGTGAAGGGTAATGTTACTTGAATGACGACTTGGGTCCATCCTATTTTACCTATAATGAAGAATACACACACACACAAAAAAAAAAATTACCCCCAAATTTCTGTGATTATACTCAGGAACTTTAGAGTCTTGTATTTAAAAAAAAAATAAGATCAACTCATGTGGCTCACTCAGTGGTAACATGATCCATTGGTGAGCTGAGGTTCAATCTGCTAGTAGCATTGTTGTATACACAGTTTCAAAAATGAGGAGATTGATGGCATTTGTGATGTTCAGCATCTTGCTTCGTTAGTCAGATTACCCAGTGGCAGGTTTTCCGAGTTTTTCTCCAACATGTTATGCAAATGAAAGGTAGTTACTACTAAAAGTCCTCCAGAAATTACTGCCCTTCTTCAGCGAGTCGGATCCACGTATGCCTTTTACATATGAGTGCTTCATCACAATAGAAGCTGCCCCCTTTCCCTACTCATGAGGTGTCCATCTTGTGCTGCTGGACTCTGAGGATTAATCACAACAACAAAAAAAAAGGACCAATGAAATGGCATATCTCCACACCAGATTATATATTTTTTATGCATAAACAAATTAATTTTTTTATGTATATGCGGTGATGGCTCTGGATTTCTATAATTTGGCTCTGAAATATTTCCATTTAAAATTTAATTTTCCAGTTTTCTTTTCCTCAATTTTTTGTTCATCTTTTTTCAAAAATTCCCTCCTCTTTTATCGAATCCCCTGACTTTTATCTGGTTGAGTGGCCATCCTGTTAAGAAACTTACCAGTAGTTGATGTTGGAGGAGTGTCAGTAGTGGCTGCAACTCTAGCTGCAGCAGCTGCCGTTGCAAATGCAGCAGAAATAGCTGCCTGAGCAGCATGTGCAAGTCCTTCAAATCGAAAGCCACCTGATCCTATTGAGGATTCTGGTAAATTTATCTGAAAAATAAAATTATATTTTAAAAGACATTTCACAGAAAGATTATTATATGAAACATATTTTATTATAAATTACATTATTAGCTAATATACAAAAGTTTGTACTTGCATACATCTATTTTCAATTTTAAATGCAATCAGTAATTAAATATTAAATTAGCTGTAATAACTAAATTATTTTTAGAATACGTCAGAATCTAATTCTTATGAAAAACAAAGCAATTTTTAAAACTTTTCTTTCAACATAGTTTATCTTACCATAGATATAGTAACTTTTAAAGAATTATGCTGATAAAATGTTTACCCGATTGTAAAATAGGCTAAACTGATTACATAATTTTTTTTTAACGTACTATATAAAATATGGTTTATTGTAGGATATTATTTTATATATTAGGATATCTTGATATATTCCAATTTGATTTCATTCAGTTTCTAATCAATAAATTACATTAAAAGATACAAGTTTAAGTAAGGTTAGTAAAAAATACAAAATTGTTATTATAAAAAAAAAATATTCTTATTATAATGAAAGTTTCTAAAATTTTGATTTTATCTGAAATGTTAGATTTTTATATGCATTTTGCCACTCCTTCCAAATATTCAGCGGCTTGTAATATACTTTTATACTTTATATAAACTCACAAATTAAAATAATAAAATAATTTTTTTTTTGTGAGGAAAAAAAGCAAAAGTGAGTGTATGATGCAATAACTTAGAGTAAAAATAATTTATTAACTGTTTCATAACAAAGATGTATTGATTCAAAAAGCATCACAATACTAATTATATATTTTTAATATTCAAGAAATTGTAATACTAAAGGAAAAGAATTGACTAAAAAAAAAAATGAGTTATCACTAAGTAAAACCATATTGCACAAGAATATTATTAGCGCTCAGCTGTTATTTCATTCTTAATATTTTTGAAATGGACAGTTTACTATCTCAATCGCGAAATAAAACATTTTTCTCATGGAAAAGAATACTATCTCTCATGTCTTTCAAATATTACAATGTCCTGATAAATCTTTACTTAATACCTAATCAGTAAAACATTGATTTAAAAATTTCTTTACAGAAAATTGGAAATTAAAACTTTTATATTATAAAGGTTATGAGAAAGGGTATGTGGATTTTACATCAAAGCATAAATCGTTATCTTTGGGGGAAAAAAATGAACATGCAAAAGAAAATTTAATCAAATTAACTAACCTCAGATGTGATTTGTGCATTGATTTCTGTTGTTTCATTAGGGGTTGATTCTTCAGAAGTACTGGTCCCAGAGTTATTTGGAATTTCATTTGGTGTGCTGGAATTTATACTCTCAGTGTCATTGGTACTACTGTGTGCTTCATCATTTTCAGTTTCTGTTTGAGAAGATGAATCTGCAACAGCTTCAGGACTAGCATTGGCACCATCCTGCAAAAGATTGCAATTGTAGTAGTTTAATGCAATTCTACTTAAGTTATATTGTATGAACATGCATTATTTGTATAAAGTATTAGACACCCACAAAGAAGCAAAAAGTAAGACTAAGAATATAAATTAAAAAATTAATATTATCATGCAACACAAAAAATATTCAAAATAAATATACTAGAAAACACTCAAGTAAAATTTTTTGAGAGGTGAGAAAGGAGAGGATTACTTAAGTACAAATGAATGTAATTGAAAAATGACATTACAAAATAATGAAATGAAATCTAAAACACAAAGCTTTGCCTAAAAATAATTTCATCTCCAAATTTCTCTTGTAGATTCCTTTATAATAAGTATATAAATGACTACATTTTCTCCCCTAAATAATGTTAACATCTTGTATATTAATTTAAGGAACATCTTGATGCCATTTTCCTAATAAGATCACCAGAATGTTTGCCAATTGAACATAAACAGGAAATTTAAAAGTAAGATACGGACAGGATCTAGAGCAACAATTGAAGAATGTCCAGCAGAAGCAGGATGAGATAAGGAGTTTTATCCCAGATGAGATTAGGATCTTATCATTCCGTACATTGATGTATTCAAGTCTGCATTGCTGCTGCCAGGGAAGATTTCATAAATCATTTATTTGAAAATTCAATATACAATTCATGATTCCTACAGACTCAATGCATGTTTAATTACAATGAAATCAATTATTTTTACTTAGTGCTTTTGGTTTTTGCAAATGAGTGTACAACAATGCTTTCTTTTTTAAAAGGGTACGCAGGAGACTCCAAGACAAATTTATTAACTTAGATCTTAACAAAAAAGTAGATTATTAGATTGAACTGCATTTTTTATACAAGAACACACATTTAAAAATAATTAATGAGGATAATTTTGTTAAAATTTTATTAAAAAAGGAGAAAAATAGTACTCCATTCACCTCAAGGGACACCAATAATATATCAGCTCGTGACAACATGTTACGAACTCGATTCATTCGAATTTGGGCTTCACTCTGCATAGGAACAGAAACAGGCACCCTTCCTAAATTTATGTGAACATCAACAGATCCGTCATCCTATAAAAATTTGAAAACACATAGTATTGCACACATATATTATATATATTTGAAGGAAATATTTGTTAAAATAACCATTTTGTAATCATTTAAAATATTTTAAAATTTTCAATTATAAAGGTAGTGAGAAATCAAACTTAATTGATATGATTGCTTGGCAGTCAAAAAATTATTAAACCAAATAATATGCTCAACTACGAAAAATAAGAGTTATAGTTATTTCTTTCTCCTCTTGTTAATTTATAGTACATTATTGCCTAACATTTTCAACACACTGAACCTCAGTTTATATTTCACATTTTCATATCCATGCATTCAATTTTGTACTCCCAAAAGAGAAGATAAACTATTTAATTAAAAAAAAAAAGTTTGCCTTTGCCATTTAATATTTGGTAGATTGTCTATGGAAAAATGTGCTACAATTATGATACAGAAATACTAATGAAACTTACTTGTGTACTTGTACTTGCCTAATTAGATCATGATTTAATTATTAAACAAACTTTTCATATAGGATTTGCATTATTATGTAACCATACCATAAAGTATTTTTAGAATTGCATTTTATAACTTGGAAAAAAAGGAAAAAAAAAAAAAAAAAAATCTTTTTTTTTTTTTTTTTTTTTACCGATGCTCTAGACATGACTGTTGCATTTCTTCCAATCTCTCCCATTCCAGACACCACATCTTGAACAATATTCTACAAGAAGAATTATAGAATTTTATTATATTAAATAGAAATAATATAAATTATGCTCTTAACTTTCAGTGAAGCTCTTATTTTTAAAACAAGAAAATTTTAGTATATTTTAAGTTTTACAACCATAAACTATAAATAAAAGAAAAAATTAGAATAAATAAACATGATTTCAAACTTTTATCGATGCTCATGACATGATTGATCATAGCAAATAATATTATTGCATAACTTCGTCTTTTTCTGCAATAGTCTTTATAATTTTAAATATCATTAAAAAAGTTTTTATATAATATTTTGATTCATTAGGAATAAAAAAAAATTAATTGTATTTCCTTGCACAGTCAAAGATCATGCAAAGCACAATATATAAATAATGTTCATGCAATGTAAATAAATGTAAGACATTTTATGAAAAAATGGTCTTATATATACGTTGACAAATATGAAAAAGCTTAACAATAACAGCAATTATGACTTTTAAATACTGTAATAATTTTAAAGTGCAACATTGCATATTTTTCAATACAAACTTTTTAAATAAATAAGTCATTATTAAATTAATTAAACATATCAAATGTTTCAATTAATGTAAAATTTCATAGATATAATTTATTCCTTTAAATAAAGACTTAATTTTATTTAAATCTATTAAAATACATACTATCATAAAAATGAGGAATTTTTGACAGAATATTCATTTAAGCTGATAACAAATTAACAATAAGATGATTTCGAATGATTGCTAACATTAGACTTCCTCGCTATTAGCAAAGGACACATAAAAATTATTCATCCATCATTGGTGGTTGCGTTGTGAGCAACAACACAAACAATTCCTGATCTATTTTACAAATTCCAGCTTAAAAAATACGATTTACAAGGTGCAAAATATTAGTAGAAAATATACTTATATTCTAATGCCTATTGCCAATCATTCCTATAAATGTGTGCTGACATTCTTAATATGTCAGTTTGGAATCAGTTCATTTGATAATGAATGCAGCAGCAAATCAATTAAGATGAATATATAATTAAAAATAAAAATTGATATCTAAAAATTCTTAGTACTTAAATTTTTTGATTATTAAGTAATCTCTGAAGCTAGTTTTTAAATGTTTTATTTTGTAATACAATTTTTCCTCTAACGTAAACATGAAATTTTAGCTACAAAGCAAAGGTAGTGTCAATTACAGAGCACCTATAGAGAAATATTCTTATACTTTCCATTACAAAAGAGGATATTAATTATAAAGAATTTTGAACAAAAATGTTGCACAACGAAAAAACATTATTTTAATAGAATTTTTCATACCAGAAATTACTAATTTTGTAATAATTTCTGGTTGTATTTAGTAATTTTCTAGGCAATAAATACAACATATTTTGTAGTTTAATAAATTGATAAATGTACTGTACCATAAACTGTTCATAATTAGCATTTTAACTACATTTAATTGTTAGTATAAAACAAAACAGATTTAAAGACTTATTGTGTAAAACAACTGAATATAAAATTACTATTTCAATATATAACAGCAAAGGGTGCCATTATTATCATAAGAAACAAAAATATTTTTAAAGTTTTAAGAGAAAAAAGGAATTTACTTGAACTTGCGCAGGATCTACAAGGTCTTGTGGAATTGTGAATGCACCAAGTAAAAATCCAGCAGCATCTCGATTTCGAGAGCCTCCATTACTAGTGGAATTTGCAGAGGGACCATTTGAAGATGAATTGTTTCCTTGAGAAGGTGGTAGGCTCTGAACAACATGAATTACCTTACCATTCACATCTAAAAAATGTTAGTCAAAAGTTACTTTCTATTGATGGTTTTAAAGTTTGCAAATAACTAAGAGGGAAAAGGTTGAATTAAAGTTAATTAAGTTATATGACATTTGCACAACATATCTTAATTTATCTAGTAAGAAAATGCAAAATCTACTTTATAGGATAACTAAACTTGTTTAAATATTTATTACAAAATAAATTTGTTTCTTTTTTAAAAGAAGTTATAAATAATATGCAATTATTTTTAATTTTACATTTTGAGCTTTACTTATATTGTATCTTTACAAAATCTTCTCTCATAAACTTTAATAAATGAAAGTAACAATACATTATTAGAATTAGAGAATTTGTATATTTGCAATAAAACAACAAATGCTTTCAACATTATCATTTGATTTTCTTTACGAGTAGTTCTAGATCAGTAAGGGCCTGTTTTCAAATAATATGCAGCACTTTGCTATCTGTTAGATTTATTATAATATACTAGACGAAAGGATTAAAATTTTATGTTCCCATGTGAAAAAATAAATAATTCCAACATTTAATTTGAATGTTGCAACAGATGTGAATACCTATCAATTAAATTTAAGTAAAATTTATGAACACTTAAAAAACATCAAATTACTATTTTTCGAAGGCAATTTGGTTAATATTATAACAAGTGTTTATTTATTGTTATATTTATAACAGTGTGTATTTTACTTATTTTTGTGCTTTTCTCAGGAAAGTTTTAAAAAGTTTGGCCTCATGATACTTTGTACATTCCCAATATTTGTTAACAATTGTCTGGAAACATACAAACAAGCATAGATTATCAATATGTTCAACATACATGTGGAAGTAAAATTTTACATTAAAAAAATTTATCCAAAACTTTTAGATATCAGTAGAGAATTAATTTAAAATCTGTAAAAATATAGTACAAGTATAGTATAGGTATAAAATCATAGTATAGATGCAATTTTTGTAAAAAGTATAAAAAATTTATAAAATCAAACAAGTATGGATTCAAAATTGATAATAAATCAGAATTATCTAAAAACTTTTTTTCTTCTAATTATGAGATTATATGGTAGTCTTTTCTGTCATATATATATATATATTTTTCAATTTCAGATGCAAAATTAAATTTCAAAACAATGATGAAAAACTCTTACCAAACCTGATAAATCACAATTATTTTTTAATGAACTTCGATTTTTCATTTTAATAGAATAACTTAAATTAAATATCTTAAAATATATCATTATTAAGCAACTATATTTTGAAATGTAATCAGTTTTTAACAAAAATTTATCATTTGATCCCCCCCCCACTTTTTAATCATGCATTTATACATATAGGAATATTCATGTGACATAATACTTTTTAGATTTCTTGTTGGAAAATTTTTGACTGGAAGTAATAACAATAATTACAAAACTACACAAGAAGCCACTTTTTATAAGACAAATATTAATTTTTAATACATTATCTTATAGACTGTTACAAATTTCATAAAAAGAAATTGTATGGACGTAAGGGGGAGAACTTAGATGTGTGTTAAAAAAAAGTAAAATTCATACTTATTTATGAATGACTTCCAGGTAATTTTCCTATCACTAAACAAATTACTTGTTTAAAGATGAAAATGATAAACATATTGTGTCTATATAGAATTGCAACGTATAATTTTCTAACAATTTACTTTTTTCAAGAAATAAGACTATATCAGTTCTTATGATGAAAAAACATACTACAATACTATATGTTAAAAAATATCTTATTAAAATTTATAATGTATAGACATATTATAAGTTTTTATCTACAAAACTACAGAATTTTTTTTTTTTTTTCAGTAAACAATGAATATTTTATTCACCTGCATTAACAACTCTTAAATGAAGATAAATGAAATATATTTAGAAAAAAAGAAGTATATTTACTTACAAGTATTAAAAAATAAAAAGTTGTATTAAATAGAAAAATAATTTTAAGAAATAGTTTGAATGCTTACCATATTCGCTGAGTTTTTTGTCATCTTTTAAAACTTTTCCACAAAATATTAATCTTTGCTTGTCAGCTGTTATATTCTACAAGTAAGAAGCATTTAGTTTAAACAAGAAACATCTATTCAAGATCCATGATGTCCACATTTGACATTTTGTAATTTTTTTTAATAACTCTATTACAGCATTACATGTACTTCATTAGCAAGGGAAAATAATTATTTTTGAATATAAATATGAAAAGAAATTATATACTAGAAAAAGTAACGATAATATACAAATTTTTTAATGCTTAACTTTTTCCTTTGCACCAAGTCAAGTTTTACATACTTACCTAAAACAAATTAATTTTAAAGATTAAAAAATATGGCACATACTGAATTGCTACTTTTCATTAAAAAAATTTCTTTAATTGTTACACAAATTTTTATACTAATTAAGGATTATGAAATTTAAAAGCTGTGGTTAATTTAAAAAACTTACAATTTTTTCAACACAGTTACATGTTAGCAAAATTAATTTTAAAGCCATATTTTCAAAATAAGAAAACAGAGTTGGCATTTATTACATGTTCGATTTAGCAATTTAAGATATGTCTGAAGGCTATAATGTTAAGTTGATCGGATTTCATAAATATGTATTGAAACTATGAATAACCATAACTTCCATTTAACAAAGCAGAAAATAATAATTACCAATACAGGAGCAATTTCATCTTTAAATTCTTTTACAGTAATCTAAAGAGGAAAAGAATGGAAGATTATAAATAAGCATTGTTATTGTAATTGCAGTTGTTTAAGTAGAAACAACACAATTATATATAGACATTATTTTCATTCTACGCATTGCAATTCAACATAAATATTAGCATACTTTCATAATTTTACAAGATCAATTAGAAAGAGTGAATAAATTTAAATACTGATTTCATATCTTTTTTTAGATGTAAATAATAGATTATAGATTCAACCTTTTGTATTAGAAAATTTATAAATGACTAAAAAAAAAAAAAAAGACACAGTTAAACAGAAAGAACTGTAATTTTAAAGCAAAACGTTATATATATAATATAATTTATCAAAATTCAATTTATTAAGTTTAATAAAACAAGTAAAATTGTTAACAATGGAAACAAAATTTATTTAAAAAAAAATGTTATGAAGTGAAAACATTTCAGTGGTACTTTATTTTTGTTAGAATATAATACTTTACAATTAAAAATGTATAGGCATATCCTAAAAGTGTTAATAAAAATAAAAGGAAAAATAATAAAGACTATTTAAGTGGGAAATCATCTGATTTGCAGAAATTTAACACCTGAAGAAAACACAGCAATGAATGTTCACTTTATTACAATATAAAAAATAATCTAAATTAAATAATTTTAAAAGCTTTTTCTAAACCAAGAATTAGAGCAACTATCTTAATTAAAAAATATTAATTAGTACATTCAATTAACTGATAAGATTTACTTAAAATAACTATCTTATTATAAGAATAATAACACATGAAAGTTTAGAGAATTTGCTGAAGAATATTTCAATTTTTAAATATATACATGAAAAAGAAAACTTAAAATATTTACATTATTATTGTGATTTATCCATATTCATACACAAATTTAAGATTTCACTCATATTGTTTCTCAAATTTTTAATTTTTCAAAAAGTAACTATGTTTATAAATTATTATAATTAAGTTTGATTTAGATTATTTCTATAATAAAAATACTTCCTTCTAATCTTTTTACTTAAACATATAATTCTGATTTAATTTAAAATCTAAGGAGGGAAAAGGAATTTAAAATCAAATTATTTTTAAATTAAATGCAATTAAATATTTAATTTCTCGCTTAAGTTTATTATAATTATGCACTCTATATTGAAGCATAAAAGCTTGATTCAATAGAAAATATTACAGAAAAATAAAATAAAACACTTACTTCATCATTAACAGAAAAAGAATGATTCTGTGAATCAAGAGTTTTCACTGTCACTTCCAACATTTTAAATCTGAAATTATTGTAAAATAGATAAAAATTTTTGAATTACACAAAATATAGTTAATCTCCATGCTCCACAAGCAATATAAACATATATTTAAACATTCTAAATTATATATGAACCAAAAAAATACATGAATATAGAAAATGAAAACAAACTTTTACAATTTAAAATGTCATAACACACACATATCCTGTTTAATTCTCAATTGTTCCTGTTTAATTATTCAATCCTGTTCATTTCCCAATTGATTTTAAATTCTAATTAAGTAATATTCAGAAATATAACAAATAACTTAAATTCATATGTATAACAATATATATATCATAGATTTAAAAATGTTTATACAAAACTTATTACATATGTTCAGAGAAAAAACATAATGTAACAACTTTACCTAGTTTTAATATTAATTAAGCAGCAATAGATAGAATTACAAAATAAAGGATTGGAAAGTAATATATGATTTTAATTAACAAGATAACAAATATAGCAGTGTATCCTTGTTGTTCATTACAGCACTAAATTAATTTTTACTCACATTAAAAAGAAAAATCCTAAAACTCCAGTTTAAATCTTAATTTGCTGACTTTCCCAGAAGAAGTACACAAATATTTTAACACACATTATAAAAAGAAGCTACTGTAAACATTTCTTTTTTAAATCTTATAATTTATTAATCCATTTAATTTTTTTTCAACATGTTAAAAAATTATAAATTTATTCTAAAATATTAATAAAATTATTAGTTTCTTTTTTAATATCAGCAAGGTTTCACTTTTTATGATGTGGATCTATTTATATGAATATTACCCAAATTAAAAATAAAACTTTTGTTGTATTCCTTCAAAAACTAAATCTTGGCTGTAATGCATTTTTTTAAATTGAGAAATGAATTTTAAAAATCATAAACTAAATCTATGACAGGATTATTTTACAATATTGCCATACACATTCATTAAACTATAATCTGAAATAAACAATGCTATCTTACAAACTTTCATTTATTTGTTTTTATTAAATGGAATATCAATCATTTTTCCTAAAAATTTAGAAATTCTAAAGTGTTCCTAAATTTAGGAAATCAAATTTTGCAATGTTAAAGGATGTGGATTATTTATAACATGGTTAGAATTATTTGTGTTAATATAAAATGATATAAATCCTGTATTGCTGACAATGACTTTAACTTTGTTGTTAATAATAGAAATAAATAACAGTACTTAATTAGAAAAAAAAAAATTTGTTTTTCACATATAAATTACAATAAAAGAAACCTATACATTTCCCATGATTTATCAAGCATTTATAAAATGTATAACAAACTATAAACAAAAACAATATTTCATCTTTATAATATAGTAGTGCTTATACGAAAGATTTTGTGAATTGCGATTTATAGAATTCATTTCATCAAAAATGATTCAGGCTATCACTAAGATGACATCATAACAATATGATTATACTACATCATCCAATAGTAAAATAAATATTTTCATATAAAAAATCTAATAATAGGTAATATTTTGTATTTTCATACACACAATGAAAACAATTCTAAAAGGAACAATTAAAAGTTTTAATGATTTAACGACAGTTTACATTAACGAAAATACATCACCTTCATTAATTTTAAATTATAAAAACAATCTACATAGTTCGTAATAATACTCGTTCTAAAAATTTCTTGGTAAACCTACATGAATTTCTGAATATTATTATAAAACATGGTAACTTGTATTGTTAAAATAAAAAAGTGATTCAAATTACTAGTTTATAAATAATGTATTGCGTACCTTAAACTTACTAAAATTTGTTATTTTATTTGTTAATCAATACTATAAATACGTATAAATGTAAAAATTGCTTTAAAAATTTTGATAAGGAAAAAATATATAAACATGTATTTACTATTAACAGTAAGAAATTAATAAAAAGTATACTTGCAATTTCTAGAAGAGCAATACACTCAGAGGAAATACGAACTGTTGCCGTAATGTTCTATAATTTAGAAATTCAAATTTTGAAATGTTAGAGGCTGTACAGTAGTTTTTCTACACTTTGTTAAAATTAATACTATATGTTTGTTTTATTTTTTCTTGCGCATGTTTTATACTGTTTTGATCTCGTAAGACTTTGTCATTTTCTCTTGCCTTTGGAAATAAATAAAAAAAAAAAAATGTTGTTTCGGATTTGATCGAGTTAAACTGAAATGAAATGAGTGGTCTATGGTGGTTGCAAATTCCGAAACTAAAATTAAACCGGCTGTAATTTTCGTCGCAATTTAAATTTTCAACCTTCAATATGTCAAAAACAGCTTTATTAATCCTTTCCGAAGGAGCTGAAGAAATGGAAGCTGTTATATCAGCTGATGTTCTGAGACGAGCTGGTGTAAGTTCAGTTTGTACACACTTCGTAAACAAATGTATGGGTAATAATAACAACAGTGGTATGTTGTCGATATTGTGAATAGTTTTGAGTTACATTTTTCTTTAAAAAATTATGGTGTCATTTTATATGTAATATATACTTATAAATATATATATGTATATATATATATATATATAAGACTTACAACTACAATAGTTTAATTGTTGATTTTTTAACATTAAATTTTATGACCGATATGAGAAAAGTAGTTACATTTTGTGTTATTATTTGGGTAGAAGCATTTGATTTCTTTTTGTATATAAAACTTGCAATTGGAACTAATTCTGAGAAAATCAAAGTTGAGGAAGTTAGAATTCAACTACAGACATTAAATTATATTAAAAAATATATATCTTTTCGTTTAAGGGAAAGCCATTCATAAATATGTGCTTATAGCGCCACATATGGTAAACAGTTTTTTTTTTTCTAAACTCCATTTTTTAAAAAGAATTTTCACAAAAATTTGTTCCTTTCCCTCCCATATCACATTAAACCTAATTCTGCTAAGTTTTGCAGGAAAGAAAAATCAGCATCATTATAAAAGTTTTGAAGTCATCCAATTGAAATGTTGTATTAACATATAATTGGAATTTGATATCCAGAACTTGAAAGTTAGATTTTGCAGCATAGGCTTAAACTGAACATGCATAAGTAATAATAGGTCCAAGAATGGTTATGTTTTGTGTTTCTTTCTCCATTGACGAGTAATGATTGTTAATGAGTATAATTTTCTTAGACAATTTTGAAATTTTTTTTTAGTGTACAAGATATTTTTCAAGATTAAGGCATAAGACTGCATTTAAAAAGTGATTTTTTTGACCAATTTTTATTCTTTTGAATTAAAGCCCAGTTATTCTGCTTTGCAAAACTGTCTTTTTTTACTCTATGACAAATTGAAGCCAAATTATAGTGTTTTCAATATCAACTTGTAACACTTTCTTCAAACCAGAAGTGTGGTTCAAGACCAATGAACAAACCGGAAGTTAGATTTCTTTTTATTATTATTTATTATCTATTTGGGAGATTAAAGATTTTGCTCATTGCACAAGTTACTATTTCAGTGTATTTAAATAAAAATTTTGTGAACAACTATTTCCTTTAAACCATTGTTTACATTTTGCTTTAAGTGCTGTTGAATTGTTCTTGTTTTTGATTTTTTTTTTTTGATTTATTCCTACATTTAAAAAGCAATAATGAAATGAATATAAGATATGTATTTGTTCTCACAGTGCGATATAAAAACAATTGCAGCTTTTGTTCATTGCTGATTCAGCAACATTATTCCAATGGATGGCCAAAGTTTTGTAGGTTCATCAGCTGGTATAAATATCAATAAGCTCTGGCTGAGAGTGAAATAAATAAAGATTTGAATGCTGGTGTCCTTCAAAAGATTATTAATTTTCCTAATTCTATTTGTATGTAGTTATATGATTAAATGTTATTAAATAAATGTCACTATGGCAGGACACAAAGTGCTAATGAAAGTTTCAATTGTGTTTTAGAGTCAATATTAGCAAAAATAATTTGTATAAATGCAACAAACAGTGCAATTAAGTTCATACTTATTGTTAAAGTATAGCATTTTTTATGATTTTTTGAAGATACTAAATAAATTATAGATTAATGATACTGGTGCTGCTACAGTTTATTGCCTTCAATAGAGAATGCATTGATTCTTCAAAATAAGTTTTCTCCAATTTTAAAATTTAGAAGAAAAAAATTTATGAGGGAAATTATTATTAAATTATGTCCTTTAACATTCCATTTGCCGAGCACAAATGTCTATCTCCCATATACTTATTGAATTTTATCATCACAGAATGATATGGTATCATAATATACTCACATTTGTTTTTTGCCCAGAACTTTCTTTTGGTTCAGTACCACAACAATTCCATGTTATAATAACTTTGGTGCTATTTTGCAAAATGTTCTAAACATGTTCCACAATCCATTTTTACCAAACACTAATTCTCCCTCTTCCCCCGTCTTTTAGGGGAAAAAAGTATTCCTCATTGAAAATTTCTAATTGGCCATGGCTGTTGTTTCTTAGATAACTTTGGAATGCACCACCAGAGAAAAGAAAATTTTCTTGGGGAAAAAAAGTTATCTTTAAGGTAACAAACTTCGAGCCTAATGCTGAAGTAGCATGATCATACGCTTAAAGAAATATAACTTTCTAAGAACAAAATAGTGTATTAGTTATATTTTGTCTTATATTTCACTTATTTATACATTGAAAATTCTACAATTATGACAGATAAATTGTTGAGCTGTTTTGCTTATACTTGTAAATAATGCTTTATTTTGAAGACTGTTGAAAATAGACTGAAAGCACTGTCAGTTGACTAAAAAGGATACAATATAATTTCTGTAAACCAGCACAATTGTTGAATTCCAATATTTATTGCATACAATTATGTCAAAAGCTTAAATTTCAGTTAATGTCTAACACATATGATTGTATGTTCTAGGGCTTAGAGATATGCCTATTGCGCACTGGTAATGTACATTGTGACTGTCATGAAATTTTATTGGTCATTTAATTTTAATCATGTGCATACTTGGCATAAGTAAATATACATTGTATAATATGTATTAATGATACAGAAGTAAATAAATTAAAAAAAAAAAAAAAAAAAAAAAAAAAAAAACATGAAAGGAAGACAAATCAAGGGATCTCTACTGGATATTCTCATTTAGGATATAAGTCTAAAAAGAAGGTCAAAAAAGCAATATTGATTTATATAAAACATTTTCAATTTGATTTTTTCAAAACTTTTATCTTTATATATATATATATATATATATATATTTAAATATTAACGTTTTTTTTTTTCATTCAATAGATGAAAGTTACAATAGCTGGTCTGCAGGATTTAAATCCAATAAAATGCAGCAGAGATGTTGTCATTGTACCTGATGTTAGTTTACAAGATGCTGTGAAACAGAGTTATGATGCTGTCATTTTACCTGGAGGGCTTAAAGGAGCTGAAAATTTAGCTGAAGTAATTATTTTTTTGTTATGCATAA
This sequence comes from Caerostris darwini, assembly GCA_021605075.1. Taxonomy (NCBI): domain Eukaryota; kingdom Metazoa; phylum Arthropoda; class Arachnida; order Araneae; family Araneidae; genus Caerostris; species Caerostris darwini. Next base: position 468,722 of record BPLQ01007760.1, read on the forward strand.
TGAAAATCTTATGAAATTTATATGGATAGTTTTGTGAAATATTGACATATATTATTTTTTCAACAATAACTAACTCTGTTTGCGGTAAAAATAATTTTTTTTATATTCTTGTTAAAATAAAAAAAGATTTTATTTATTTATTTTATATAAATATTATATTTTTAATATTAATTTGATTATTTATGTTATATATTTCAATGTTATATAAAATAAAAATTCTTTGGTACTAATTCTAAATAATAAAGGCATAGAAAATTAAAAACTTCTCATGTTTAAATTAATATATTTTTATTTTATAATTATTTAGTAATATTTTAAATTATATTTTTAATCCTGATCTAAATATGTTATCATTACTAATTTCTAATATTCTTTTAGTGTTATATACTTAACATTTTTAAGTCTTAGTTGCATCAGGTTTTGTATCCTAATTTTATTTCTTTTATTAGAGTGATGTTGTAAAAAGCTTGCTACAATCACAAGAAAAAAATGGCCGTTTAATTGCTGCTATTTGTGCAGGTATTTTTCATATACTTTATAATTTTTAACTTTTGATATCTATATACAATTTAAAATAGATTTCTAATTTCTGTGCATTGTTATGTTTTGTTAAGTATTAAATAAATAAAAATAAGAAGAAAATATTGAGTAAAAAAAATTTTTTTTTTTTAAATATAAAATTTAATGTTGATTCTCTTGTATATAAAATAATAGTAAGAATGAATTAAATGTATAAATCTGCTTGTCAATATATAGTTTAGATTGCTATAATTATTATTATTTTTTGACTAACGGATATTTTGGATTAAAGCAATTATTATAAATTTTGAAAATTTCTGTTTATAATAGTTTGTTCTTTAAATGTATTGATAAGTTGCTTTTTCAGTTTCATCAATATATATCTATAAGTTTTTATCCTATTGGTACCATTTGTTCTAGAATTTCAAAACGTCCTCAAAATATATTAAGAATGCATGAATTGTAATATTAGTTTTGATAAAAATAAAATATAATATTGTAAAAAATTAATTGTAAAATTATTACAAAATACTTAATTATTATTAAGTATTTTATATAGTAAAAAAATTAGTTTATTAGTGCAATGCTAAAAACATACTTTGTAAAATAAATGTAAACAAATGCTCCAAAACAGTTCTGAAATGTAGTTGTTCTGAAATGTGTGCGAAAAATTTCAGTTTCCTTTGATTGTTAGTTTAATAATAATAATAAAAACAATATAGAGAGTCTGTTATATTTTCATCTGTATAATTATTTATAACAATAAAATTTAAAATTAACAATAAAAATGGATATTAATGCATAAAAATTTATTACTATAATTTTATTTAAAGTATTTAATATTTTCATTAATTCTTATTAATATTTTTCAAAAAGTTTTATTGAATATAAGAATAAATTTTTCTTAGCATATGACTATTGGAAAATAAAATCAAACATTTTATATTTCTTTTGGAAAGTTTAAATATTTTTAATTATTAAAATAATAATTACATTAATTCATTATGTAAAATAGAGAGTCAAGTTTAATTCTATTTAAATGCAAATTTCATAGAAGAAAATGCATTTCAGAAATAAAGTAAGTTCTATGAATTCTGACAATAAATAAAGATAATCCATTGTTAAATAGTATTTTTGAAATTTGATATTTTGAAAAAATTTGATCTGCAATTTGTCAGATAACAACCTTAAATTAACAATAAAATTTAAATCTTTGTGCATAAATTCAAAAATACATTAATAAAATTTGTTTTAAAATATTATTAGATGTCATAGGCTTTTATTAGAATATTAATTTGACTTCACAAAAGTTTCATTACAAGTTCAACATTCTACTAATTAAATACACATGTTTTGAAAATGTGATGAAGTTTCCAATAATAGTTTAACATTAATTATTAATTTTATATTTAATCTCAATTTTTGTTTTATAAATAGATAATTAGCAGAAAATATAATTAATTTTGGATATTGTAAATATTTTGAAGGCTATAGAAACAAATAATCTTGTTGATTAAATAAAGTGTATTTTTGATTTCTAATATTATATATTTTTGAAAATTAAAAGGTGTGCAAGAAATAATCATTTTTTAAATTGTGGGCTTGAATGAATGTTTTCATGATCTTTTCTTACTGTTTTCATTAATTATTGCAAGTAAAACATGGATTTATATAAAATTATCAATTTTTTCAAAAGATTTATTGTAAACAGAAATTTACGTATATATTAATTAGTAGTCAACATAATAGATTAAATTAAAGGTCTATCATGCTTTGGAAGTTAACATACAAAAGAAAAAAAATTCTTTAAAGTGAATGCTTCATATATTACAATTAAAATTTCAGATTTATTTTATTACTCAAAGTTTATATTTTTCAAAATTTACATCTCAGTTTTACATTTATCATTGATGAATGATCACATTTTGCATCCTTCAAAAATTTCTGGCTCTGTGATTTCTTCAGAGAATTGTAGAAAATCAGTTGGTAGCAGTAGCTAAATTGAAAATTGTTGATTTTCTTTAGTATTATTATCTCTAAATTTTTTTATTTTGTTCATTGCTAATCATAATGTTTAAATGCAAGAGAATTTTTTGGTGTTTGAAAACAATGTATATTCTCATTATTTAATATTAGATGTAATTTAATTGTAAATTCAAAGTAATATTTTTATAAAAAGTTATCAAATAAACCGTAATAAAATATCTAAGTTGCATTAGTTAAACTTTTTTTTATTTATTATTATATGTAAATGAAATTTTTTTCATATTATTGGTAATTTAAAATATTGAAAGTTAAATATTCTAATTATTTACAAATTTTTTAAGTAATTTATTAAAAATTAGTTAATTATTGTTATTTCTTCTAGCTCCTATTGCTTTGAAAAGCCACTCCATTGGAACAGGAAAACAAATTACTTCTCATCCTTGCAAACAAGCTGATTTATCTACTGGTAAAATTAGGAACTTCCTTTTTCTATACTATATTTATAAAATATATGAAAAGTCTTAAGGGTATCAATACTATTGGCCGTGTTTATGCATTCTTTATAACGTTTACAAAGGCCCAGACCCTGTTAATTTAAAATCAAATTTTATGAATTCACTTTAGTTTGTTTAAACTACTTAAATTAAGAAATTTACTTAAATTTAAAAATCAAATTTTATTAATTTACTTTAGTTTGTTTAAAATACTTAAATTAAGTAATTTATTTAAATTTTTAAAATTTATGTAGATTTTTAAATATTTTTAATTATTCCATATTTATTAATTAGCTGAGTTTTGTGTCGCTACTTATGACTCTTACATTAATGTTAATAATAAAATAGAGATTGATGGTTAAATTGCAATTCCAGGAAAATTGCAGAGGAAAAAAAAAGTTATGATGATGCAATGCTAGTTGTAAAAAAAAAAAAATAATAATAATTATATGTGTCATAGAAGAATTTATTTATAAAAAAATTGTTCTATATGAATTAAAATAATTTAATAGTCATTTGTTCATGTATTGATTGAATTTAATATACACATGACTAAATATAATTTTTTCAAATTTTGTCATTACATCTTCAAAATATAAAATCAGTTGTCTAATAAATGTTTTTGAAGTGTAAAAGTACTTTAAGTAAATATGAAAAACGTAAATGAATATTTCAAAACGAAAATGAATATGGAAAACATTTGCTTTTTTTATTTATTGAATTCTGTTTATATAATAATATATAAAATATGTCTTATTTTAATTTTATGGTAATTTATTCTTTTTATTTAATTTTTATTACTAAGATTAGTAAATATTTATTTAATTTTTGGCAGAAGTGGATTCAGATATCTGTTAACTTATGAATTTATTTCCTGTTATATTTTGATTGTTAGAAGATGGGATAAAAGATTATCAAGTATTTAACTTGATTTGTTTATGCTTGTGAAATATAACTTGCAGTATGAATGGAAGAAATACTTGTAGCATCAGGAGAAAAGTAAAAACTTATCATTTTCAAATCTTATACTACCAGAAACTAAATATCCAGTCAGCAATGTTATTTTCTGCTTTGTAACCTATATAGGCCAGCATAATATTAAACTTTATATATAAATACAAATGTGTAATAAAAGCTAAATACAAAATTTGCGAGACCATTGTAAATTAAGCATGTCCAAGATGTGCACCATTAACTTCCACTTTTAAACATGGTTTCAACCTCATTTAATAGCACAATAATTTCAATATCACAGCAGCTTTACTAATAAAAATAAAAATCATGCTATTTGTTCTATATAAGTACTTTTGAAAGTTCATATGCATAATGTTTTCATCCTTGAAAATAAATATATATCAATTTCAAAACTTACGTATGCCTTCAGTCAGTTCTCAAAATTAATAAAATCATTTTGCAAATATTGATGAAAAATTGAAATGATATCAAGTGTATGAATTTTTAAAATATAGTCTATTTAATCTTTTCATAATAATTATTTAAATGTCATTGTAATTTTTGATATATATACTTAAAATTTAAATATTAGATTTTATCATATAAAATTACATTTAAATTGAAATTTAGCTCTGTTGGTTGACTTATTAAAAAACAAAAGTGCAATCTAGCAAGATTGTATTTAATATTTCTGTTATACATTTTACTTTTATTATGACAGGATATTGAGTTTAATTCTGTAGTATTTGTTAGTCTATATTTTTTATCAAAATTTGTAAAAAAAAAAGTTCCTTAAAATATACTGAGTAATTTTTTTTAACAATTAAAATTAAATTTTTAGATGTTTACATTTGCTGCCATTTCAAACAAAATTGAAATAATTTCTTGAAATTTATTTCAGGGGAATACAAATATATTGAAAAACGAGTGGCAATTGATGAGAACTTAATAACAAGTCGAGGTCCTGGTACAGCTTTTGAATTTGCCTTGGCTATTGTCAAACATTTTTTTGGAAAGGAAAAAGCCACTTCACTAGTTGGTCCAATGCTAGTGAATGCAGAAATTGAGTGAAATTGAAATGATAAACCCAAAGAACTTTGCATTGGCTGTTTGTCTTCCTTGTTGTTGGATAAGAGTGCATTTAATGCATCAAGTATTGATGCAATTATTGATTTGAATGTTTCAATCTGCAAAATGGATTGCCTTGGTGAAATTATTCGATAATTAAAGAATTTGACAAAGAATTACACAGTGTGCGGATCTGATGAAAATCAAATTCGCTTATTGTATAATTTTTATATAAATTTTGTTTAATTGGATCAAAGACTAACAAAAACACTAGTTAAAAAGAAAATATTTAATAAAATTGGTGTTCTCTATACCATTCTATGTTTTATTGAGTTCTTCAGAAAGTAATTTCATTTTTCATACTCAATTGTATTTTTTCACAGCCATTTTCATACTTAAGCCGCATTGTCATTCTATATTTTGATAGCTGATATAACAAAGCTTGTTTGTAAAAAATTTAATTCTGTGCAATAGTTGGTTTGGTGCCCTATCAAATATGGAAAGTTGAAAGCAGTATTTTGGGCATATTTTACTCTCAAAAAGATAAATGTGCAGTTTTAGCAAGAAAGAAAGATATTCAATGTGTATGAAGAAGATGCATTAATAAAACACCAATGTCAAAACTGGTTTGCAAAATTTCGTTTTGTAATTGAAGAAGGAAGGCCAGTTGAAGCTGATGAAAACAAAATAAAGGGATTGATTGATGCGAATCGCCGAATTACAACTCTTGAGATCACTGTGAGATTAAATTTGATCGAATTTGACTGTTCATGATCACATGAAACACCTTAGTTTATTTTCAAAACTCGACTTATAGCAAGTGTAGTGGGGATATAGATGTGGCTTTTCACCAGTATAGGACTTTTAATTTATTATTTTCATCAGTTGAAAGCTAGTGAAAGAGCCTAGGTCACAACAAAAGTGATTGCCCTTTTTAATACTTTTTGCATTTAATTTCCAAAGGTTGGTTCATGTCACATATCTTGCAGCGTATCGTGAATGAGAAAATTCCAATATTTGACTTATTTACAATTCAGTTATTTGCCCATGGCATTCATTACAATATAATCTTTGGAAAAATACTGACTTGTATATTCAAAATTATTATAGTGCCATTGAGTAGGCCATTAGGCTGAATCATCTTTTACCCCATGAATGAATTTCATTATGAATATGTTCGTATGTGTTTATCCAATTTGTCGCGCTGTTAACAAGAATATTCACAAGATAGCAGAAATAATCATGGTCAGACTTTTTTACTTTTTCCTATGCATTGTATTTTTCTTTTGCATTTTGAAGTGAATTTTCCTTGTGACATGACTTGACATCCTTTTAAAGATATTCACATTTAGGGCAGTAATATCTGTAGAGCTGTTCTTCATTTTTCAAATGCTCCTCTCCCATTGAAAAAGAATGATTAACATGAATTAAAAGCTTGGATTCATCAAAACATGTGTCCTCAATTAGTTAGGATCCAATATCAATAGAAGAACCTATATATAAATGAATATCCATATAATTATTGATTTCTGTTTCATCAACAAAGTCATCACCTTGTAAAATTTCATTTTCCGTATCAATGGCTGCAAATTTTGGCCCTTAAATGTGTATAAATTAAATATTGTTTGAATCTCTAGCCATTTTTTCCAAATGGGAATTTAGGGTTGGATGTGAATGTGGAGCATTATCTGAAATAAAGGAACTATCAGTCATCATCCTTATGGAACTTGCTGAAAAAGAATATGATGCAATATTTAAGAATCAAATATAAAAGTCATTTCGATCAAATTTAGTACTCAAGAAAATAATAACAAAGTTTATTTTTGAAAATAAGTTTAACAAAGTTTCCATAATTTATCGAAATATATTTTACACTCATTCAAACCTTTTATTTAAAAGAATTATTAAAAAACGAAGGAGGCGCAGTACTCTAGTATGTGCCGTTTTTTCATGTTTGTAAATATTTGCAAGAGAGAGTTAGGATGAAAGTTGAGGGGTAGTGGATGAAATAGGAAACAAAGCGATTAAAGAATGATGAAGATATTCATTAAGACAGAATGATGTTAATGTATTTACAATAGGCCTTTGGTAATTGAAGTAGGTTATATAAAGTCGCTGAGATTTCTGTAGTCGATGTGTTTAAATTGATGCATTTTATCTATATAACATTGCTATCTATGTTAGAATCATACATATAAAAAAATATTAAGACAGTGAAAGCAATATCAAACAATTTCTCTCAAATGATCACAATCTAAAAATTTAAAATTCTTATTTCATAATATCTTTTTTTCCTCCGAACAACCTGGAATATTTTTGATGAAACAAAAAACTAACTATGAAGGAAATAAATTGAACAAAAGAGATAATTTAAAAGTTAAAAAAATCATTTGATGTTGCTTAATCCCAATATTTTTAAAATTTTATTTTTTAAAAAAATGATTTTTTTAACTTCATTAGCATTGAGAATAATTTGCACTATAGCTTATTTTATACGTAAGCTATTCAAAACACATTTTTTCAATAAAAATTAGAATACATCTTTTGACATTATTTCTTCTGTTTTAATGATAAGTTAAAATGATAAATTATACATTCAATTAAAATTAAATTGTTTTATCAATTTTCAATTTCATATCATTCAATTTTTATCTGACTTTAGTACCATGTCTTTTTAATTGTGTATAGTGGGCAGATTTGAACTAGGAAAAACTTTTCAAAAGGAAATGGTAAATTATTAAAAAAATATAAATAAAATTTAACAATGAAAAATGCACAGATTGACAAACTGCTGCTGTTAAACAATTGCAGTAAATGGTAGGCAAATAGATACCAGAAGCTATACTTCTCGTTTAATTGGAAATATTTTCACATTGTAATAGTAATTTTTTTATTAATAGAAAATTTTATTTGTCTTTCATACCAATCATGACTTCCCAAATAAAATAAAAACATTCCTTTAGAATATTTTTACTGAAAATAAGTAAGTAAATTAAATCGGGCAAAACTTTCAGATATTTAAAGAATTAAAATTGTTTGAGGTTGTTGAAGTCTAATAATTCTCTAAAATTTGATTTTCAAAGAATGAAAGTTAATTCATTAATTAATTTATTAATTTAATTAAGCCTTTCGTAAAGTGGCGGGCTTATTAGAGTGTTCAGTTATTAAAAAAAAAAGTGATAGAAAAAATAAATACACGAAATCTCCAGTTAGTTTGTAATAATCTATTGGGACATTTAACAATCTGAAAATAAACTAATTGCTTAAAATATTGCTTTCCTTTTTTATTCTGCTTTAAGAATAATAAAACACGAATAATAACTGACAACTAAACACCAGTACAATGAAATGCAATTTTAAAAGAAGACCCATTTAACTCTCCAATTATCTATTGAGTACAGCAGTAAGTCAGAAATATTAAATTTAATATAATTAGAAATTGTTGCCGAGTCTTAAAGCCTTGAGACGTAGGCAGTGGAAACGAGAAGAAAAATAGCTAAAGAAGCAACTTCACTTTTTTTTTCTCTGTCAAGGTCAACACCAATAATATACTCATGACCATAAATTAAGGATAATGAAATTCAGGCAAATAAAGAGACAGAGGCAAAACAAATTTGACTTATTTGTAAAGTCTATTTATTAAACAAAAGGTAAAGAGCAAAAAAGATGCTATATGTTTGACATAATTAATAAAAATTGCGATTTTTACTCCCTGGAGCAAATTTTAAAAAAGAACCTATTTACAAAAAACAGTACAACATGGTCAGTATGATGGTTAATATGAAGTATGTCTCCCGGACGATGCAATACAGGCCTTACAACGCCTAGGCATGCTGAGTATCAAATTATCAATTTGATCTTGTGGAATATTACACCACTCCTCAAGCAATGCCCTCCGAAGTTCCGGTTGACAGGTGGGAGGGGGTTGACGGGCTGCAATTCGTCGGCCAAGCATATCCCACACATGCTCTATTGGATTCAAGTCCGGTGAGTATGCTGGCCAATCCATACGGGGGATATCCTCCAATTGAAGGCATTCGTCTACAATGTTTGCACCGGTGAGGACGGGCGTTGTCATCCATAAAAAGAAATTCAGCACCCATGGCACCCCGAAACAAACGTACATGTTGTTCCAGAATGACATCCCGATAGATGTGGCCTGTCATCGTTACACTCTGAACATGCAGGTCAGTTCTGGAACCAAGAATAATTCCTCCCCAAACGAGCCATCCTGCACCACCATAACGGTGTCGTTCAATGGTGTTTTCTTGGTGGTAACGGGTACCTGGCGCTCTCCATATGAAAGTCCGGCGAGAATCAGACTGCAAACTAAACCTGGACTCGTCGGAAAACATCACACCAGACCTGTTGCGGTGTCCACTCTACTCCAGGGTAATCGCAGGCGACAGTGAGTTGCGGTAAGTGGAACACATCTGACAGGCCTACGAGCATATAGACCAATGTGCCCTAAGCGTCTGTACACGGTCTGCCTTGAAACTGTCGTACCGGTAGCTGAAGAGAGCTGACGAGACACGTCTGATGCTGTGCTCCGTCTGTTTCTTTTGGCAGTAACTGCTAAATACCGGTCCTCATTCGGCGTTGTAACTCGGGGGCGACCTGTGCTGTAACATCTACTCTCATTACCATCATCTTGGAATCGTTGCCAAAGCCTGGAGATGACACTCTGGGCGATTCCAAGTTCCTCGGATACTTCCAGCTGGGTACGTCCACATTCCAGTCGTCCGATAATTCTACCACGTAACAAATCATCCAAATGCTTCCTTTGTGCCATAACTATGCGGTTATTGCACTGAAAGGCTTTTAAAGCGCTTGTGAACAATTTTACAATTTTACTTCTTTACAATTTTATTCCTTATATACCCCTCTCTTACACTCTCGTCATTGTGACGTACTATCCGCGCCATCTGGTGGTTTCCTGTAATTTGCATATTCTTCTTCAAGATGTGTGTGATAATTCTACAGGTGAAATTTTTGTTTTAGAGTTCAATTTCTGTGTGATTCTGAATTATCCTTAATTTATGGACATGAGTGTATTTGAAACAATAAACTGCAGAGTAAGATGTTTATTATGTATTTAGCATATGAGAATTTGCAATGAAAATTTGTGTATACATAGCTATTAGAAATGAGTTCTGATAAATTATGGTTTCGTTTATTTTTAGAGGAATGAAAAATTGCAGGTTCGATGTGAACTGATGATAATGTTGTTGTAGTTGTTACTTATCCTACTTGATAGATATCTAGACCAAGCCTACGGACCCGTATGGACTCATGGTTGAAGGGGAATGAAGCAGCTTCTGTTGTGATGGAGTACTCGTAGGTAGAAGTCTGACTTTTGTTCTGTGACGCTCTTACAGTCATAGGAGACCGGGATCAACGGCTTAAAGTGGATTCCGAACCACTACAAACATCCATGGCACCGCCGGGACTCGAACTCGAAAACTGTGGTGCCAGAGCGTTAGACACTCGGCTGTTCAGGCCCTCTGATGATAATTGCTTCTGTATTATTGAGCTCATATTAGGATATATTTTTGTTATCTTTCGCTGTCTAGAATCGTTTTAAATAGATGGTTACCGTTTTAAGCACTTTTCTATATAATAAAAAAGGAATGTAAACAAGTTAGTAATCGCAAATTTGAGACATCGGGGAGAAGGCAACGAATTCTGTTATCCTTTGACTCAGTGTTAGTGTGCGATAGTCGCCTGCAGGACAGGTTTGAATCCTTTGATGGGGTCCATTGCTGTCACTACTTTCATAAACGAGGAGAATCGATTGCGTTTGGGACAATGCGTCTAAAGAGTTTTGGATAGATAGTTGGGCTATCTGGTGGGGGATTTCAGGGTTTTCTCTCATACAATATTCAAATTTTAAGCCGGAAGGCAATGTCTTTCACATAGCACATCAGCGTGCTGTTAGAGTCGCACATAAGTGGGAATACATGATCTACCGATGTTTAAAAAATGCGTGCTAATGTGGTCAGTTACATCACCAAGTGAAATAGAACCGGCCAGAATTATTGCCTGTAGGACAACGTCTTTAAGTAAGGAATAATAACATTTTTCAGGGAAATAATATTTATTATTTAGTTTAAAATGTTTTCACTAATGGACGACTTTTTGTATCTGAAGTTTAATATTTCTGGTTTTATTTACTGTTTCATTCTAATTCTGAATTTATTACTAGGGGAAAAAAATATAAAAAGTTGATTTGTTCGTTAATATACAGTTACTGAATCATTATAGCTCCATATTTATAGATAATCACAACATATTAATATTTAATATTCCAAAATTGAAAAATTCTTTCTGAATAACATTTAAAAAAATGAAAGAGAGAATCTCAACGAAAAACATGTTTTGCATTCTACTTAATATTATAATAAATATTTATGAAACATGTTATGGTTTTTTTCTTCATAAATACTAAGTTGTAGTTAATTTATTTTCAAATGAAACACTAGTGATAGTAAACAATTTGATTATCATGCATTAATTTCTAACCAGTTTTAATAATTGCCTTTTTAATATCCCTTTGCAAATTTATTTTGGCCTTTTTTTTATTCTGGAATTGTTTTAAAAGTTTGGTCTGGAATTGCAGTTTTATTTAACTGTTATCTTGCTGCAGTTTAATTTAACATACCAATTTCCTTTCTAGGGGACTTGATGGCCGAGTGACTAGCGGTCGGTACCACAGATTTCGGGTTCGAGTATCAGAGTTGCCATGGATGTTTGTAGTGGTTCGGAATCCACTTTAAACCGTAGATGGCAGTCTAATATCTTTGTAGGGCGTAGGGCGGAAATCCCTATTGTGTAAAAAGAAAACATCCCTGTCTCGAAATCTGCCAGACGGCGATGGGGTTGTTGCGCCGATTATGATGAATTCCCTTTCTTACAATTAAATCATCCGTAACCAGAGTGGTCAGTCGGATATCACAATTGATTTCCTTCTAAGAGTGTTGTTCAATACCCAATAATTAATACAGAATTGAAACAGCCATGCTGGGGATATGCAATGATATCCGTAGGTTGAAAAGCTCTTCCGTTGGGTTGGTGGGAAAGAAACTTCCTTCTTCGGGGACATTCGTTTTAGGCTTTGATGACAAAAAGTAGATGCCATTATAACCATCGCTTCCTACTCCCTGCTTGCTGCTTTCTGAATAACGCTAAATCTGACACATATCTGCCACTGTAATGGAAAATGCCTCAAAATAAAATGCCTGCTATTGATAATACAAAAATAGCAGTCTAATGCAGCAGATCTCTATTAGCTATTTTATAAGGAAAATCAACGTATGGGAGAGTATTTTGAAAATTTCCATAGCTAACTAACTGACTAGTCCATGTTGGATCCTGGCCTCCTTAACAACACGAGTTCAAAGTCGTCTGCCTCGAGCTTTGGTTTTCTAATTTGGAATCTTTAGTTTCATCAATCCATTTTTTTTTTTTTTTTTTTTTTTTTTTTTTTTGTCATTTCCTTTTTTTTTTCTTTGGCCCTGGCACTTTCCCTTGAAAATCTTCTTTGTGCCTCTGCTATCAACCATTCTCTGTATGTGTCCGTCACTGAATTTTCTTTGACTTTATGTAATATATGTTTATGTTTGCAAACTCTATGGCAATATGACTAGATTTCTGTTATTTTTCAATTCCTCCTATTAGCTCACATTCTCCCTATATATATATATCTTGTTCAAATTTTCAATCGTTCATAAAATACTTTTTATTCATCCACTCAAGTTCAAATACATTTTTTTTAAACTTGTAGTGGATGACACTTGATGTTAATATAATTTTTTCAAATATTAATTCAATTAATTAATTAAAATTACTTTTAGATTTAAGTTGCATGTCTCTAATAATAGATGACGCCAGATGCAAGAGGAAAATTTCATTTATTTGTAAAGGACTTTTCTGCAATAGAGTGAAAAAAAAGTAGGAATTGACTTAATTGTTTTTTTTATATATTACTTGTTTACTACTATAAAGGTACATATTTATCCCCTTGAGGATAGTTTTTGTTCCATGTCCTTTAAGAGTCTTTTGTAGAGTAGTTTCAGTCCAGATGCCTCTCTTAATTTCTGTAATTGCGTGACAATCGAAAACGGAGATTTATAGACATAAGTGATTTCTTAAGTTAAGTTCTATCAAGTTGTAATCCAACGTATTGAATTTTTAAGGCAAGGACAAGCAATTTTTCGAATTAGATGCAAATATTTAATGCTCATTAACTATAAAGTTTTATAATAAAGACCATTTTAAATATACTCATGTCCATAAATTAAGGATAATGAAGTTCAGGCAAAGAAAGAGACAGAAGCAAAACAAATTTGACTTATTTGTAAAGTCTATTTATTAAACAAAAGGTAAAGAGCAAAAAAGATGCTATATGTTTGACATAATTAATAAAAATTGCGATTTTTACTCCCTGGAGCAAATTTCAAAAAAGAACCTATTTACAAAAACAGTATAGCATGGTTAGTATGATGGTTAATATGGAGTATGTCTCCCGGACGATGCAATACAGGCCTTACAACGCCTAGGCATGCTGAGTATCAAATTATCAATCTGATCTTGGGGAATATTACACCACTCATCAAGCAATGCCCTCCGAAGTTCCGGTTGGCAGGTGGGAGGGGGTTGACGGGCTGCAATTCGTCGGCCAAGCATATCCCACACATGCTCTATTGGATTCAAGTCCGGTGAGTATGCTGGCCAATCCATACGGTTGATATCCTCCAATTGAAGGCATTCGTCTACAATGTTTGCACGGTGAGGACGGGCGCTGTCATCCATAAACAGAAATTCAGCACCCATGGCGCCCCGACACAAACGTACATGTTGTTCCAGAATGACATCCCGATAGATGTGGCCTGTCATCGTTACACTCTGAACATGCAGGTCAGTTCTGGAACCAAGAATAATTCCTCCCCAAACGAGCCATCCTGCACCACCGTAACGGTGTCGTTCAATGGTGTTCTCTTGGTGGTAACGGGTACCTGGCGCTCTCCATATGAAAGTCCTTCGAGAATCAGACTGCAAACTAAACCTGGACTCGTCGGAAAACATCACACCAGACCTGTTGCGGTGTCCACAATGCATGCTCTCTACTCCAGGTTAATCGCAGGCGACAGTGAGTTGCGGTAAGTGGAACACATCTGACAGGCCTACGAGCATATAGCCCAATGTGCCCTAAGCGTCTGTATACGGTCTGCCTTGAAACTGTCGTACCGGTAGCTGAAGAGAGCTGACGAGACAGGTCTGATGCTGTGCTCGGTCTGTTTCTTTTGGTAGTAACTGCTAAATACCGGTCTTCATTCGGCGTTGTAACTCGGGGGCGACCTGTGCTGTAACATCTACTCACATTACCATCATCTTGGAATTGTTGGCAAAGCCTGGAGATGACACTCTGGGCGATTCCAAGTTCCTCGGATACTTCCAGCTGGGTACGTCCACATTCCAGTCGTCCGATAATTCTACCACGTAAAAAATCATCCAAATGCTTCCTTTGTGCCATAACTATGCGGTTATTGCACTGAAAGGCTTTTAAAGCGCTTGTGAACAATTTTACAATTTTACTTCTTTACAATTTTATTCCTTATATACCCCTCTCTTACACTCTCGTCATTGTGACGTACTATCCGCGCCATCTGGTGGTTTCCTGTAATTTGCATATTCTTCTTCAAGATGTGTGTGATAATTCTACAGGCGGAATTTTTATTTTAGAGTTCAATTTCTGTGTGATTCTGAATTATCCTTAATTTATGGTCATGAGTGTATATAGAGAAATAACGCTCTTTTTTTTTTATTATTTTTTATTTTTATAAAACTTTCAAATGTCAATTTGTTTAAAATCCACTCGATTTTATAAACAAAGTACATTAGATCATATATTTTAAAGAAGAGTAAGAAAAAGTGAAATTTTGGAAATTATGAACAATTAAAAAAATGGTTTAATAATTTCCTCAGTAGTAGTATTTTGACATATATGATTATTTTTCCTTAATGAGGGAAAGTTCACAAAAAATATAACACAATTTTAAATCAATCATTTTTAATAATTATAACAGCTAATTTTTCGTAAACTTTAGAGAAAATACAGTAAAATAAACAAAAGAATTCAAATATGATTACAATTTAGAAATATTTATATTGTATTCTATGAGGAAGTAAGTTCATTAATAATTTATTTAAAAAAATTATACTGATAAATAACTTAGGAGATTATTTGCAAATAACTATTTTGTCCAATAAGTCCATATACCAACGTAATCTTTCTTACAATGAAGACTTGGTAGAGGATGACATGTATCAGAATTTCATACTTTTAAATCAAGTTAATTTGATCTATGAGAAACAATCTTGACAGATATATGAGCTCTGATAGAGATGCAACTCTATGGCAATCTGACTAGATCTCTTTTATTTTTTACTACTATAAAGATACATATTTATCTCTTTGAGATTAGTTGTTATTCCATGACTTTTAAGATAATAACAGAATCTAAATTTCATTATATTATTGCAACTGTTTTTAATAATTACAAATACACTCTAGATGACAAAGAAAAGTTTTAGAACTTTTTCTAGCCATTTCGTAAAAATTTTTTATTGCTTTTCTTGATAATCTTTATTTCGTTTTCGTCAATTATTTAGTTCTTATAATATAAATTATTACTAAGTAAATTTTATGTTAATTTGAACATTTTAATTAAATAGTGATTAGAAACTCTCAAGAATATCGCGATCAAAATTCTTGAAATATTATTCTTTGTCATCAGTCAGTTTCAGGTTTACGGAGTTCCATGGCCTTATATGGGCCTAAACTCCTAGCTGAGAGTAAGTCACATGGTCATATAAAAAACATTAATAAACAACAAAGCAGTAAGTAACCAAGGTCTGTCCCAAATTACCAGATCAAAATAAAATAAAAGAGCAACGAGTAAATCAGAGAATTTCAATAATGGAAAACATAAATTAAGAAAAGAGAAATATAAGTTCCTTTGTCCTTCCTTAAGTAATTCCTTTGTCTACTCACATAGGTATTTTTAATCTTTTTTTACCTGATGGACGCCTTATGGTAAATGCAAATGCATGTAGCGTGTATTAAAAATATTTAAAAAATGGCCAAAAAACATTAAACGTTTTTGTCACTTACTCTTCTAAGCCTACTCTCTTGTCTATAATTTCAATTAGCAAACCGAACAAAGCTAAAAATTCTTGAAACATAATTCTTTCTTTGTGTGTTTTTCTTTGTCTACTCACTGTGGTATTTCTAATCATTCTTGTCCTGATGGACGCCTTATGGTAAATGCAAATGCATGTAGTGTGTATAAGAAATATTTAAAAAATGGTCACAAAGCATTAAACGGTTTTGTCACTCACTCTTCCGAGCGTTCCAACTAGCAAACCGTACTCGAAAAGTGTCTTCAAGGTCTTCCAAACGAGAGATCTGTCAATTACGTAAGTATCCCAAAAAGACAAATGAATCTTGCGATTGATATCTTTCTGTCTCCAACGAAGTTCAGACAACTTTTTCTCAACTTCTAAATCACTCTGCTTAGAAATCATAAACTGTCTTACTGTATGAAACGTTTCAGTTATCTCTGAAGCCATCATTATCACTGCTACCAACATCGCCAAAGACACTCCCAAAAAAGTACAGCAATGGACGTAAAACAGTACTTTTGTTTGTGGTAGGAAAGCAACGGCATAACCGACGCGGTACAGTCCAATGGCGCAACATATTCCATGAAAATATAATGGCAAACTGAGCATGTCTTCGAGCATCTCCATAACTTGAATAACATCTGCATACAACCGAATGGTTTTTAAAATTTCCGATGCAGTTTCAGACTTCTTCAAAGCAACTGAAATATTTTCGAACGCGCATAAGAGAGCACATCGGACGTCGTACAGAAGAATCACGACCAATCCCATCAGCACATATGCATTGAAATAAAAGTTCATTCCAGCAACAAAGCAGATTCTAAGTACGTAAGATAATATGAACTTCACAATTCCATTGCTTGACTGTATAAGTGGTATTAGAATCTGGCCAAGATTACCTTTAGTCAAATTGGTCGTCGTGAAAATAAAAGTGAGTATAAAGCAAACTAAAAAAATTGTGCAATTGATCAACTGTATGCGTTTAACTTCTTTGGACTTGAGAAAGTTCCCAGAAATATTCAGTACTACGTGTATCAGGTGAGAAATTCGCTTCAGTGCCCTCAGTAAAAAGATCCGGAAATTGACAATAAGGAATATGTGAGTTAGAGTCACTATTTCTCGTCTTGAATCTCCGGCGAGGATGAAAACGGTTATGCAAAAGCAGCAGTGCCAGACCAGCAAAAAGTTAATTGTGTAAGAAATAATCTTCCAGATGTAGTATCGAACAATTGCCTTTTTTGGTCTGCTTTCTTTTGGAGTCAGAATCACACCCATCAACTGAAAGAACGTGAAAAGTTGAGAAAATACATTTTCTAGGGTTGGTTTCTTTCGATCGTACTTTGGACGATGTCTTTTACTTGATTTTTGATTTAAAATATTGACCTTGTTAGGCCTAAAGTGACGCTGCATTTTATTTATTTATTTTATGAATAAAAATCATTTAACCTGATAGATTGATCTCCATGCTCTGGCGTAATATTTTCTCCTGACTATTTTTACTGTCAGAGGCTACAAATATTTTATTTCATTCTCATTTTAGCTCGTTTAACAAAGCACCGTTATAAATATTTCTATCCATCTCAATCCAATAGCATAATTAAAGGTACGTTTTAAAGAAAAATTCCTGATATAATGTTACGTCTACGTTACAACTGGATTACATATGATAAATTCCAAAATTTCCAATTTTCTCATAGTCCAATCAGTAGCCAGATATGGTTAATGATTTATATTTATTGAATTCGAGAATTAAAAAAAAATTTCTACAAAGAAAAATAAGTTACTTTTTTTTAATAGAATTCAGCCATAATTGAGAAGTTGATGATTGCATGCATTATTTTGAACTGTTTACGTTATACACATTAAAAAAATATGCTGGTAAATAAGCTTCAATTTAAATCATTCATTATTTTTAAAAGATTTAATAGAGCTGTTTTCATAGCTTTATGAATAAAAGATATATATTTGACTGAAAAAATATTACTGATTACTGATATTACGACAGAAAAAAACATTCCAATTTAATGAAAAAGCTGTATATTCGTTCAATATAATTCAAAATTAATGAAAGGCGTTTTTCAATGCAAAACATTATTGTTTTTATATTAATGAAGAACAATAATATCCAATGCTATCCTTTTTGCAATTCGTTATATATTGCAAAACTTATATTTAATGGTTATAATAATATTTAATAGTTGTTTTCCGTTTTTTAATCAAATTTTTCTAGATAAAAAATAACATATTTTTAGGAAATTAAAAAAAAAAAAATGTAATAATACATGAAGGTTTAGTTATCATTTTTACATTTCAATAAAAGTAAACTAGCATTGTTTTTACATTTTAGTTATATTTAACTAAACCATTTAGTTTATCTTATAATTTTAATTAATTCATTAAAACATTGGAAATGCTCCCTACTTCGGACTTATAAACGAAAATATTGATGTTTTATAATAATTTTAACTGACTAAATTGGCGGGGGTTTAACAATCCGTTATTTTTCTTGATACTTAAAAATTAAGTATAATAGAATTGAAATTATTTACAGCAGTACCCAAATGTTTGTGACTCATCAATCCTACAGAAATGCATGGGGGTCAGCTCCCTTTTCTTTATTGGAGTAGACACTTTCTCAACCCAAGGTCTATCACCAATCATGATGCAAGAATTCATGTCGTAGTCCATATTCCATCTGTAATTGTTTCGACCTGCGAAGGTTGAACAGACAATCGCTAATTTCAAGAGGTCTCATTATCCGTGACACTGAATATCTGCTATCAGATTTGAGTGACGGATTGTTATCATTAGGGCAAAACACTAATTGCATGTAATATAACTATTCACAACACTGCTTGTCTGCTGTTAACTTTGAGTGATAGGTTGCTATTATATACCTGTTAAAAAATATGCATTCCTCTTTCCTGGGAAAAAAATGGTGCAACTCTTTCCGTCGTAAAAATGGTACAGCATCTTCAATGACGGATAAGAAATTGAAAATTTTATTTGTAATTTAGCATTAGCATCATTATTATAGTTCTGTTATCAGAGAACTTCAGAAATTATTACAACAATTTATTTCAGTAATATTTTCTGTCAAATGATTGTGAAGGTAATTGTTTTTTTCATTGAATAAATGTCAATGCTTAAAAAAAAAACAGGACTTCACCTGAGAAGGATATTTATTCTAGAATAATAATCGAAATTAGAATTCATTATGAAGTTTAATCAATTACGCTTATTACCATAATTCAAAATTTTATTACCACAATTCAATTTCGTAAAATGTAAGTTAATAATCACAATCGAAATAATTCTGTCTGAAAATTCGTGTGCATGTAAGAAAAGATTTATTTAAACTTTTATTAAAGTGAATGCAATTTACAAGCGATTATAAATTTCAAATAGTTAAAATAAAAGGATATTTAAAATTGATATTAGGAACACAAGAACAATTACAATGAGAATAGAAACATCGTCTGAATTATATTTTGTGCAAAGTGTAATTGAAATGAAAATCTCAGCATGTTTTTGAAAATTTTTATATGAAAATCTTTATAATAATAATTTTTATATAAATAATAATTATATAGTTCTTCTGTACGTGTGTTTGTCACCGAACTCCTCCTAAACGGCTGGACCGATTTTGATGAAATTTTTTGAGTGGGTCCCTGGATAGTTTGGATTTACAATTGGACCTGGTAGCTGGCGCTGCTTCAGGTTTTTCTTTTATATTCAGGGCTAGACAACGTCTGCCGGGCCCTGCAGTTTATATATATAAGCAGTTATCGCTTTTTACTTACCATTTTAAAAAAAAGTAAGACGTCTCTTTTAGGATGAAACCATTAAGTAATTTAGAAAAATCTTTTATGCCAATTTTGATAATCTTTCATTTGACAGGAATAGAAACATTGGTTTTTCCAACATGTTTGAGAAAGTATGAATACATGAAATGGATTTGGTCATTTCCAAGATATTCTTTTAAATACATCTTGCTTTTCACGTCAACAAGTCAGTGTGTTTGGTTGCTGGTATTTTCACAGACAAAAAGGGACTGGACAGAATTCATTTTTTTCTTCTTTCAAACAACAGCTTATATTTCTGTCTACAGATCTCGATCGGAAATCCGATTGCTGCTGAAATATATTTCTGAGTTATCCAAACGCTTGCACTACAATGGCAGACAAAACATATTCAGGTCTTCAGTGCTTATATACTGCATTTTCACAGCAGTTGCGACTGTTATTTTCGAAATAACATATTATTATTCGAAAATTAGAGACACTGAACATGAAGTGATACGGAATTCATCGTTTATACCGGAAATTTTGAAAAGTTTCTGCATGGTTGTTCGAGATATATCATTTGGAATGGTCATCTTAGGTCTGCACTGTACTTTAGTATCTCTTCCTGGATTTTACTGTTTTGTGTGCAAATATTTCAATCTGAAGTTAAATGAATTCCTTTCAACTTCAAAGATTTTGATTGTGCAGAAGGATTATCGGAGAATATTTAAAATATACCAAGAATTGGCTCGTGTACTGACTTTTATAGATGATTTCTTGTGCTATTCTGCGTTCGTTTTCGTTTTATGTGGCATGGTTGGCCTCTTCTGGTCCATTTGCAGTTTCATTCTCTTCTTTGATTTTGATTATCTCATATACTTCTGCAGTTTCGTAGTGTCTATGCATTATTTGATGATGATGCAGATGATTATTTTACCTGCGTCTGATATCAATCTCGGTGCACAAATGGCAAGAGATGTCATTATATCGCTGCCGGGATGGTTTCCTCAGCAGCATGATGAGCTGAAGATTCGTATTCGTCGAGGGTTAAATAAGAAAATCGGTTTGACCTTGTGGAAAATTTACAAAATTGACAAGTCACTGTTTATAAGTGCAATAGGCACGCTAATAACTTACGGAGTTCTTGTAGGTACATTAGGAAGTATTCATAGTTCACAAAAAAACTAGCCATACTTTTATAAATATATCTATACAATATAGTAAATGAATCTATTATAGTGCAATTATTTTCTGAAAATGTAATGAAGAGGACATTTAAATGTAGCTTTCGCTTTGGAGTTACAAAATAAATTGCCTTCAGATACAAATAAAATACATAAAATTTCAATCCGGAAAATTGCAATATAACGTGTGATCCATTTATCCAACAATTGGAAAAAGGAATTTATGCAATTTATCTATTATGTATAAAGTCGTAAAAACAAAGGATTACATAATTCTTTGCAACTTGACCGAGGGGCAATAAAAAAAGCCCCTGAAAATTATCTAACGTATATTTGTTATATTTGTTTTATCTGTAACAATAGATAAATTATAAAATTTCAGAAAAGCAAATTCAGAAATTTTTCGTGATATTACATTAATTTAATAAGTGTTTTATTATTTAGATGATTATTGTAATAACCAAGCACAAGTTTAATTAGTCAAATGGCTTTTATTTAACTTGTTTTGTATATACAATTTAAAAATGCTTGTTTACAAATATGTATAGATAACAGGCATGTACATTTCAATGTACTATCTATCAAAAATCACATCTACTTTGTGTAGAAAAATATTAAAATATTTTTCTTCGTCGTCTTTCCAGTTTTTCAAAGTTAGCTGGCCCGCACCATTCTTTTCTTACTGGGAAGAAAACATGAAAAGAGACAAAAAAAATATGAAACTTTTTAAATCCGCACAAGATCATGGTCAATAAAGAACCATGTATCTTGTGTCAATACCAAGTATCTCGATACCAAGTCAATAAGTCAAAGGTGCAACCCAAAATAAATTTGAAGCTAGGCATTTAGTTAAACGTTAAATACTAAACAATTATTTTAGGAACATAGAAATTTGAAAGAAAAATTGAAATTTCTTTCAATAATAAAAAAGTATTAACAATTACAGATGACAAAAATTAAAAGAAAAAAAAAAGGAAGTGCCCAAAGAGGGAGAAGGGGCAGTTTGCTGCCTGAAAGAAATTAATGATAGGATAATTATAAATTAATTAATAATTTAGAATGATTAAAAATAACAATGTAAAGAGGTTGAATTTATTTTGTGCTGAACATGGTGGCCTTTGTTTTGTCTACGTAAATTTTAATTATTCACTTATTAAGCCAAGCTTCTAATGCATGAATATAATTGTGTAAAATATTTGCTAGAGTAGTAACATTATGAGATTAAATTGTAGTAACGGTGTCGTTAACATATATATTAAAATTCACTAAGTTAATTTTGGGATGTCACTGACAGGGATAATCTATATATTATATACAATATCCTGCAATAATAATACAATATCGTGCAATAACAAAAATACGTGTCTTAGCGCCTCAGAACAGTGCTACCAATCGGTCTACTAGCCCAAGCCCTTTACTAGTAATAATACCAATTACTGCTGACCATGTGGGTCTCTCAATTATAGTTCGTGAAAGAAATATGCTCAACTATAGGATAGTTCTTTCATGAACTATAATTGAGAGGCATGGTCAGCAGTAATTGGTATTATTACTAGGACAGGGTTTGGGCTAATATACTATAATTGAGCATAGCTATAAATACTATGCTCATTTATAGTTCATGAAAGAAATATATAAGTATACTGATGTTTGTGAAGTCATCGGTCGCAAGGAAGGCGGACACCATGAAGATTGCAGCTGCTTTGCGTAGCAACGAGTCAGCAAGGGGATTTTCAATTATCTAGCTCAGGGGTCTCCAAACTTTCCAGCCTTAGGGCCATACTGTTTACTCCAGTAAGTACCAAGGGAAAAAACAGTTTTAATTTCTCTACCATTATCTCTAATTTCTTGACTAGTCGCCGAGTACGCGCTCTGATAAAGGATAAAAATCGTATGTTTGATTCAAGATATATGCATTCCAACAATCGATATACATACATATGCGATATTCTTTACCCTAACATAACTACCGAGGGTAACCGCGAGATGTTCACTAGTCTATAATGTTTGTGGGATTCATTTCAATTATTTGCTAGTTGTTATGCTTAAATTAAATTTTCTGCTTATTATGCCCGCCATTAAGCTTTACCTAGAAAGAAAATAAAACCGAGTTATTATCATTCTGTGTTTTTTTATCAAACGTATTACAGCAACAATAAGCTATTCGCTGTCGCGGGCCGGATTGATGACACTGGCGGGCCGGATTTGGCCTGCGGGCCTTAGTTTGGAGACCCCTGATCTAGCTGATTGTATCATCTTTCGGTGGCAAATTTCTCCTGAGGTTAGCGGCCCACAGGCCCTCTCCGCAATGAAATTTTGTATCTTTCGGTAGCTGAACGTAGAAGAACAGCAAGGCCTCGTTCTGTCTTCCCCGTATGGGTTTGCGGCGTCTTTCTCTTCTTACGACCAGCTCCGGAGAACTCCTCGTTCAATGTCTCTGTTTCCCTCGATGATTCCTCATGTCTCCAACATCTTTTTTTTTTATGTCTTCTCAATTCACACGCTACTTCATTAATTATTCACCGAATTTTCCTCTTAAAATCTGCCCCTGGGCCTAGACCCTTTTCATTGGTGGGTTTGAATCCTGACACTTAAACAAATCGAAGAGGCAGCTAGTTCTTTTTGACATATTTTTCAAAACATGTCCTTATCATCCTATTCGTCGACAAAGCAATCTGTTTTCGTTAGGTGAGAGACAGCCCATCAGTAAATTACGAGAGCACAGATAACTTCGCCGTACAAATATATCACTTTCAATCGTAGCTTCGATAAAGACCTATTTCCTCAGGAAGTTGGACATTCTTTGCACAGATCGGATTCGCATCCGGTAAAGGCTAGTGACCACCAAATACTCCCTTCCAAGGGACACACATAAAATATACCACCAAACACATGAATTATATGAGAATTACAAACAATTTTACCTTAATACAAAAGATAATTATAAATACATATTGACACAACAATATATTTCAGCAGCCCAGAAGGGATCTTCTAATTTTACTTTGAACTAAACATAGGCTACTCATTTCATTGTTTGTTGAAGATTTTAAAATTTTAAATACTATTTTTTTGTATGAAATTAAATATTTGTACTTAATTATAGTTGCATTTCAATATGCAAAGTATAACAGTCTGATGGAATGTACAACCGAATTTTTCTCATGCTTACGAGACATTAAGATAAAACATTTCCATGGTATTAATCTAATGAATAGTTTTAAGTTTTTATGGTGTAAAAGATATTGTAAGAATTTTTCAGATTTTTTTTTAGATAGATAATCGCGGCAATCAATTCTTTATCAACTTTTGTTCCTGTCTGTTCTCATGACAACAATGTAGCAATATATAACGGTTACCATTACCAGTGAACTTTTATTGGTTACTTTTCATTGTATTCAATATATTTTTTATAAATACTTAATAAAGCCACTTATTTTTATTTTTATTTGAAACATTTGATCATTTCATTGGGTGATTATAATTTTATTGCAAAAAAATTATTTGATTGTTATTTATTTCTTATTATTCTTGAATTAAACTGTATTTAGTTTTTTAAAACACTTTATGATAAAGAAAATTTACAGTTTATGCTTTATTTTTCTTTTGCAATTAGGAAAATACAATGGTTTATTTTTGTAAACTTTTAATCAAAGTAAATCTCGGTTTTGCTGTCACTTTTATCAAAGTTCACTGTTATTTTTATCTAAACGGAACTAGAATGAAACTTTCGTCAATTCAGATAAGATATCAAAAATGATTTTTCGTTCTTGTTATTTTTAACAATCTCACAATATCATCAATAATAAATACAATATATATATAAATTCAAGAAAGAAAGGAAGTAATTGATAACTTTATCATCAATATCAAAATTTCATCATCATATACACTTCATATATATATATTATAAAGATTTGGAATGCCTTTTTAAGTCTGGTAGATTGCAAGTTAAAAATAAGTAATATAAAAAAAAAAATTTAAGTTAATTCCTACTTTTTTTTCACTATATTGCAGAAAGTCCTTTATAAATAATTTTCATTCATTTTTTTTTTAAGTTGGGAAAAATTCTATCTCTCTCTCTCACACTTTCTCTCTTTCACACACACACTTTCCATCTCTCTCACTAATTTATTCACATGTTTCATTTTCCATTTCGTTCCCTCCTTGACTCAGACTAGAACCCAGAATGAAAAAAGAATCTGAAAAAGAAAAAAAATTTTCCAGCGATCTACACGCTTCGCCACTGACGGTATTTATTCTTAAATTTATATCCTGCTAAATATCTTATAGAAGAGAAATTTTTTTCTCCCACATAAAACTAAAATTAATTAATTAAATTTAATTACTGAATTAATATTTGAAAAAGCTGTATTAAGATCAAGTGCCATCCACTACAAGTTCAAAAAAAAATGTGTTTGAACTTGAGTGGATGAATAAAAAGTATTTTATGAACGATTGAAAATTTGAACAAGATATATATAGGGAGAGTGTGAACTAATAGAAGGAATTGAATAAACTTGAAAACAGTAGTATCAATTGAAATTAAGAATTTTAACACAAAATGAGGCTGGGGATTACCATGAAAAACAATTATTATAAATGTGTGAAAGAATTCATAGCAAGCGACAGTAACTAAACAGTCGAGGTATAAACTAAATGTTAAATAAGGAAATACACGATGAAAAATGTGAATTGCATGTTCTGTATAAGAAAATTTGATTTCCATTATTATGGGGGAATTGATTTGAACTGCATTAAAGGAATTTATATGATGTGAAATTTGGAAAAAAAATATTCTGGAGACTTATGGTAAATTTGGGAATAGACTTTATATTCAGAACATGATGTATGGTTTCATTAAGAACATATCATGATGAATTTGTTATGATAAGTAAAATTTTGTTTTGAAAAATTTTGACTTATGAATTCTTATAGATACAACTATACTTCAAAAAAGTGTAACCTCAAGGTAAAATAGGTCTTATACTAGTTTTTGTAATAAAACTTTGTTCTGCAATAGAGGAGAGAGTATCTTCCTAGGCAAAGATTTTATTATAGTAAACTCTGGTTACATCACAGTCTGGACGCACAGAAAAAAATTGATATACCTATGAATTTATCTGAGTTCTAATAATAGTAAAAACCTTTAATGCGTATCGAAAATAAATAAAAAAAATTTATAAGTGCTGTTTTCCTATGTCTAGTATTTTGACCTTATGTTATTGTCTACTACGATGTAAAATATGCAGCAGAATCAGCATTACCACTGCATACCCCTTTTTTTTTCGTCACGATTTTGATCAGTTAGCTCAAATATTATATCTATGCGGATTTGCATATGAAACCAACGGAAGGACGAGTTAATCATGCTTATTGCCTTTATAAACATGGACAGCTTTATGTGTCGGGTTTCGAACCAAGTTTTCTTATGTGCGGTAACTCAAAAAGTCTCTCCAGCTGGATATCCGTAAATAAAAGATGCAGGCTTTTTTTATTAATGGAAGGTTGTAGTTTGATTTCTTCTTCTTCATTGGTGCAACAGCCCCATGACGGGCCAAGGCTGTCTGTCTGAGTACAGATTTCGAGACAGGAGATGTTTTTTTTTTTTTTTACGTGGTAGGTTGTCAGCCCAACGCTCTACAGTCATATTATACCGAGAGGTTTAAAGGGGGTTCCGAACCAATACAAACATACATGCCATTGCCGGGAGTTGAACCAGAAACCTGTGGCACAGAGCGCTAGTGACTCGGCCATCAGGCCCCATATTGATTTATACTATTGCTAATATTAAAAGCAATTAAATGACTATGAGAAAAAATGATTCTAAAAATATTTTTTTTATCTACACAAATTTTTTTTTTTGTTGTTGTTGTTTTTTGTCAAAATTCAGTTATTGTTTATTCGTGTGACACTTTTATTTTTCTCCTTTAAATCTTTCCTCTATCCTCTTTAAGTTTTATACATTCATCTTAGAAAACATTTTTTTTCCGCAAGGAATTTAAAAAATAGAATACTCCAAATGGATATCCTGTGCAACAAAAGACTAGTGTATCATTTGGAATTAAATTTTTTCAAAGTCAATATAAAGCATATATTTTTTAAAAAATGACAAAATACAAACTAAGAAATTTTATATCGAAAATATACTGGGGAAAAAATCATTAATTAATATACATTACAATTAATTTTTGGTTAAAATTGCATTAAAATTTTTTATTGCACACACTCATACATGTGTGCAATATCCGGGTCATTTATTACAAGAATTGCTTAGTATTTTATAATATATATAAAATTGTGAGCACTAGATTTGGTGCATCATCTACTTTAAAAACATTATATGCCCACGTGAGTGGATTAAATTGCATTCTAACCAATTTTTGGAATTATTTAAATCATATTCTATAAAACTTAGCTTTTGAAAAATATCTGCTTGCAAAATAAAAGTTACTAAATTTGAAGGATTTTTAAAAAATTTTCGAGAGTCTATATTTAGCACGTCGTCTTAAAAAAATAATATTAAACCATTAGCTTGTATCAAAGTTCAAAAAGTAATAAAAAATGAATCTATTCAATAAAATAAAAATAAAACAACGCCGATTTATAGGCTGCATTGCTAGCAGTTTATTAAACACTTCTAAATTTATAAATTAATTTTTATGAGGTAAAAGAAAAAATTCTGTTTTGAATTAAGAATTCCAATTCAATGTTGCACTAATATATTTAGCTTGATTTCATTTCCACACTACCGAGGAGACAGAAATCAAAATGAACTTTTTTTAGAGAGGTGTCGCCAGGAGCCCTAATCCTCTTTTTTTATGCAGAAATAATGAAGTACTCTGCTTAGATCAATATAAACTATTTTTTTTTGTTTGCTTGGCATGTGAAGGTCAAATAATACAAATATCCTAATGTCTTTTTATTCATTTTGAAAACACGGTTAGGTTTTCTTGATATATATTTCAAGGATTTCTCTACAGTTCAAATTTTAAAGGCTTTTTGAAATATTGTTTTTTTTCTTTAGCAATCTTAAGGACAGAAAAATGTTTTTATAGTATCCCATGAGTTTTAATAGTATCTGCTATAAACGCAGTTATTAAGAGAATAAATATTGTGGTAAAATCGCAGAATAGGGGCCGTTGTGATTTGCCGTCAAAAATTCTTTTCGCCAAATTCCGCCAAGTAAAAGGTTGCAATTGTGAGTGGAGGGAATTTCAAAAAGTACAAGAAGCACGGGTTACCACATTTGACGACTTATCGCTTAGTTGTTTCCATAAAATGTTGCCAAATCCCAATGTCCCCTATTTTGCCATTTGGTCAATATTGGTTGCATGTATTTTCTAATGCGTTCTGCTGTTTTATCCTAGTATCCAATTACAAAGAAATCCTGCTCCTATTATACTTATGACAGATTAATATACTTGTAACACACAATTTATGTTTAATTAAGATCCGTATATTTCAACCAATTGCCATATATCAGAAGGGTAGATTGAGCAAAGTGTTGCAAGAATACATATGAAGAACATCTTTGGTTACAATATTAATTTGTGGCGCATTTTCTAGCTTGTTACATCCTCTAATCATGGCAAACACTATTCTTTGATAGACTAGTATAAGGACAGGGATAAATTTCTTCCCCATCGAAAAGGACAATTGTACGTATTGTAGTTAATGGCATGACAACTTTCGACAATAAAATGTCAGACATATAGCAGGTATTTGAAAACAACAAGTTCAGTATATTAGACAGTATCATTGCAATCAGCTATTTCATATCTTAAAAAATTGAAAAAACTTATGTCTGGTATCCGTGGTAAATTCCATTCCATTTACATGAAAAAATTAATTATATAAAAAAAATTTAAGAAAAGATTTGAATCCCAAATTAAAAAATTCCAACTATAAAACAATGCATTGCATTCGAAATGAAGAAAAAAAATAATAAAATTCAAAAATAATAATTACCATCAAATAGCCACCAAGAAATATGACGTTCTCATTTGTTATAGATTTCAGAATGTGGATGCAACGTAAAATATAGTTCATGTAATAAGCAATTTTTATTTTTAATGTATTAAGCAATTTTTTTATTTTGCATCTCGCACGTGGAAAGATAATGTGTTCTCTTCATTATCAAAAATTATCTCTATCGAATTTGGATTCAATCAACTTGATAGTTCAGTCACTTGGATGCGCATTTGTCCGTTTACAATGCGACAGTGAAATAAAGACTTCACGTCATTCAAGGCCAAAGATATGATTTTAGATAACACAGTTAACTAAATCATAACCACTATTATAAAAGAAAACCAACGCATCCGAAATTCACTAACAACATCAACCAGGAAGAATCCGCGGCAGTCGTTTTCTTGGACAACAGAGGCTGTTATCCCTTTATTGGAGATTTCATTTTTAGATAGAGCTTCGACAATGCTGGGCTTAGAAATATTCTACGGACCAATTTTGGTCACATTTTTGGTTGGAATAGTCTCAGTGTTATTTTATTGGTAAGAATTACTTTTTAAAATGTATTTTTTATCAAAATTGTCTTTGCATCTGGTTTTGAATTAATTGTTTAGAATTCATTTTGAGGGTTTTTTTTCCTTATTGTGTTGATGGCTTTTATTATTATGATATAAGTGATTTTTTTATCAGCAAATTTTAACATTTTTTTTCTAGTTCACTATTTTAGAATAAGTTTTTTAGAATGTGTACAATATTTCTTATTGGAATACACAGTACAATTATACACACTTACGGAATACACATTAGAATACACGATTCCATGTAATCAGATTACTTCCATGTAATCATTTTAAAGTAAACATTTCATTTAATTCACTATCATCTGTAATTTTAATTATTATCAACTCTCTAGTTTATAGTGATTTAACGTAAGAAATAATATTGCAATATTTTAAAAATAGATTGCGTTTTTATATGTTGTTCAATTGGTTAGAAATATTAAGCAAAAGCAAGACATGATTATCAACAATTCGCTCGTATTCCTACTTTTAATATTGTTGTCATTAGTAATGGAGTTGCAATTCTAAAATAGGATAGAAATTTTAGATGAAAATACCCTAATTTTGTTTTATAATTCTATCACAAAATCCATATTAGTGTTTATCGCGAAAAAGTTAGTTTTAACTTTTTTTTTTGTAATATTAAATATAACATTATTTTATAAAAAGGAAATTCTCACATTGACGCTGTGTTTACGCAGATTCTTCACAAATTGAGTTGTTAAACTTATATAAAAATGTTTTAGTCACTTACATCCTATGTTAAGTATTATTCATATTAAAAAATATATTATTATTGGGGTTTTATTTGTTAACTGAAAAAAAAATTGTTAAAAAACAAAGAAGTATTTGATAGATAATCTGTATTTTAGGCTTGCGTTTTATTACACATGTATTTTTTAGATACATAATAGTACATCTGTTTTTCATTTATGGTTAATATTGAAGAATTATTGGATTCTTCAATTACAGTTTCACGAACTCATTATTTAAAAAAACTAATTAAATATTAATATTATATAAATATTAATGCTATGAAACTCATTAAATCCATATGAGTATGAATAAGAGTTTAATAGCACGAACATCGTTTATATGAACATACACAATAATGTATTCCGATTTATTCCAGAAGTAAATATAATTTAAGTGAATCCAGTTGCTTGCATTATTTTCGTTTTTACGAAAACCAAATGTATACTATATCAATAATTTTGAAAATATATTTTTTTAAAAATCGTTGATTTACATGCATTTTATTTTTATGTATTCATTTCCGTAGGTACTCCACAAAAAACTTTGATTTTTGGAAAAAGAAGAATGTTCCATTCGTCAAGCCTTATCCATTTGTGGGATCCGTCGTACAGAATCTTAGACGTGTAAGTGAATTACGACACAAATTTGATTTTCTGTCTTTATTAGATATTATTTATTACAGCCAACTCTCTGGTAAATGCTTATTTTGTGAATAGATGGGGAAAACAAAAGGTATAGATTGTTGATTAATAATTGAAATTGAAGTCCCCAAAAAGATAAATGGTAGTATTAGAGATAAAAAAAAAGATTTAGTAAATTGGTGTCATCGAAGTTAGACGATTTTTTTTGTACATTAATAAGTATCATTTATACAAGTTTTGGAAGGCATTTTGACAAAAACCATCACACATCATTTTTATTTAAAAAATGCTGATACATATAATTTTTTACTAATTTTCAGATTTTGTAGAAACAGGAATAAAAGGAATATGTTCTAGTTCTAGTTTAATTGAATAGAAGAGTGTATATCATTTTGCTGCCTCACGGTATTGTGCTTTTGTCTCGAGTTGCCCAAAATAGAGTTATTGTACTTTCAAACTCAGAAAATACTATATATATATATATATATATATTACTTTTTAAAGTATGTTACTATTTTCTTTTTAAATAAAAACTTACGATGAAACATCGTTACTTTTCGTGACAAATGTTTCATGTTTGCTTTTACAACATTTTTTTATACCCGTTTAATAAAAGTTTATAATTTTTTTGCCTTATAGAAATTGACAATCGGACTGATTAATGGATGAAATAAGAATATATATACAAATTGATAAACTTGTAGAAAAGAAAAATCGTTTTATTCTTTGCATTTCTGAAAAGAATGTCATTAATTTATAAGAAAATATTGCAAAAAAAACTAAAAAAATGATTAATCAATGTATTCTGAAATTGAGGTTTTTATGGAAAACTTAAATTTTTTTTTTATAGCCTCTTCATGACACAGAGCTACAGAGGTATCAGGAGTTGGGGAAAATCTATGGGTAAGAACAACATTCTTCATCAAATTAAAAATAGAAAAATTAACGATATAAAAATAATAGTTTTAAAAATTTATAATATTGTAAAAATAATATAATATTATTAAAAATTTTATTTAAAAAATATAATGTTATTATAAAATTTAATATAATAATGTAAAAAAATTTAATTGATAATATTTAAAAATTTATTCTTTTTGCCAGTGGTGCACGAACTTTTTATTGCCAATCTTTCTTAAGTTCCATTATTTGTTAAAGATTAAAAACTATCATTTGGCAAATTTAAAAAAAAGATTATTTTGAAATATTACGTAGTAAAAGTAATTTGTAATTTAAAAAATAAATGTTATGAGCATATAATACAAAAATTGAAAAGAAACCACAGTCGTATAAACTTAATTAATTAATTAATTAATTATTATTAGTTTGAATTATTGTTAGAATTATTAATTTGTACTTGTAATTAACAATTAAAACATATATTTTTATTTTTAGTAACTAATAAAAAAATTTATAATAAGTATAATATTTTATTAATTAATGAGCAATTTTTCATAATTTTTAGTTGCACTCCAGATAAAAAAAGATATAAATTAGAAACAACAAGTGTTATAATTAAGTTTTAAGGAATACAGATAGAGAAACAAATCTCCTGCTTTATATACTGAGAAATTAGCAATAATAAAATATATATTTAAGTTATAAACATGCTCTATCTGTAATTGTTTCAACCTTTGAAGGTCTCACAGCCAATCGCTAATTTCATGATGTCTCATTATCCATGACACTGAATATCTGCTATCAGATTTGAGTGACATGTTGTTCTCATTAGTACAAAACACTACACTGGTGTCCAAAAGTTAAGCATAATTTATAATTATGTGAATAAAGAAGGAACTGTAAATCAGAATGGCGGGAAACGTGATATGCGAGTGTAAAATGGTTATAAAATAAGAAAGCAAATCAAAAGAACGATAATAATTAATTTTATTATCCAAAGTAGCAGTTTGAAAGAAAACTGAGCATAGCAAGGGTTCACACTTTAAAAAAAAAATGAAAGAAAACATTAAATAAAATACTGATGCTGCAGTTTAATAAGGCGTGTGGTCACCTCTGACAGCCAGGCACGCTGCACAGCGATTTACTATACTTGCTACGAGATGATAAATGAGTTGTGAGCTCAAACGGTTCCAAACTTCTGTAACGGACCTTGGTGGGTGCGAAAGGGCTGCAATTTGTCTCCCGAGCATATCCCATACATGCTCGATAGGATTTAAATCAGGGGAGTTCGCAGGCCACGACATGCGCTGGATGTTTTCCGTTTCAAGGAAGTCATCAACCAGCCCCGATCGGTGACATGGCGCATTATCATCCATGAATATGAAGTCAGGACCGACAGCACCTCGCAACAAGCGAACATAAGGCTCAAGAACTTCGTCTCTGTATCTTTGACCAGTCACAAAATGTCAAAGAAATGGAGGTCTGGGCGGCCGTCCATCATGATGCCTGTCCATACCATTACTCCCCTTGATGGAAAATGATGTTTTTCCGTTATGTTTCTTGGTTCAAAACGTGTTCCACGTTCTCTGCATATCGTTACCCGACGATAATCACTACTCAGACTAAACTGGGACTCGTCACTGAACATCACATTGGCCCACTCTCCCACACTCCAATGTTGATGTTTCAAACTCCAGTTCAAACGAGCGCGTTTATGCGCAGATGTGAGGGGAATGCAAACTGCTGGTCTTCTGGCATACAGGCCAGCATGATTGAGTCTCCTGTAAACAGTTTGTCTCGAAATTCGTATTCCTGTGGCGACTGTGAGCGCCGAACCCAGTGCTCTGACAGTACTGCCCCTCTGACGTCGCACACTTATTACCAGATATCGGTCTTGGCTAGGGGTTGTAACTCTTGGTCGACCTGATATTGGTTGTCGGGTAACATCTCCCGTTCTTTGAAACCTCTGCCACAGTCTTGAGATCACAGACTGGTCCACATTCAAAATTCGAGACACTTTGGTTTGCGATCGTCTGGATTCCAGCATTCCAACGATTCTTCCTTTCGCAAGCATGTCCAATTGGCGTCTTTGTGCCATCATTCACCTTGTTTGATGGTTAACAACGTTCCTTCGCACAGCAGTTGCACGAAACTTGTCTGAACTGCCTATGCTGCGTGAATCGGTTTCTCAGCGTTCCAACATGCGCAGGTGTTTCGCGCAGGACGTAGTCGACTGAAAAGTTTTGCATAAACTCAATTTTCTTCTTCACCCAATTAATATCCACAAGAAATTTGGAATAATTTTACGAATATTTATTCCACGTTTTTCGCATTTTACGATTTATGCTTAACTTTTGGACACCAGTGTAATTGCATGCAAAAATGCTTATCTGCTGTCAAATTTGTTGTGACAGGTTGTTATTATGTTCTTGTCAAAGAATATACATTTCTCTCTCTCCTGGGAACGAAATGCTATAACTCTTCCAGTGAGAAAAATGCTACAGCATACAGAATAAAAAAAAATGTTGAATTCTCAGGTTTTTTTTTTTTTTTTTTTTTTTTTTTTTTGGCCTGATCATATTTTATAAAGCCATTTTCGTGTTTCTCTGGGGAAAAAGCATTATTTTCATCTCATAATTTAAACAATGCTTTTCGTTATAATGAATTTATTTCTCCTAAAAAAATCATTTTACTAACACTTTTTTTACCACTGGAAATTGCAAAACCGCTTAATCCATCACAATTAATAGTCAAAATTAAAAAAAAAACTACGAAATAATGAGATTTAAATGCACTAAACACAAAATCTGATGTTCCGCTGGGAAGTTTTAATAAGTGACACCCATTCTAGCTTCACAGTAAAATGTTAAAATCTTTGGCGATGAGTTGGCGACGCTTGCATGTGGCACCCAGCTAACGGAAGAGTGGCAAATATTTTTATCTTGAGAAATTCATATCCAGACCAATTCCTATGATTATAACAATGCTAAAACAAAAGTTCTGCAATTGAATTTATTTTGCTTTCAGCCATTTCGAAGGAACGCGACCTCTCTTGTCGGTGGCAGAACCTGCACTGCTGCGAGATATTCTGGTCAAAGATTTCCACATCTTTCCCAACAGAAGGGTGAGTGAATGTTTCTAAACGATTTTTTTTAAATTAATTGTTTTTTAAAACTTATTTTTTGTGTAAAATTTTAAGGAAGTTAATCACCTTTCCTTTATTCAGTAGAAACTTGTTTTTAAATCTGAAACATGGTGGTTTTTAAAATTAATATAAATTTAAGGGGATCAAATGGATGCTGTTACACATTTGAAATATATTGGTTTATCATATTGAAGTATTGCCATTGGATTTATATAGAACAAATCGATTTTGAGAAAAGCTCTTGAGTAATTTACTTAAAATATTTCTTTACTATTATTAAATAATATATAATAATTTTGAGTTTATTAAAACTTTTTTTTTATATATTCTAATTTCCAAAATTTTATGAATTTTATGAATTGTCACATTTAAAACAAAAATAAGATTTTTAATAAATATTTAAAACATTTAAATGAAAATTTTTTCTAAGGGAAGGAAGAATATTTATAAAAAAGAATATTCTTATATTTCATAAAAAAGAATTAATAACATTTCAGTTTAATGAAATAAATGTTTTTAAAAAGCAATTTATTTACATACAAAACAACACTGGTGATTGCAGTATCTTTTTTTATTAATATCCCCTGTAAAAAGCATTGATTTTTTAAAGAGGATCTATATAACTCAGCATGGCAATATTTTCATATCTTAAGCAAACTTATTTATATTTCTAATTGATACTAAATTTTTTTTTCTCATTTTGTGAACGAAGATTTCCTGTGATCTTTTTTTTTCGTGACGATAGGCATTAAAATTTGTAGTAGTTTCACACTTACAAATAGTGAATTTATTTTTTAAAATTAGAAAATCTGGACATAACATTATTAGAAAAAATTATGAAGAGAAATCGGTTTTATCCGAAAGAACAATTGTTTAAACTGAGTAAAAAGAAAAAAGTTGCAATGTGAACGAAAGAAAACTATTCTGAATTAATTTAATACTAAAATATTTTTATTTCACAAATATCTTAAAACATTTAAATTTAGGATTCCCTGCCTCTAGACTAAAAAAGAAAATTACCTTCTTCGCCCTAATACAATATCTCAAGCGTTTTTAAATCTAGTTGTCTAAAAAAGCATTTCAAAAATAGAACATCCACCTTTTACATGTAGAGAGGGACAACATCTAGTGTTCCCTTGTCTTTTGCATGAGAAATAATTTCTTATCTATCTTTGAATCTCAATTTCATCAATTTCCTTTATCTCAACATCTCAGAATATACATACGTGTTTCATTTTCCTGCATACAAACATGTGGTGTTTCGTCTACAAGTTCTAATATATAATGAATTAATCGACATAAAAGATAAGTCAGACAATAAGATTAACCCTACTTCTCAAAAGAAACTAACTAGACCCAAACCGTGTTCACAGGGGGGAAGTAAAGTAAAAATTACCACTTTTAAGGTCATTGGAAATTTTTTTAAAAAATGTAAAGCAGGAAGAAAAAATGCATCTGAGCCTCCTTGGATTGAGAGAAACTCTGCTATCGCCTTATCAAGATTATTATAGTTAAATATATGAAATACGTTTCCAAAAAGTAAGGAAAATTCAGAAAAATTGTGATTGTGAAATTTCTGTTCATTTTAATTTAATGAAATTTGACAAAAGTATTAATTAAACGGAATTTCATTAAATAGTTACAAAAGAAAAACGTTAGGCTGCCGTATATTCTGTGTTGAAAATATTAAAAAATGGGAACATATCCCAAAACATAGCATCTGAGTTCAATATGTGATCAAAATAGCATATGATCAACTCTATCAGCTACATGGACACGGCAGCGATATAAGTTGCTCAAAATGATAGTGCTTTTTTAATTCCATTGGAGCAAAGCCTATTACTGCTTCAAGAAAATTAGAAGAATTTGAAAGGTTGAAGTGGGTGAATTAAATTCGCAATTTCATCTTTTTGAAACATCTCAAATAAGCTTATTCTCGTTTTAATTCAGAAAACGTACTGTCCAGTCCACATGAATAATAATCTCCTCACGAAGATAATTTACCAACCAACTATTTCACCAAACAAGGTCTATATGGCCTAGCATAAACGTCTTGTAGGAAGAAGTCACCAATTGTACTTGGGCAAGGAAGAACAATTTGATGAAGAAAATCTTCTATGTTAAATAAGCAGTAAAGGTATTTCTTGGGATGATATACAGGTCAAGTATAGAAGATAATATACAAGTGACGATTCAAAAGATACTTACCATGAACTGGATCCTCGAAATCTTTCCATTTCATAAATAGGGCTGAGATAAACAGTGAACTCGCGGCTCTTGCCAGACTAACAATCTCCTCAATCCCTTTGTGAACAAAAATATGAATTCATCACTAAAAGTTACAGACTTTCAATGATTTGCGCTTCAATTGACATGTAAGCGCACCCCAATTAAATCTTTCATGGTGTGGTGTGAGAGGTACACCCAATGCTGGACGTCTTGTATACAAGCATCCTTCTTGAAGCTTTTTGTTAGTGTACCAGTTGGAAACAAGCTTTCCAGTAAATGTTGCAAGAGAAGTCTCAAGTGGATTAGTGTAGTGGTTCTGCGTCTCTTTGCAGTTAACTGTTAATAGCGATCTCCTGCTATGTAGCTCAAGGGTTTCTTCGGCTGCATATTCTAGAAGCTAATTCTGTTTAAGGAAATACATTCCCCAGTCTATGAATTACAGATGGGAACACATTCAACCATTTTACTGCACAGGATTGACTCTGGAATGCTCATATTCACCCAATGATTTGGAATCGTAATTCTTCAGAAAATTGACGTCGAGCACTCATATCTAAATTCAACTATTCTTGAAATTTCACAATG
Source organism: Caerostris darwini (assembly GCA_021605075.1). Classification (NCBI taxonomy): domain Eukaryota; kingdom Metazoa; phylum Arthropoda; class Arachnida; order Araneae; family Araneidae; genus Caerostris; species Caerostris darwini. The sequence goes on from BPLQ01007760.1 coordinate 506,683, forward strand.
AAATTTACTTGCAAAAACTGCAGACGCTTTTAGCCTGCAGCCTGAAATGCAGATAGCCTGTTTTCGGCCACGTATTTAATGATCTTAATAACATCTGCATATCACATTCTGATGTAGCACTATTATTTACATATACAGGATATTTTTTTTAAAAAATTATATCTTTATGGCCTTGTAATCTCAATTTTTCTGTCTTTTTAACCTTTTGAAAACCAGTGTATAAACGCATTTATTCGTGAATAGGCTAAAAATACATTTATAGAATAGAACTTGACGATTTATTATTGGTATCTAGCATTAGTTTATTTTTGAGCATTAATTGTATAATTGTTTCTGAAATGCAGTAGTTTTTCTTTTTGCTTCAAATAATTTTTTTTCCATTTCAGTCTTTTGTGACAGGTGATCCTATCACCGACAAGATGATGTCCGTTGTCCAAGGAGAAGACTGGAAGAGAATCAGAACCATTGTGACGCCCACTTTTTCAACTGGAAAAATTAAGAGAGTGAGTACAAATATCACTTTCGTGATTATATGTGAAATAAAGCAAACAGAGAATAATTTAGCAGTTTAAAATTTCACCTAAACATATTATGCTGTGTGTCATCTGATACTTTTAAATGCAATATTGGATTTATCTAAAAACCTTCAACTTAATACAAATGGAGAAAAAAATCGTTGAGGAAACATGTTATATTTTTTTTCTTGATAAATTACTGAATAAATCAATTAGTTTTGTAATTCTTTAGCCATCCTTCATTTTAGTGATTATTTAAAAAACTGATAATGACATAAAACAGAGCTGTTTAAGAATAAATTTGATAAAAAATCATTAAATAGTGAAAATAAAGTTCATGCAATAAATTAGCCGGTAGGATATCTTTGTGTACTATTGCCCATTAATAAACAGTAAATACTATCATAAATTCTTTTGTTAAAATATCTATAAAATTATCAAATTTTTCAATAAGATTATTCATTAAGGCAAATTATTTAGAGATTTTATTTTGCAAATAGAGTGCATTATATTTATCTAGTTTGTGTACAAAAGAATATTTGTGCGGTGATAGAAAAATAGTATACATTTAAACACTACTGTCTTTTGTGAACTTCAGGTACACATTTTAAGAATGTGCGTAGATTTGAAATAGAGTTCGCCATATTTTAAAATATGAAAACATACACACATGCCTTTGAAAATATATCTAGTTTCTTCTTGTTTACATTTAAATTCTACTCTTAATTGTAAAGAAATTAATAAATTATAAAAATATCGTTTTCCAGATAGTTCTTCAGTTGTATTTCAAAATGAAATAAAATGATCAAAGGAAATAAAATGAAATTCAAATTCTTCTATTTCAAATGAAATAAAATATATTATTAACATGCTATTTTCCATTAATTGAATAACTTGTAAATATTTTTTGGGGATTGAATATTGATCTATAAAACAAATTTTTAAATGAATTTTTTTAGATGTTGAGTATATTTAAAGATTGCGCCAGGACTCTGGTTCAGAATTTCCAAAGTGGTGTTCCAATAGAAGTAAAGAGGTGAGTTTATTACATTTGAAATTCTTGAATATATTGCATGCATATTTTTAGTGTTAATGAGGCATATATGGAACTATGCTAGTAAATAAAAGTACAATAAGGTCATAAAATAATTTTCCCTGTTTGAAAGAGTATCTGAAACTAATGAATGGAATGAAACCAAACTGCATATGCAGACTGTGGAAGACATGGAGAAATGATGTCCGCAAAGCAATTTATTACCAAAAGACACTGATGGGAAAAAGTTTGGCACTGCTGGAACCAAAAAAGAGTTAATAAACTGGATAATGTAAAATTTCATTTATGGTCGGGTAATTAAAAAAGTCTCTCATACAGTCTTAAACTGTCAGAAAATAATTAACATTAGGGATCACGTGAAACATTTTCCATCTGCTGACTTTCCTTGTGTACAGAATATTGCATCTGGTACATGACGTTCTCTACTGTGCGTGTCTGTACATGCAAGTACAGACATAACTGTGATGAGGCAGATTATTTTTAATTTTTAATTTTTTTTTTTTTTTTGTGAAAGAGTCATTTATCTTCGCCTACCTATTCTTTCAACCTTGCTCCAATAGCTATTGGAGCATGGTAGCTATTGTTCAATAAATGCGCATTCAGAAATATTTTGCAGAACTTAGGCTGATTTTGGTTTGTCGCTCTACGATCATTTTGTGGACACTTTAGGCTAATTAGACCGGGACCTACAGTTTAACGCGGATTCCAAACATCCATGCCACAGCCAAGATTCGAAACTGAAGCACGTAGTACCAAAGGCCAGAATGCTAGCCGATTGGCCACTAGGTCGCCAGGCTGATTTGGGGAGAACAGGTTAAAATGAAGCTACATTCTTATTTCAAAGGCAAAGCTAAATGAATAACATTAAAAAGGCATCGAAGAGCTGATGAGAAGATGTCAATGAAAAAAATTATGACCACACTGATCATTGAATAAATATATTTTAAACTAAGTATTCAGTTCATTTCAATCAGAAAATTCGTTACAACTTAAAACTATTGTATTTTTAGACAAAAATTAGTGACAGCCACTTTCCTACTTTTTTGACTTCTGCTAGACTCTGTACCCTAAAAAATACGCATCACTAAATACATCTCATTCCGTCTTCTTAGAATCTACGGTGCTTTTACCATGGACGTCATTGCCAGTTCTGCCTTCTCTACAAAAATCGACTCTCACAACGACCCGGACAACAAATTCGTGCTCACTGCGAGGAGCGTGTTCAGGGTGGATTTCAGCTGGAGGTTTATCATGTTCGGTAAGTTCAGTTCTTTTTTTGAAATGTATTAGTCTGTTCATAAAGAATTTCTCTAGATTTAGGCACTTAAAACCACTTTAATTGAGGAACCAATCCCATTTATTTAACTTTGTATACTCACATCTTATATTTGTATCTCATATTTGAATTTTTTTTTTTTTTTTTTTTTTTGAAACACCATGAGTTAACTCGCATGAAAATTAATTTTTAATTTTACACTGAAACGAATGTATTGGGCTATATTGTATTATTTAAAGCAAACAGATGTTCTCTCGTGATATTAAATGTCTTGTAATACAGGTCATTCAATAGAGATTTTCATGTTGTTCTTCTAATGCAGCTGGCAATATAGAGACAGTTAATCTTTATGCCATAAGCAAGGGTTTCACCGCTGTTACTCATTTAGCGTTACCCAGTGGGCACGTACAGTTTGAAGATATGCTACGGACGAAAACACTAACAACCTAATTCCGAACCACTACAAACATCCACGGCACCGTCGGAACTCGAACTCGAAACCTGTGACATCGAGAGCCAGTCACTCGGCCATCAGGCCTCAAACGATCTCATGTTGCTTTATAGATATTTAACAATATTCTTCAATACCCAAAAGTACTTACTACTTTCAGTTATGTTTTTCAAAAATGAGTAAATATGAAAAAATTTTTAGTAATAGTAGTAGAGATGCATCGTATGGTGAGTTCACTAGTGATATCGTATTTTGTGTAACAGTCATTAAATAGCATTTCATCTTGCTTAATAGATATTAAGCAATATCCTTTAGTACCCAAAAGTTTGGCAGAGGTACTGCATGATATTTTGTACTTATGACCACTTGAATTTACTTTTCTATATTGTCTTTATAAGTAACTGAATTGAGACTCCTGTAAAAGATAAATAAATAGATAAAAAATTGACAAAAAGAATTATATCACTGAAAAATTGACAAAAAAATTCCTATCACTTATTTTATAAATCATTAGTTTATATTGAAAATATTTTTCTGTCATTTAAGTGTTATATTTTAACTATTGTATATTATTTAGCTAAATGGGAGTGTATTATTTATAGTGAACTTAAACTAGGGATACATTATATAAAATTTAATTTTCTTTTAAAATTCAAAAGTGTTTGAAAAGATTTATGTATGACGTTTCAAAGATGAGACGTGTGTGACGGGGGGGGTTAGGTGGCTATTTGTGTATTTTTGTACGAAATATATTTTCGAAATTTAGTAAAAATATCCTGTATCGAAAAAAATTATTCAGATTAAATTATTAAAATAAATGATATTTATGCAAGAGAAAATGTCTTGATGATTTATTTTTTTAGAAGATTATAAGTGACATTTCAATTAAAAAAACTTTATTTTGATTATTCACACGAATATTAATCATATTCATGAAGTATGCTTATAATGTAAAGCTATGTAGAGGAATAGTTACATGGTGTTTATGATATCAAAATTAAGTTTCTTTTAAAACATTTGATTAACTTTAGCAAGTTTTACTAACAAAGGGCAAGAAATCATTTTTATATCCTAAATATTTTTAGCATTGTTTCCTAACCTTGTGAAAGCACTGAGAATTTCCATATTCAAGCCTTCTGCCACCAATTTCTTTCGCGATGTTACTCTACAAATCATAGAAGAAAGAAAGAAAACAGGCCAGGTGAGAAATACCTCTGCTAAATTTTACTTATTGTAACTTTTCATTCTTTTTGTGTGATACCATTATATACAAATGAAAATGCACTGCCCACCTTCTTCAGCGACACGGAGCCAAATCGGACTTCTACCTGTGGGTGCTCCATCACAACAGAAGCAGCCTCTTTCCTTCCTTCCATTAATAGATTAATCATGGTATGTCCATCTAGCACTGTAGGACAGGGGTCTCCAAACTTTCCAGCCTTAGGGCCATACTGTTTACTCCAGCAAGTACCAAGGGCCAAAACCGTTTTAAATTTTCTGCCATTATCCATAATTTCTAGATTATTCCGTTCCTGGGAGATTTTCAGGATAAAAATCATATCTTTGTTTCAGGATATATACATTCCAAACATCGATATACATATATATGCGATACTCTTTACCCCAACATAACTACCGAGGGTAACCGCGGGATGTTCACTAGTTTACAATGTTAGTGGGATTCATTTTAATTATTTGTTAGTTGTTATGCTTAAGTTAAAATTTCTGCTTATTATGCTTGTCATTAAGCTTTACCTAGCAGTTAAATAAAACCGAGTTATTATCATTCTAAGTTTTTTTAATCCAAATTATTACAGCAACAATAAACTATTCGCTGTCGCGGGCCGGATTTGTCCCACGGGCCGTAATTTGGAGACCCCTGCTGTAGGACATTGAGGATTAAAAACACAAATGAAAATTTTTAAGAAGTTTAAAATGATTCTAAATTGTTATAAATCAAATAAATTTTAGATCTGATCAGTCTTTAAAAAGTAAATTTTAAAAAGATAATGCATATTACATCTAAACATGGCTCTAATTAACATTCGTATATTAATTACATCTTAATTAGTAAACAAGAACTCTTAGAAATAATATTTTTAAACTTAATGAACGTTCAGGGATAACTGTTCTGTTATCTATCGAATTGGAGAATTCTTGGAGAATTTAATGTCTGATCTAAACATACGTTTGTTCATAAGAGTAGTTGAGAGATTTGGTAGTGATAGATTATGTCAGATTGTCTAGTTGGATTAATAATTCCCTTAATTAATTCCCTTGTCTATCGAATTGGAGAATTCTCGGAGCATTTAATGTCTGATCTAAACATACGTTTGTTCATAAGAGTAGTTGAGAGATTTGGTAGTGATAGATTATGTCAGATTGTCTAGTTGGATTAATAATTGCCTTAATTAATTCCACTGCCTATCGAATTGGAGAATTCTTGGAGCATTTAATGCCTGATCTAAACATACGTTTGTTCATAAGAGTAGTTGAGAGATTTGGTAGTGATAGATTATGTCAGATTGTCTAGTTGGATTAATAATTGCCTTAATTAATTCCACTGCCTATCGAATTGGAGAATTCTTGGAGCATTTAATGCCTGATCTAAACATACGTTTGTTCATAAGAGTAGTTGAGAGATTTGGTAGTGATAGATTATGTCAGATTGTCTAGTTGGATTAATAATTCCCTTAATTAATTCCACTGCCTATCGAATTGAAGAATTTTTGGAGAATTTAATGTCTGATCTAAACATACGTTTGTTCATAAGAGTAGTTGAGAGATTTGGTAGTGATAGATTATGTCAGATTGTCTAGTTGGATTAATAATTGCCTTAATTAATTCCACTGCCTATCGAATTGGAGAATTCTTGGAGCATTTAATGCCTGATCTAAACATACGTTTGTTCATAAGAGTAGTTGAGAGATTTGGTAGTGATAGATTATGTCAGATTGTCTAGTTGGATTAATAATTCCCTTAATTAATTCCACTGCCTATCGAATTGAAGAATTTTTGGAGAATTTAATGTCTGATCTAAACATACGTTTGTTCATAAGAGTAGTTGAGAGATTTGGTAGTGATAGATTATGTCAGATTGTCTAGTTGGATTAATAATTGCCTTAATTAATTCCACTGCCTATCGAATTGGAGAATTCTCGGAGCATTTAATGTCTGATCTAAACATACGTTTGTTCATAAGAGTAGTTGAGAGATTTGGTAGTGATAGATTATGTCAGATTGTCTAGTTGGATTAATAATTCCCTTAATTAATTCCACTGCCTATCGAATTGAAGAATTCTTGGAGAATTTAATGTCTGATCTAAACATACGTTTGTTCATAAGAGTAGTTGAGAGATTTGGTAGTGATAGATTATGTCAGATTGTCTAGATTAATAATTCCCTTAATTAATTCCACTGCCTATCGAATTGAAGAATTTTTGGAGAATTTAATGTCTGATCTAAACATACGTTTGTTCATAAGAGTAGTTGAGAGATTTGGTAGTGATAGATTATGTCAGATTGTCTAGTTGGATTAATAATTCCCTTAATTAATTCCCTTGTCTATCGAATTGGAGAATTCTTGGAGCATTTAATGTCTGATCTAAACATACGTTTGTTCATAAGAGTAGTTGAGAGATTTGGTAGTGATAGATTATGTCAGATTGTCTAGTTGGATTAATAATTGCCTTAATTAATTCCACTGCCTATCGAATTGAAGAATTCTTGGAGAATTTAATGTCTGATCTAAACATACGTTTGTTCATAAGAGTAGTTGAGAGATTTGGTAGTGATAGATTATGTCAGATTGTCTAGTTGGATTAATAATTCCCTTAATTAATTCCCTTGTCTATCGAATTGGAGAATTCTTGGAGCATTTAATGTCTGATCTAAACATACGTTTGTTCATAAGAGTAGTTGAGAGATTTGGTAGTGATAGATTATGTCAGATTGTCTAGTTGGATTAATAATTGCCTTAATTAATTCCACTGCCTATCGAATTGGAGAATTCTTGGAGCATTTAATGCCTGATCTAAACATACGTTTGTTCATAAGAGTAGTTGAGAGATTTGGTAGTGATAGATTATGTCAGATTGTCTAGTTGGATTAATAATTCCCTTAATTAATTCCACTGCCTATCGAATTGAAGAATTTTTGGAGAATTTAATGTCTGATCTAAACATACGTTTGTTCATAAGAGTAGTTGAGAGATTTGGTAGTGATAGATTATGTCAGATTGTCTAGTTGGATTAATAATTGCCTTAATTAATTCCACTGCCTATCGAATTGGAGAATTCTTGGAGCATTTAATGCCTGATCTAAACATACGTTTGTTCATAAGAGTAGTTGAGAGATTTGGTAGTGATAGATTATGTCAGATTGTCTAGTTGGATTAATAATTCCCTTAATTAATTCCACTGCCTATCGAATTGAAGAATTTTTGGAGAATTTAATGTCTGATCTAAACATACGTTTGTTCATAAGAGTAGTTGAGAGATTTGGTAGTGATAGATTATGTCAGATTGTCTAGTTGGATTAATAATTCCCTTAATTAATTCCACTGCCTATCGAATTGGAGAATTCTCGAGAGCATTTAATGTCTGATCTAAACATACGTTTGTTCATAAGAGTAGTTGAGAGATTTGGTAGTGATAGATTATGTCAGATTGTCTAGTTGGATTAATAATTCCCTTAATTAATTCCACTGCCTATCGAATTGAAGAATTCTTGGAGAATTTAATGTCTGATCTAAACATACGTTTGTTCATAAGAGTAGTTGAGAGATTTGGTAGTGATAGATTATGTCAGATTGTCTAGTTGGATTAATAATTCCCTTTTAATTAATTCCTTGTCTATCGAATTGGAGAATTCTTGGAGCATTTAATGTCTGATCTAAACATACGTTTGTTCATAAGAGTAGTTGAGAGATTTGGTAGTGATAGATTATGTCAGATTGTCTAGTTGGATTAATAATTCCCTTAATTAATTCCCTTGTCTATCGAATTGGAGAATTTTTGGAGAATTTAATGTCTGATCTAAACATACGTTTGTTCATAAGAGTAGTTGAGAGATTTGGTAGTGATAGATTATGTCAGATTGTCTAGTTGGATTAATAATTCCCTTAATTAATTCCACTGCCTATCGAATTGAAGAATTCTTGGAGAATTTAATGTCTGATCTAAACATACGTTTGTTCATAAGAGTAGTTGAGAGATTTGGTAGTGATAGATTATGTCAGATTGTCTAGTTGGATTAATAATTCCCTTAATTAATTCCCTTGTCTATCGAATTGGAGAATTCTTGGAGCATTTAATGTCTGATCTAAACATACGTTTGTTCATAAGAGTAGTTGAGAGATTTGGTAGTGATAGATTATGTCAGATTGTCTAGTTGGATTAATAATTGCCTTAATTAATTCCACTGCCTATCGAATTGGAGAATTCTTGGAGCATTTAATGCCTGATCTAAACATACGTTTGTTCATAAGAGTAGTTGAGAGATTTGGTAGTGATAGATTATGTCAGATTGTCTAGTTGGATTAATAATTCCCTTAATTAATTCCACTGCCTATCGAATTGAAGAATTTTGGAGAATTTAATGTCTGATCTAAACATACGTTTGTTCATAAGAGTAGTTGAGAGATTTGGTAGTGATAGATTATGTCAGATTGTCTAGTTGGATTAATAATTGCCTTAATTAATTCCACTGCCTATCGAATTGGAGAATTCTTGGAGCATTTAATGCCTGATCTAAACATACGTTTGTTCATAAGAGTAGTTGAGAGATTTGGTAGTGATAGATTATGTCAGATTGTCTAGTTGGATTAATAATTCCCTTAATTAATTCCACTGCCTATCGAATTGAAGAATTTTTGGAGAATTTAATGTCTGATCTAAACATACGTTTGTTCATAAGAGTAGTTGAGAGATTTGGTAGTGATAGATTATGTCAGATTGTCTAGTTGGATTAATAATTGCCTTAATTAATTCCACTGCCTATCGAATTGGAGAATTCTTGGAGCATTTAATGTCTGATCTAAACATACGTTTGTTCATAAGAGTAGTTGAGAGATTTGGTAGTGATAGATTATGTCAGATTGTCTAGTTGGATTAATAATTCCCTTAATTAATTCCACTGCCTATCGAATTGAAGAATTCTTGGAGAATTTAATGTCTGATCTAAACATACGTTTGTTCATAAGAGTAGTTGAGAGATTTGGTAGTGATAGATTATGTCAGATTGTCTAGTTGGATTAATAATTCCCTTAATTAATTCCCTTGCCTATCGAATTGGAGAATTCTTGGAGCATTTAATGTCTGATCTAAACATACGTTTGTTCATAAGAGTAGTTGAGAGATTTGGTAGTGATAGATTATGTCAGATTGTCTAGTTGGATTAATAATTGCCTTAATTAATTCCACTGCCTATCGAATTGGAGAATTCTTGGAGCATTTAATGCCTGATCTAAACATACGTTTGTTCATAAGAGTAGTTGAGAGATTTGGTAGTGATAGATTATGTCAGATTGTCTAGTTGGATTAATAATTCCCTTAATTAATTCCACTGCCTATCGAATTGAAGAATTCTTGGAGAATTTAATGTCTGATCTAAACATACGTTTGTTCATAAGAGTAGTTGAGAGATTTGGTAGTGATAGATTATGTCAGATTGTCTAGTTGGATTAATAATTCCCTTAATTAATTCCACTGCCTATCGAATTGAAGAATTCTTGGAGAATTTAATGTCTGATCTAAACATACGTTTGTTCATAAGAGTAGTTGAGAGATTTGGTAGTGATAGATTATGTCAGATTGTCTAGTTGGATTAATAATTCCCTTAATTAATTCCCTTGTCTATCGAATTGGAGAATTCTTGGAGCATTTAATGTCTGATCTAAACATACGTTTGTTCATAAGAGTAGTTGAGAGATTTGGTAGTGATAGATTATGTCAGATTGTCTAGTTGGATTAATAATTGCCTTAATTAATTCCACTGCCTATCGAATTGGAGAATTCTTGGAGCATTTAATGCCTGATCTAAACATACGTTTGTTCATAAGAGTAGTTGAGAGATTTGGTAGTGATAGATTATGTCAGATTGTCTAGTTGGATTAATAATTGCCTTAATTAATTCCACTGCCTATCGAATTGGAGAATTCTTGGAGCATTTAATGCCTGATCTAAACATACGTTTGTTCATAAGAGTAGTTGAGAGATTTGGTAGTGATAGATTATGTCAGATTGTCTAGTTGGATTAATAATTCCCTTAATTAATTCCACTGCCTATCGAATTGAAGAATTTTTGGAGAATTTAATGTCTGATCTAAACATACGTTTGTTCATAAGAGTAGTTGAGAGATTTGGTAGTGATAGATTATGTCAGATTGTCTAGTTGGATTAATAATTGCCTTAATTAATTCCACTGCCTATCGAATTGGAGAATTCTTGGAGCATTTAATGCCTGATCTAAACATACGTTTGTTCATAAGAGTAGTTGAGAGATTTGGTAGTGATAGATTATGTCAGATTGTCTAGTTGGATTAATAATTCCCTTAATTAATTCCACTGCCTATCGAATTGAAGAATTTTTGGAGAATTTAATGTCTGATCTAAACATACGTTTGTTCATAAGAGTAGTTGAGAGATTTGGTAGTGATAGATTATGTCAGATTGTCTAGTTGGATTAATAATTGCCTTAATTAATTCCACTGCCTATCGAATTGGAGAATTCTTGGAGCATTTAATGCCTGATCTAAACATACGTTTGTTCATAAGAGTAGTTGAGAGATTTGGTAGTGATAGATTATGTCAGATTGTCTAGTTGGATTAATAATTCCCTTAATTAATTCCACTGCCTATCGAATTGAAGAATTTTTGGAGAATTTAATGTCTGATCTAAACATACGTTTGTTCATAAGAGTAGTTGAGAGATTTGGTAGTGATAGATTATGTCAGATTGTCTAGTTGGATTAATAATTGCCTTAATTAATTCCACTGCCTATCGAATTGGAGAATTCTTGGAGCATTTAATGCCTGATCTAAACATACGTTTGTTCATAAGAGTAGGTGAGAGATTTGGTAGTGATAGATTATGTCAGATTGTCTAGTCGGATTAATAATTCCCTTAATAATGTTTTCTATGAGCATGCGCGCTAGGGAGAAAAAGCTAACGGACGTCCAAAATACGGTATGCAAAAACTCTCTATTGATGCCAGACTGTCTAATTGGAGATTCGGGTCTTCTCTAATACGACACCTAATTGAGGTCAATTACATTAAAAGCATTTACGGTTGATATCTAAATGAAGATCACTCTAGAAAGAAGAATTACTCTATTACAATACGTGAAAAAGGATTACTTCCTCTCAATTTTTCTAACTAACGCTCAAAAGTCTGCTTTTTTTCACACAAAATTAGCGATGGAGTACGTATTGATGATATGAAATGTTGCATCTTTCTTTTGACAGCCAGAATATATTTCTGTGTTCAGTAGTATGCTGTCACTTATTGATAGCCATAGTAAAATATCTATAGTATTGGTTACTGATATATACACGTTTCTATAATCAAATTCCCTTAAAATAACTTTGATTATAAATTATTTATTTTTAGATTTAAGAAAAATATCGATTTGCGTAAATTTATCGATAATAATAGATGAAATCGATTCCTGACATGTTATCGTCTAACTAATTCATTGGTTAATTTTTTAATATTTATTGCAATTTTAACACACTCTACTACATTTTCTCAATTCATTTCTATTACTATATAGATCAGAATTGAAAGAAGAAAAAAAAGAGACAAGTTTGAAAAAAAAACCTGTTTATACTATCATGGCAATGATAATTGTTATCTTTTTTGTGAAACTTGATGAGTTGTGCCATTTTTTTTTTTATTCTTATTCTGGAAAATGCATACATTTAATTATCAAAATATAACAATTGAATGTAGGATAGAAAATAAACAACTGGGAAAATGCTTGGGGAACTTCAGAAAAATGCATGCTATTTCAAAACTTTCTTATCATTGAGCAATCCGGACAAGAATTGATGAATAAACCTTAATAAAATATGTATACAGGATTTAGAAAAGTTTATTTGTTTTCTCCATGATTTGGTTTCATCATTTTTTACTTTTCACCTTCAGAAAAGAAACGACTTCCTTCAGTTATTGATGGACACTGCTAAGGAACTCTCGGAGGACGAGAAGTCTGAACTAAACGAGAAAGAAGTTGAAGACCAATCTGTCTATGGAGAAGTCTCAACTGAGCATCAAGTTTTCAAAAGTGTCTCAAAGAAAAGTAAGATTTTTTTTTCATTTAGTTTTACAACAATTTATTATTAAATACCTGCAATTGGAATACAATCATTTTCTGTCAATAAACCGCAACGCAGAACAACGACGTAATTTTGTCGGCGAAAAATAAGGCATCTTGTATAATATGGGAGATTCATGCCTGTTTTTTAATGCACCCTATACCAAAAGAGTTCTGTTTTTTTTAACCATGGGATAAAAAGTTAACAAAACAGGCCTACAGATTACATGCAGTGGCCTATAATCCACTATATAAAATTCTATCGCTATTTTAACTATAATTCGCTGATTACATACAGAAAATTACAATAAGTTTTTAATATAACTACAACTTAGATATTCAAAAAAACTGTAGATTTAATTTTTGACAAATTAGGTCGGCATAATTATTAAAGAATTGTAATTTTTGGCTACTAGGTGATCTTCTGGGTCTGATGGCCGAGTGACTAGCGGTCTGGAGCTCTGTGTCATGAATGTTTGTAATGGTTCGGAATGCACTTTAAACCGTAGGTCCCGATCTAATATGACTGCAGGGCGTCAGTCTGACAAACCTACTCAAACATCTCCTGTTCCGAAATCTGCCAGTAGGCAGACCGCCTTGGTCCATCATGACGCTGTTGCGCTATTGAAGTAGAAGATGGTCTTTTACATTACAATGCAAAAGATTTCAGCTTATTTTTAAGAAAATTTAACTGGGGATAATTTCACTCTTGGGTGTTACAAGTAAAAAATAAAAGTGTCTGTTATAAAATAAATTGAATCTTTCAGATCTGTCCCTCGACGAATTGGTGGCTCAGTGCGTGATCTTTTTCCTTGCCGGTTACGACACGACTGCTTCGACGTTGTCCTTTGCAACCTATCAACTGGCTCTCAACCCAGAAGTCCAAGAGAAAGTCTACAAAGAAATCGTTGATGCTCTCAAGGAAACAAACGTAAATATTTACTTATTTACATAATTAGCTATTGTTTCCAAATCTTTTTTATGTATCGTCAAACGGGAATTAAATTTTTTTTAGCTTCTTTTGTGTTATATAAGAATATGATTCACACGTTTATTAAATAAACACACTGTTGCTATTAATGATAATTTTGATTTATTGTGTATTATTATAGGTTTTTTTATTACAATGTGCAAAGATAATTTTCTTTTATAGACGCATTTTACATATAGTTTTATCATGCGTGTTGTAATTGGTATGTGCTATTAAATAAGAGATTATTAAGGTTTTAAAATATTTTATCATCCAAATTCTGCAAAGTTTGTTTAATGTCATTGCTGCACTTATTCAGCATCAAACGTTACCTAATAAATGCGTATCTACTCTGATCTGATTTTTTAAAATCAAATAAGTTATTCCTCTGGAATTACTTTTATAGGCCAAATCTTTCTTTCATTACAGGGGGAACTGACCTACGAAGCACTTCAGAGTATGAAGTATCTCGATAATGTCATATCAGAGACACTAAGACTATTCCCGCCAGCAATAAGGTAAAATATCTTTTCAAAAAATATATTTTTACTTTTAATAAATCGGGATTATAAAAAGTAATATAGTATTCTAAATCGTGATACATTTAGAAGCGTATGAAACTTTATGGATTACCTTCCCACAAAGTAAAAGAAACAGAGGATTCACTCACAATTTTGGTCAAATGATGGTATGGTCTTCTGTAACACAGCTGGTACTAAAAGAATCTAAACTGCTCGGCAGTTGCTTCCACTTCGTTCTTCTTGCCTATTCTTTTTCACGGAGGCAATGGCGACGCATTTCCGATTTGGGGAAAAAATGTATTTCATTGGGGTTATAATGGCGACGCAATTTCCAATGTAGTATAATCTGTGTAAAAGCTAATCATTAGTGAGTTCTTAAGCCAACTCAAGGATCAAAACAATAACAACAGTAGTTTTAGAAGGAAGCATTCTGATTTAACACACAAGGTATCGATGAGGAGTATTAAACTCAATTCTGTAAAGTGCCAGTTTTTAAAAAAATATATTTGAAGTGCCAGAATTCAACACAAATTTAGTTTCATAAAATTATTTTTTATCTAAATTTAAAATGTGCATAAAAATTTAGATGGTATTTGGATAAATGTTTAAAAAAAAACATTCAAAAACCAAGATATATCAACATTCCAAAGCTATTAAACCTGCAGAAACTGAGATCACCCACAGATAAATCGAATTGCCTAATAAAGCCCAGTTGTTCTACAGTAAATTATCGCAAGGCGTGATACAAGAAACCACAAGGGACTCACTTTGCGGAAAACATGCGAAAAATCCAGCCTGTTAGTCTCTTCAGAGGAAAAGACAACACTTCTTATCGACTCTTCGCAGGACTCCAACCTTTCTTCTCTAAAAAACCGCCCTATAAAAAAATTCTGTCAAGGGGGGATTAGCTTCTCTCAATTCTCATTCGAGTAGACATTTTCTCAGTCCATGGTCTATCACCAAATCCGTTGCAGTATCTCATAACGTAGTCACAATCGTGTCTGCAATTATTTCAGCCTGCGAAGGTCGAACAGATCATCGCTAATTTCCTGAGGTCTCATTATCCGTGACACTGATTATCTGCTGTCAGATTTGAAGTACAGGTTGTTCTTATTAGTACAAAATACTAATTGCATGTAATGTAAGTATCCAGAATACTGCTTATCTGCTGTCAAATTTCAGTGATAGGTTGTTGTTATGTACTTGTTAAAGAATATGCATTCCTCTCTCCTGGAAACGAATTGCTGCAACACTTCCTAGGGGAAAAATGCTACAATAACTATAGCTTCATGCAGGACAACAGTGCTAAGAAATTGATTTTCTGTCATTTCAGGTCAGAAAGACAGGCAGAAGATGATTATGAATTGGGCGATACGGGAATAACCATTCCAAAGGGAACAATTGTCACCATTCCTATTTATGCCATCCACAGAGATCCCCAACGATTCCCGGATCCGAAAAGATTTTATCCTGAAAGGTAAACACACATTAACGCATGACTTATTTTTATTATAGTAATTTAGTGCTGATTATTTTTAATTAATGTACTTTTTATCATTAATTCAATGTTCTCTAATAAAAAATATTGTATTTTTTCTTACGTTAGTCTTGAATATAATAACATGCTATTGGGTATTTGCATGGCATATAACGTTTCCTAAATATATTATAACATACATTTTCATACTTTAAAACCATAAAGTTTTAAAGATTAATAGGAACAATATCAATTTTAAGAATATGATCTTCGAATAAGCAATTCATTTTTTAAAACTTTATGCAAGACTAATTTATTTTATAGATTTATCACTGAAAACGAGCTTTTGATATCTTAAAATACATGTAGAAAATTTTTTGATAAATCTCATTCTCATTTTGTAAAAAAAGGCTTTAAACTTACAAAAACTCAATGCTTTTAAAGAAATATCTAAGAGATAAACAAAATAAAATGAAAAAAAAAAAAATAATAATAAGTGTCGAAATTATAATAAACTCATTCATAACAATTTTAATTTTCTCTCTAAAACTCTTTTCTTCGAAATCAAAACCCATAATGAGTTAAAATTGTTATGAATGAGTTTATTATAATTTCGACACTTATTATTATTTTTTTTTCATTTTATTTTGTTTATCTATTCAAAAAACGAAAGAAAAAAAAAGTATGCTCAGATTTATAATTAAAAGTCGATCATCAGTATCGACAATAATCATTTCATAAAAATTTTAAGTAGTGTTTTTAAACTTTGAAAATATTCGACATAAAAATAGACTGATAAATAAAATAATTGCAACTTTTTTTTCAAATCCAAAAAAATATATACTACAAATTTTATACACAAAGTGTAAAAAAAATTCTATTTGTTGCTATTGTCCGAATGTATCCATAGTATGGTGGTCATTTTTTCTACGTAAATTAATGTTGTATCGTTTGAAATGTGTACAGGTTCAGTGGTGAGGAAAAGGCCAACCGTGACCAATACAGTTACATGCCTTTTGGTGTCGGCCCCAGGAACTGTGTGGGAATGAGATTTGCCCTCACAGAGATCAAAGTCTGCCTTGCTCACGTCATCGCCAACTTCAAAATCAACAAATGTTCCGAGACCAAGGTATTGTTTTTTTCTTTATTTTTCTGATTCTAATCTTAACGATTGTAGTTTTAAATTCAAAATATTTTTAAAATTTAAATTGTATTATCCTATTGTAAAATTTAATAAAGAAACTGTAATAAATAACAATAGATTCTAACATTTAAATTGTGTTTCATTAAAGTTCACAATTTAAATAATGTTTATCTTGACAAATGCTAAAAGAGAATAAGAACAAGAATATTTGTAGCACATTATTTATCGTGACAAATGCTGAAAGAAAACACGAACAAGAATATTTGTAGTATGAGGCCCTGATAGCCGAGTGGCTATCGCAGGGTGCCATGGATATTTGTAGTGGTCCGAAATCCACTTTAAACAGTAGGTCCCGGTCTAATACGATCGTAGAGCGTTGTGGGGGTATTATTACTCGCGTCCGTAGCCTATCTTCAAGCTACACGTGCCTCCTGAGTAGTGCTAAATGAGTAACACAGGTGCAGACCTTGGTTATGACTTAAAGATAACTGTCTCTGTACTGCGAGCTGCATGAAAAAAAAGCATTTGTAGCAGAATACTTATCTTGACAAATACTAAAACAGAACACGAACAAGAATATTAGTAATATGGTATTTAACTCGACAAATGCTAAAAGAGAACACGAACAATATTTACATAAAGTTTATCTTGACAAATGCGAAAAGAGAACACGAACAAGAATATTTGAAACATAATGTTTTTCATTTGTCAAGAACACGAACAAAAATATTTATAACAAAAAAATGTTATAAATTTGGATTTTCAAAAAGTTAAAAATTTTTTTTATATTCTTCATTCGCAGTCTACAGTTCTTTCTTTTACATTAAATGCTCTCCTTAATTAAATATTGAAACAAAATTCAATCCTATTGCAAAATTGAAGATTTGAATGAATAATTTTGTTAAGATTTCAAATATAGAATTTTTCAGTTTTTTTAATGTCCTTGTGAACTGATAGTTGTCTTTTGAAAAATATGTTAGCCAATTTTGGCATAAACTCTAGGTCAGTGTATTGATAAGAAGTGGTTGTTCTGTTTACTGTATCAAGTTATTAGATTGATGCTTTTAAGTTTCCTAAAACCTGATTTCGATACAAAACTCGTTGATTAGTTTATCGATTCATAATGAATTGATTTGTGCAGTAGTTGCAGTAGAACTATTTCGTCGATTGTGAAATTTGGTACACATTTGTAAAGAAGCACAATTCCACTTAATATTATCATGGCCTACCCCATTTTTTGATCAAATGAGATTATTTCGTTTACACTTCATTCCAAATTTCATACATAAGGAAATAAAAAGACTAGTGTTTTGTTTTTAAATTATGATTCACTAAGGTAAAAAATTTATCATTTTGATATTAATTATTTTGATGTTTTATATAAAGACTGAAATTGTTTTTCAGGTTCCTCTGGAATTTTTCATCGGGCAAGGATTACTGCAACCAAAAGAAATAATTGTTTCAATGGAGCCAAGAAAGGACAATCCTCTTTTAAAATAAAAATGTGCGATGAAAGTTATTATTTAAAAAAAGTGAACTTTACAGAAAATCTGATAGGAGCTATTTTATGTAAATATTTTGTACAATAATATGTATAATAAATTTTTATTAATTTATAACGTTTGGTTTTATTTGTATGATGATTGAATTATGTAATTGTAATTGCATAATTCAATTATATAATGTTCTGTTGAAAATGTAGTTTCAACAGCTTATAAAATTGTATCAGTAAATTTTTAACTTAAAATAATGAATTTATGGATATTTTGAATCCCTCATGACTTTGTAATTAAATTTAGGAGCTATACAAATAATTCTAAATAAAAATATTATTAAATTAATTTAATCGATAGAGTAACTTTTGTCACGACGTTGCAACACAATTATTCAATTGACTTTAACGTCTTTGTTTCTACATCCGCTGTAATGTCATTTCAAACATTTATAGACATCATCTGAAAATAGGCGCTCCACCACTCTGTAATATATCTATGTGTTAGTATCTAGGCGGAATACGCAACCTTCGCCAAATATGTTTTTGTCTAGTCACGTAATTCAGTTTTGGAATTAGTGTTGTATATGTCTAACGCGACGTCCAATAATAAATTTTGAAAAATCTAAATTTAAATTTATGTGATATTCAAAAATTGCATTTTACGAGTAATTTTGTTTTTGTTGTTCATAGGGTTTTCATTTAAGAGGTATAATTTAAGGTTTAATTTTTTTAATATAAATATTTTATGTTTAAAGATTTAAGATGATATTGTTCATCGAAAGTACATATTAAAAAATAAAATTTAGATAATCATTTCCTTTATATTTACTCAACGGTGCATGCATAACTATACAATATTTTTTAAATACTAGCGACATAACTGGGCTCAAAGTTGTAAAAAAAAAAAAAATCTGTATTTTAATTCTAAATCTCTTGAATACGAACTATTTTTACCAAAATTGTGTAAATAAATGGTGATTGGTATTTGAACAATTACACTACATTTTTAGCATCTTAAATCAGTTTACTAATTTCATTTTTTTTTTATAAAACGTGTTGTGTTTTATCAAATATTTACAGAGTAGTGTATTAAAACTGGAAACGTTTTGATGAAACTTTATTTTAATTGAAATTGACCTACACACTTTCTTTCAAAACAGCCATGATGTTTAAATCCCCAAGCCGTGTTTGGAATAGACAATTTTGTTTAATGCAATTCAGTTTTGATGATTTGTTTAAAAAATGCTAGTCTGAATCAATTCAAATGTATAAAAACACGCACAGAAAAGAATCATATTTAAAAAATAAATTCACAATTTATATGCGTTTAATACAAGCCCCAAATGCTTTTTTTAGCCATCAGTTTTATTTGTAACAATTACAGTTACTATTCACTTTGGAAATGGCATTATTATTGAGTTAATATATTTTTCACAATTTGTTAAATGGGTTGCCACAATTGTAATTAAAATAATTGTCATTAGAGAATGGCATTATTATTGAGCAAAAATATTTTTCACAATTTGTTAAATGAGTTGCCACAATTGTAATTAAAAGTAATGGCTATTAGTAAGTGGCATTATTATTGAGCTAATATATTTTTCACAATTTGATAAACGAGTAGCCACAATTGTAATTAAAAGTAATGGCTATTAGAAAGAGGTATTATTATTGAGCTAATATATTTTTCACAATTTGATAAACGAGTAGCCACAGTTGTAATGAAAAGTAATGGCTATTAGAAAGGGGTATTATTATTGAGCTAATATATTTTTCACAATTTGATAAACGAGTTGCCACAATTGTAATTAAAAGTAAAGACATTACGCATTCAATACTTTTTATTCAACACAATGTTCTCAGAAGCTTCAAGAGTCAGAAAATTCAATTAATTTGGGAAACATTTCAATGATTCTTTTTGAAAACGGCAATTTTTATTTTTATTTATGTTGCGAAGAGATATATTGCCATTAAGCAGATGGTTGTTCAAACTGCAACAGATAAGTATCGACTAAATTTATTATAATGTTTATTGAATTTCTAACATTTTTTAATGGTTAGAATCAATTTCAAAAGTATCACTGAGTAGTTGATGATAAATCGAGCAAAAAAAAAAAAAGTTATTTTCTTTGCCGATACTTTTTCTAATAAAGGCTGATACATTGCCTTATATTATGATATTTTAATTTAAATATATTGTATAAGCTTTGTAAGGATAACATTAAAATAGCAAAATTCATGTAAGTCTTTTTCCATGATTCCTTCTATTGGCCAGCGGCTTATAATTCTGTGTATCTACAGAAATTGTATTGCAATTCTAGATTGAATTGTTTATTTGAAAACCTATCCAATGTCAACAAAACTGATGACATATTTCCATGAATATATATTTTATTTCAGAAAATTTTTCCAAAGAATTAATGAAATATATAGGTATAAGCTGTTTTTCAGCCTCACAGATTTTCAGGTGTGATTTGAGAATCAATACAACAGGAATTTAATGTCTATATTTACTATCATGTGTGCAGTGAAATACCACAGATAAATTACTCATTTACATTCGGGGTAGTTTATACAACGGCGTACGGTGTAATTATTACTTGTTTGATAGTCATACCATGAATAACGATTTTAACACAGGAAGTTGTGTTCGGTTTGGCTTGTCGCTCTATGGTCATTTTTTGCACACTTTAGGCTATTTAGACCACGACCTACAGTTTAACGCGATTCCAAACCAAACACCCATGCCACTGCCAGGATTCGAACCTAAAGCTTTGGTACTAAAGACCAGAGCACTAGTCTATTGGACATGAGGATCTTTATGTCCTAAAACATGCACTCAATAAAAAAGTATGGGCAATTACTAGTGCGTGATATTGCATTCTTACGTACATTAATATTTGAATGGACGTGTCACGCAGCCCGAGTTTCCACCACAGATTCTGTTGGTTTGTTGGAGAATTTTCGGTCTTCTAATCCAAAAGAAAAATGACACACAAGATAATTGACGGAATTTTATTATGATTATCTGCTTGTGTGGATTATGCAAATTGCGAAGTGCACATAAGTAGTTTGCATGGATCATTCAAATAGCTTAGGAAAATAACTGTCCGAGCGACACGTTGAGTTGCTGATAAATGTTTTGTGAAATTTATTGTTTGAAACCAATTACCAGAGTTTGGGTGATTTACTTTACAATAAAAATATTGAAAATTTTTATTTATGCTGCTTTTACACAAAGGAACTGAATTCTGTTTACCAATGAAGCGACGTTTTCATGGGATGGTGTCCTGACGATATACAGCATTCATGTTAGTACTCGTATATGGCAACCCAAGGAGTAAATATGACAACCAAAAGAGTACATTCATCACAAAAGTGTGTGACGGTATAAATGGAGATTTTTTAATACTAATAAAATGGGATTTTTTTTACCATTGAAGCGACTTTTTCTTGGGATGGTATCCTGAAGATAGACAGCATACATGTGTTAGCATATGACAACCCAAGGTGTGAATATGAGAACCGAAAGAGTACATTTATCATAAACGTGTACGATGGTATAAATGTGGATTTTTTAATACCAATGAAGTGGTATTTTTTACCAATGAAGCGACTTTTTCTTGGGATGGTATCCTAGAGATATACAGCATGCATGTGTTAGTATATAGTAACCCAAGGAGTTGTTGCTGTTTCTTATTCCCCTTGGTAGACATCTAGACCAAATCCACGAACCCGTATGGACTCATAGTTGAGGGAAAAGGGGGCATCTTCTGTTGCGATGGAGCGCCCGTTTGTAGAAGTTTGATTTGGCTCCTTGACGCTTTACAGTTATATGAGATCGGGACCTACGACTTAAAGTGGATTCCGAAGCACTACAAACATCCATGTCACCGCTGGGACTCGAACCAGAAACCTGTGGCCCCGAGTGCCAGACCGAAAGAGTACATTCCCCGTAAAAGTGTGTGGAAGTATAAATGTGGATTTTTAAATTAATCTTTACCTGCTAACTTAACGGAGTTACTTATTGCATTTTTTAGAAGGGGTGTTGCCGAATTTTACGTTCCAGAAGCACCACGCCGACACATCTAGTTTCAGCATAATGGGGCAGCATATTTCTAGTTGTGTTGAAAGAATTGAATTTGTTACTGAGCTTGGGTTGAACTTTCAGTTTTTTCATTTCAGTTCTATTTTAAAAAATGTGCTTCTATATGTTGTGCAGCTTGTACACGTCGCCAAAATGAACGTAATTTTTCCCCCGAAGTATAACACTGTTTGCTTTCAGATATTTGTAACCCTTGTAAAGAACAATGTCTTCTGACTTTAATATATAGTTCATATAATTTTTTATTAGTTATATGTAAGTGACTATCAGCAAATTTGTATTAGTCATATATGATTTTCAACATAATAAAAGAATATAAGACTTAAATTTGTGAATTACTTAGTTTTAATGTATTTAGATAGTTTCAATGGGGCCTGATGGTCGAATTAATTGTCTAAATTGTCTATTAAATAATAAATTATTAATTTAAAAAAGATACACATGCATTAGTTTCTCTGGAAAGATTAACTCTTAAACAGGAGAAAAAAAATAAATTGTGTTGAACCGCTTGTGTGTAACCATGCTTCCTCCTCCGCACTGGCAAGAGCACCCCCTGTGGCGTTTCCCTGTGTGTTCGCAGAAATAGTCAGTAGACCACGAGACTCTCGCCCGAGAGGAAGTACAGCCCAACCTGCGCGCCCGCTGAGAAACGTTTGATTTACAGTCTCTCACACGGAGAGGAAGTGTATTTCGCGCACCCTACGCGTACCTGAGTATCGGGTTTTCGGCTTAGAAGTGGAATCCTGCCACAAATCAATAATTATCTCTCTTTAAATGTGTTAAATATTGTATGTCTCTAATTGTATGTGTGTGTGGTGTCTGTGCGTGTGTCAGTAAAGCTGTGAGTTCTCCAATCTGTGCCTCAAATTTCAACACAACGGTATCAAGTTACAAACCAGCCATACAATTTGCATTCTACAATGCGGCTCCCGCTCAAACCGACAACGCTACATATTAAATTTTGAGAATAAAAACATAAGTAACTCTAACGCAGGGATCCTATAAACATTTCTATGAATAATAGAAAATAAGTATGTCTGATAGCTCATTTTACTACTTTAAAAATATATTAGATTCACCCTTATTTCATGAATGAAATAATGGTCACAGCTCGCTGCTCACGATTTCCGTGTCTGCAAAATTTAAGTTGCCGAACCTCCTACACATTCTAGCGACATTTCCTGTAACAAGCTAATGTCCGGCTCTGGTTTTTTTCTAATTGAGTAACCGGAGCCAATAACGCTATTTACAGCTATCCCCGTGACGCTGGCTTACGTATTTCCCGTCCAAGTTATCTTCAACTGCGATCTACAAGGTTTCTTTTAGAGGAGAAAGCAGCACGTGTATTTTTGTTTATATTCGAACAATCTACGTATGAAAAAAAAAATATGTATATCATGTGCAATTCTTGTTTGCTACGTAAGTAAATTGGATATCCTATATAATAAGTAATTATAGTAATTATAAGTAATTATAATAAGTATAGTAATTGAATATATTTCTTATATTCAAGAAAAATTTTCATTTGCATATTTATGTAATAAAGATATTAACAGAAGAAACCTCGAATTTTCTTATGAAATCAAACTTGAAATGAACGGAAGAGCACCTAAAATTGTATAATAAAACTGATATATAGATTAATAGTAATAAATAACTTATTAATTAATCTATTAAAAATAAATATATGAAATTATATATTTTTTGTAATTTTTCTGACTATATTATACAGTGGCCTAATGGTCGAGTGTACCCCAGATTTCGGGTTCGAATCCCGGTGGTACCACGAACGTTTGTAGTGGTTCGGAATCCATTTTAAACAGTGGGTCCCAGTCTAATATGACTGTGGAGCGTTGGGCTGACAACCCTACTCCATAAATAGAAAAACATCTCATGTTTCGAATTCTGCCAGTAGGCCTTGGCCCCCCACCATGGGGCTACTACTACTTCTACACCACACCACATCAATGTGCCTAGAGCTGAGTTGCCTCTATATAGTTTGGGAATGATGTGGGTGGGAAGACAGATTGGGCTCTGTGACGCTCTACAGTCATAAGAGAACGGGACCTACGCTTAAAGTGGAATACAAACCCCTACAAACATCCATGGCACTGACTGGACTCCGTGGATCCGAACACGAAATCTGTGGCACTGAGAGCCAGAGCGCTAGACACTCAGCCATTCAGGCCCCTACCATTTTGGGGTTGTTGCGCCAATTATGATATTATACCGTATAGTATTTATCGATAGCTACTCATTTAAATAGTGTGGCTTGATGGCCAATTGGCTAGTGCTCTGGCCTTTGTTACCACAGGCACAAAATGTGCACAAAATGATCGTAGAGCTGCAAATCAGATAATTTAATTGGTGTATTAAAACTACAATTGATGAAAAATCATGCTACGTATTTATTCCTCCATCAATTTTGAACAATAACTGAAACATTTCAAAATTAATGGAGTCACTTATGCAAAAGTTACTTAATTTTTTTTAAATCATAGAAACACAAAAACTCATTCCAAAGGAAAAAAAATCCCTTTTATTATACAAATTGAATAGTGAAACATCAAAATTTATGTTCGTATTTTTATGTATTTTATGGATGCAGGAAGGAATTTAAAGCTGAATGTCTTTAAAATAGTTTTCAAAAATATTTTTTAAAAATCTGGTATTATTAAATACCTTTCTAAGTTTAGTTAACATAGCTACAAATTATATAGTTATAAACTAAATGCATTTTCACAAAACTGAATAAACATGCTTATTTTTTACTGTATAGTTTTCTTTTTTTAAAAGAAAATTAAAACTCGGCGGTGAAATTATTTGTTATATAAACATTAAAGAACTCTACTTACTTAACTCCAATTAAAAACAAATTCAATAAACGAAAAAAATAATGAAGTAAATCATCTAATAATATTATTTCAGCGGATGTCCATAGTATTTATTTTCAACTAATTAATTTAGAAAATAGCACCAACTTGGTGTATTGGTTAGATGACTCGACGTTGTCGGTGGGGCCCTATGACGTGATCAGCGGAGCCTTGTGACGTAGTTGGTAGGATGTGACGTTGTTAATGGAGCTTTGTGACGTAGTTAGTAGGATGTGACGCATTTCATACAGATGAAAATGAGAAAAATTAACAAAAATAACTTCGAAGTATTGAGCAAAAATTAAATTTTCTTGGATTTTAAATAATTATTCTTTTATTGGTTATAAATTCCCGATTCATAACAACACATTTATAATTTTTTTTTAATTAGTTACTGTCAAATAAAGTCAAAGTCATATAATTCTTAACGCAATTGCTGAATGAATAAATTTTTTATAACACCTGCTGATAATGATTAAAATATCTTTAAAATAAACCATCTGTTTTATAGATAATTATGGTATTTAATTGAGTATTTTTACGGTGCAAAAAATTATTGTAGCATTTCAATACATATGTTGGTTAATGAACATAATTTTTTTGGCAAAGTATTATGAATACTATGAGTTGAAATTGCTTCTGTTTTATAAATTTTTACATAAAGCAATAAAATATTAAATCTACTGTTACATTTAGTGATGAAACGAGTTGAAGTAATTCCCCCTGACATGTTGGTTGCAGGGGGTGGTTTAGAATTTTTCGTTCTTAAGGAGGTACGAAGAGGGGGGCAAAGGTAAAAGCTTTAAGATAACTGTCTTAGACTGCCGATGGAAAATGGATCGTGCTTGCTTAAGAGACATAAGTTTATTGGTTCAACTATCTTCAATCGTCTTCTCTCTTCTCAGGATGCAACTGACCCTCACGGCTCGTATGCTGTCCAATAAATGCGGAGCAACATAAAACTGTAAATTGCCTTAAATCAATGTTTTTTTTATATTAATATATATATTTTTAACTCACATAGATAAAAAATAATAAAATCAATAAAATTTTTATTTCATCTAACTATTGTTTTTTTTTTTTTTTCTCATTAGTGATGATAATAATTAATTTAAAAAAAAGCTTAATAATTTAAAATTAAAAAATTAACATCTTTTATGTTTCGGGATTTTCTTCCTTACTAACAGAGGAAATTTATTAGTCGTTTTGAAATTACTCGTAATTAAAAGAGTGATTTCATTCAAACATTCTTTTATTTAATTTGTTGTAAATAATTTTATTTGCTTAAGTTGTTTTTTTTTTTTGTGTAAAAGTATTTTCATTCAAACATTCTTTTATTTAATTTGTTGTAAATAATTTTATTTGCTTAAGTTGTTTTTTTTGTGTGTAAAAGTATTTTCATTCAAACATTCTTTTATTTAATTTGTTGTAAATAATTTTATTTGCTTAAGTTGTTTTTTTTTTTTGTGTAAAAGTATTTTCATTCAAACATTCTTTTATTTAATTTGTTGTAAATAATTTTATTTGCTTAAGTTTTTTTTGTGTAAAAGTATTTTCATTCAAACATTTTTTTTTTTTTGTTAAAAGTATTTTCATTCAAACATTCTTTTATTTAATTTTTGTAAATAATTTTATTTGCTTAAGTTGTTTTATTTTTTGTGTAAAAGTATTTTCATTCAAACATTCTTTTATTTAATTTGTTGTAAATAATTTTATTTGCTTAAGTTGTTTTATTTTTTGTGTAAAAGTATTTTCATTCAAACATTCTTTTATTTAATTTGTTGTAAATAATTTTATTTGCTTAAGTTGTTTTTATTTTTTGTGTAAAAGTATTTTCATTCAAACATTCTTTTATTTAATTTGTTGTAAATAATTTTATTTGCTTAAGTTGTTTTATTTTTGTGTAAAAGTATTTTCATTCAAACATTCTTTTATTTAATTTGTTGTAAATAATTTTATTTGCTTAAGTTGTTTTATTTTTTGTGTAAAAGTATTTTCATTCAAACATTCTTTCATTTAATTTGTCGTAAATAATTTTATTTATTTAAGTTGCTTTATTTTTTGTGTAAAGATATTTTCATTCAAACGCTCTTTCATTTAATTAGTTGTAAATAATTTTATTTACTTAACTTACTTTAATTTTTGTGTATGAAAAATAGTTTGAGAACCACTTATTTAAAAAACATTTATCAATTTTTTAAATATATATTTGATATGCTTACGTTTTATTGATTTTATGCAGAAAAAAATTACAATACATTAACCCACATCACCTACATCATAAATTAAAAATTAGATGCCTTCAATGCATTTTGATTTAATATTGATTTTGTAGTCTGTAAATCAAATTAAATTGAATTGCGTTTTATTTTTATGAGTGCAAACCAAATTTCCTTAACAGAATTTACAGTAGCGCGTTAAATATCCAGTTCAATAAATATATATATATATTTTGACACTGTACAGTTTTGAATTTTTTTTATTGAAAAATTTCCTTGAGAATTTTTAATAATTGTTTGTTAATAAATTGAAAAAATCTTTAGCGATTCTAAATGCTTATAATTTAGATAAATAAATAAAATGAAAAACATTTAAAATGTTAAATTTCTAAAATGAGCAATATTTAAATCTAACTGTAATTTTCATTTCTCAAAAACTACAATGTGTTGTTTGTTTCTTATCCCAGCCCACGAGCCCATACGCACTCATGATTGAAGGGGAAGGAAGCAGCTTCTGTTGTGATGGAGCACCCGTAGGTAGAAGCCTGACTTTTGCTCCGTGACGCTCTTACAGTCATAGGAGACCGGGACCTACATCTTAAAGTGGATTCCGAAACACTACAAACATCCATGGCACCGCCGGGATTCGAACCCGAAACCTGTGGCGCCAGACACTCGGCCATTCAGGTCCCAAAATTTGCCAACGGCACGCGGTGTTCCCAGGTGGTCACCCACCCAAGTACTGACCGCGCGCAATGATGCTTGAGACTTCGGTGATCTAACGAGAACCGGTATATTCAGCATGGTACGGCAGCTGGCTACTACAATATTCATGTAAATAAGTTCACTTTTACGATAATGTTTTCAATTTTGAAGTGATCGCAATTTCATCGTGTTTTGAAAACGGAAGTTAATTGAACTTAATTCAGAATCTTGTAATATCTGGTAATCATAATTCGAATGATAAGTCAATTATCGTTTAAAAAAACTGATAGGAGACGGAAAACCAGAGAAAAAATTTGATCACCCATTGTATGTAGAAGGAAAAAAAAAAAAAAAATTTGGATCCTGTTTGCGTCAAATGACCTTCGTTCATTTTGTTTTGACTTCAGCTCCAAAATTTTTTTTTTTTTTTATCTTCTAGATTGATAATGCTCAGTTGCGCGTAGACAACGAAAGTACGTCGGTATAAATTACGTTCAATTTTTTTAGCGACTACTATTTTTCTGATTGTCAGTCGTGTTTGGAGCTTGAAGATTTAAGTCAGAGAAAATGTTTGGAACAGAGCTGCTCTATGGATCTCTGGTAGTGAACTGCCTGATAGGTCTGACAACAATCCTTCTAATATATTGGTAAGTGGGCCAATTATTTAATCATTCTTTGCTCTCTTATATAAACAGTCAATTTTATAAAATAAATAATATATAGCAAAAGTACTTTATATGTACATTAAATATGTACTTTTGTATTTTAGCAATTCGTTCAATTTCTGTAGGATAAAAATAATATACTAAGATAAAAAAATTTCAAATGACTTAAATTTATCGAATTTTTAATGTTCATTATCAGAAAATGCTTTTTTATTCACAATTTTTTGTTGATCTAAATTAAGATATTTTACAGCCTCGTCGTTTGAATAAAAATTTAATTTATTTGTCATCATGTTATTTTAATGACAACAAAAGTTTGTCCATCATAAATTAAATCTATATTAGTATCATGGAAATGTTTTTTTTTTCATGTTAGACACATCTGCGCCATAAGCATTTCATTCCTGAAATTTCACTAATTTATTAGTAGCATCATTTAGGAAACAGCATTTAAATGTTTTAGTGCAATCCATTAGGCAAAAAAAAAAATAATAAAAACAATACCGTCGAAAACATTTTCCAGAAAAAATGTCATGGCAAAATGAGAAAATAAAAACCTTCCATCTAGCAAGACAAATATGTTACGATTTTATAGTGCATCGACATCATGGCCAGGGACCAAATGGGTCGATTCTTACAATAACGAATCACTTTATCACAAATAAGATTAGCTGCATTCAATATAAAACAAGTGTGAGTTCTAATATGAATTGTTTAAATAGAAATTCATTGCAAAAATTTACTTCAATAGGAGATTAAAAAATATATGATGTCAAGTTTAAGTCCACCTTTATTAATTAAAGTTTACAATTACAATTTTACTATAATACAAATACAAAGAGATAAGTTATCATAGAAGGAAATATATTTACGTAGAATATATTTTATAACAAGCTAATATACAGGATTATACAGGATTAAGGGATATATTAATGCATAATTAAACGGATATCGGTGGTTTTAGTTATGTTCTCTGAAGTGATGAGCGAGATGTTGGTAAAATAGAAACCCTTTTCTATGCCTGTAATTAAATTTTAAACTGAAGAATATGTTTGGTATGTTTATATATACACTCAAGAGCCAAAACACTATGACCACCCCTACATTTTACAATGAACTCGCCTGGATGACGTGGAAGGCACGTGATCAGGTGGAAGTGGTATTTAACTGGTATTAAGTGGTGGTATTAATCCATGCCAAGGCGGGTTGAAGCTGTGTTGCGCGCCAAAGGTGGGCCAACTCGTTATTGACAGGTGGTCATAATGTTTTGACTCTTGAGTGTATATATATAAACTGACGCTTGTGAAAATTGCAACACCATGAAGGACTTACGCGAATGAGCTGAAATTTTCAGGAAATGTAACTTAGCGCATGATATGCAAATGATTAGAATTTCAAATCCGTAGCGCATGCATATGCTGAGCAACGCCCTCTGAACGGCGGATAGATCCGAATAAATAGACGGCTGTAGCGAGGCGTGTATGGTTATCTGTGGTTATCTGTGGTTATCTGCTAGTGATAAACGTTAGTTCAATCGTTACTTATGCCTCTTAGACGAAAGAGAGCGAGATTTGAACAACTTACAGAGTTTGAACGGGGAGAATCATCGGCCTTCGTGAAGCTGGATTGTCTTATCGTGCAGTAGCCGCTCGTGTGCAGCGTAACAGCAGCACAGTGATGCGTCTTTGGAAGCAGTGGATGGACGAGTGTCGGACAACTCGGAAATCCGGGTGTGGACCCCGAAATGTGACGTCAGCTCGCGATGATAGACACCTGGTCTGCATGGCGCTGACGGACCGTACAGCTTCCTCTAGACAATTGGCAGCACAGTGGTCAATAGCTACAGGTGTTTCATTGTGTGCTTCATCAATTCGTAGACGTCTGCTGCAGCGTGGACTGCGCGCAAGGACTCCTTAATACAGGTTCCCTCTCACGCTAAACCAAGGCCGCCTGCGGCTACAATGGGCCGCTCAGCATAGAGACTGGCGTGCTGATTGGCAGCATGTCGTGTTTTCTGACGAATCCCGCTTTAATTTGTGGCACTATGATGGCCGCATTCGTGTCAGACGCTATGCCGGTGAACGCCACCTTCCGGAGTGCATTATCGAACGTCACAGTGGACGAACACCCGGAGTTATGGTCTGGGGTGCAATAGCATATCATGGACGATCGCAATTGCTAAGAATTTTTCCAATCTGAACAGCAACCGGTACATCAGTGAAGTTCTACAGCCCCAAGCTGTTCCCTTCCTTCAAAGCTTTCCAGACGCTGTATTTCAACAGGACAATGCCCGCCCTCATATCGCTAGGACTGTTCAATCCTTCTTTGCAACGCGGCAGGTACAGCTTCTTCCTTGGCCTGCGTATTCCCCGGATATGTCGCCGATTGAAATGTGGGATTTCGTTGGTCGGCGTCTCGCTCGTGATCCTCGTCCTGTTGCTTCTGCAGACGAACTTTGGGTGCGCATACAAACAATATGGAATGCTCTTCCTCAGGCAGACATTCAAAATTTGCTTGACTCCATACTACGTCGTGTAGCAGCACTTATTGCGGCGCGTGGTGGCTACACAAAATACTGATTCCGATCTCTTGTTATTGTTTGTTTGCTTTGAACATTTAATCATTTATTTGTACCACTACCACTCAACTGTGTATTAAATTTCATTCAATTATGACGATTCCTTCATGGTGTTGCAATTTTCACAAACATGAGTTTATATATATATATTATTTTAGTCTGTTTTATGAATACAGAATATTTTATAATATTTTCTATATCAGTTTTACGTCTGTGTTTTGTCTTTGTGCCTGTAAAATAATTTTCTTTTATTTGTTTTCAATATCTCATGTTTAATTTTATTTTGCGTGCAACAGATTCAGCTTTTCTCAGGTTGCAGCAGATGAGATCTATTACATTACATTAACTTTGTTCCATTACAACTTAGCAATGGATATCAAAATTCCAAATTTTTTGCAGTTCTTTTTTTTTATTATTATTATTTTATGAGTTACCACGCATTGCAAGAAACAGATAATGTTTGGATGTATAATTTGACCCCCGATTGTATGGAGAGGTAAACATTCGATTTCAAGGCTGATATAGACGAATCGATTACTTGTTGGGAGTGTAAGTCAGACATACGGAGCGCAAAGCTATTTTGAAAAAAAAAAGTTCAAATAGTTATTGTGAAATTTTTTCATTAGATTCAAAAATTTTCTTTTGATATTATGTAATTTAAAATTTAATTTTTCAAAATTTTCAGTTTTATTGTAATTAGAACGCCTTCGAAATTACTTTCCCCCTCTATTACGCCGCTTTGTTTAAATAAAAATAATAGTGTCGAAAAATTTGACTTGGCCGTTTGCCAATTTTCCACTGAATCGGTGGTCGAACTATCCACACCAAAGGTAAACATACGATTTTAAGGCTGATATGGACGAATCGATTACTTGTTGGGAGTGTAAGTCAGACATACGGAGGGAGGGCAAAGTAATTTTGAAAAAAAAAAAAAAAAAAATCAATAGCTTTTGTGAAATTGTTTCATTAGATTCAAAAATTTTCTTTTGGCATTACTCGTATGCAATTTAAAATTTAATTTTTAAAAATTAAAACTGTTATTTTAATTAAAATTTCTTCTCAATTACTTTTGTCTTTGTTTAAATTCGTCCGACTTGGCCGCTTGCCAATTTTCCACGGAATCGGTGGTCGAACTATTCACACCATTGGGTTCCAAAAATGAATTTTTTCTTAACGATCTTTTTCATGATGTATTACCAATATTGTTAAAAATAAGCATCATTTTCAATAACCGATAAAAGTAAGATAAGTGTAACCGATTAAAAAAAAAGTTTTCTGAGTTTTAAGATGTTTCACAATATGCGTGCATTCCTTATTTTTTTTTTCCCAATTTCAATAAATAAAACTTTAAAAATTGTAGGTATTCCGTAAGAAATCATGACCATTGGAAGAAGAAGGGAATTCCCTATGTCAAACCTTGGCCTCTGATTGGGACAGTAACCGACATATTGAAAAAGGTGAGTACCCAGTATGTAAACGAGAGGTGGCCAACCCGCGGGTCGCATGGGTCCCGCCTTGAACATTTTCCCGGCCTGTGAGATTTATCACACTTTTACAAAATATATTTATTTTATAATGGCCAAAGTAGTGAAAACCAATATATTAAAAAAATACATAATGTGTACATCTATATATTTAAAAATTAACTGTCGAAATTAGGAGAAAAACATTAACTTTGATTTTAAAATAATAATCTTGTGAATATAGGACAGATATTGGCTGTTTTACTTATGAGTTTACAGTTATGATTTCGTAGAATAATTAAATTATATTCTGCGAACTCATGATGATCGCGCATCGATTTGCAAAAGCCAAGTGAAATAGTGGAGAAGCAAATAAGTAAAATAAATATATTTTTAATGATTTCATTTTTTATTTCCATTATATTTATATATTTTTTATATTTCATTTATATTTATATATTTTTTATATTTCATTTTTAGTGTTATTTGTTTACAATGTGCGTTTAATATCATTATTTACATGTTCATTATTACTATGTTTACATGTAAGAATATTAGTAATCACAATAATAATAACTCATTATGTTTTAATTTTTCACTCCAAAAAATGTCTATAGTGGGTTTGGATCTAATAGGGGGATATATAATTTTATATGCGGCCCGCGGAGTTAAGATGCATTTCCACAGTGGCCCGCAAGATCATTTGTGTTGGCCACGCCTAAACTAGACAAAAACACCGGACTGTCAAAATGGATAACGGAAACGGACTAACGATACATATGTTTCCCGACTTATGGCTCAGCGGTTGTGCAGGAGGAATGAGGTTCGAATCCGCTTGCAACGTTCGTGGTAATCACTGTCTTCAGAAAAATGTCTCTCAGTTGTGATTGTGATCGCGACAACGGATCGACATTTAAATTATCTCGATGAAAAAATGGGTTCAGTTTTCACAGAAAATAAGGATATTATGCAGAGGATAAGGCTCTTAAAAATGATAAAGTTGCTGTTCTAAGGCAGCTGGCAATACAGAGGCAGTTAATCTTCATGCCATAAGCACTGTTACTCATTTGGCACTACCCAGAGGTCCCGTGTAGATTGAAGATATGCTACAGATGCGAGTAACACTACTTCCACAACGCTCTACGATCCTAATAAGATCTAAAGTAAATTACACGGAAAACGAAGCTCCCGGAAGTATAAAATTATAATCAAACCAACAGTTATTTATGAATCAGAGATCTGGACTTTAACTAAAAAAAAAAAAGGAGATGTTGATAACCCGAATGAGGCAGATCTTAAGAGCTATATTTATACCTATCAGATAAGGTGATGTTTGGAGGGGGGTTTACAATCATGAAATTGCAAAATTGTTTGGAGAAAAGGATATCATATATAAAGTCAAAGAGAATCGTATATAAATACAAAGAGAATTCAACGGCTAGGACACATAGAGAGAATAGCAGAGGCACAAAGATTTTCAAGGTCAAGTGCCAGGGACAAAGAAAAAAGGGAAGGTCAAAAAAAGAGATGGATTGATGAAGTGAAAAAGGATCTGAAGAACCTAAAAATCACAAATTGGAAACCCAAAGCTTGAGGCAGACGACTGAAGATTCGTATTGTTAGGGTGGCCATGATCCAACACGGACCTGCAATTTAAGTCACTTAGTTAGTTAGCTACTGCGAACTTTTTCAATGAATCAGCATTGTTCATTGAAGTCAACCCAATTTGAAATAATAACATCACATTTCATGTCTCCTTTCATCAAATGTCTGACCATTGGTCCTGCAATTTATATTTACAATACCTTATTTAAACTGGATAATTCGACGATGAATAGTTGAGCAGGCATTGGAAAACTTGGAAAAGTTATAAAATGAGTGAATGCGTCACTGAAAAATATATATTTAAAATATATATGTAAATAAATATAATTTTATTTTTCCTTTTCAGCCTTTTCATGAAATCGAAACGGAGCGATACAATAAACTGGGACCAATTTATGGGTAAGTAGATTAGTTATGTCATACGTCCAGAAACAATATACAAGCTGACCAAAAACATGTAAAGCGAATTTTGGTAGATTGCAATTGCTGATTTGTGAAAATATGAACTATTTAAAAAAATGAAAACTCAATACTCTTAATATATGTTCATTGATTTTATTACGAAATAAAAAATAAAAAAATTCAATAATTATAAAAACATTGTAAATGTAAATTAGTAAAAATATTGTAAACGTCTTTCTAAATACAGGTGTCAGGGAATTATTGAATTAGTGGATACATTCTAAAATCAGGAAAAAAATAAATAGAATAAAAGAAGTAGAAATAAGATGTCTTTGATTCAGGACCTTGAACATAAAACTATAAAATTGTGGTTGTCAAATCCTCGATTGCTTCGATCCTCGATTAATACATTCAAAGATGTATTAATTATTAATTATTATTATTTCTATTAGTAGGTTGCTCCTAATTTTCATATAATAACGGCCGCATCTTGTTTTTGAGTAGAAAATAGTTCATAATAATTATTTTTATGCAGACTTTTAATCACAAATACAATTTGGATATTTCTGACATAAAATTTTAAAGTTATTTCTACTCAAAGCAAATAATTTTAATGTTCAAACTTCTTGGTATATCATTAATTCTTAGTATCTTAATTATTCAGCTTTTGATTTGAAAATAACCATGTTTGCAGCCACTTCGAAGCCAACAGCCCTCTTCTCTCTGTAGCGGATCCTACTCTTTTGAGAGACATTTTAGTGAAAGATTTTCCCACGTTCAACAGTCGGAGGGTAAGTTGAAAGATTCTTTTACTTCATGGTGCTCCAGCATCAAAAATATACAATTGACCTACATTTCTTTAATTCTCCTTTTTCGAATTTTATGACCTAGGTTAAATCAGGGATGCCCAGGACATAAAATAATTTGAGGTGTGATATTACATTAATGAAAATAATTGCCATTAAATTGATGAAAGAGTTACCATAGTTAATATTATTCATATTGTAATGTAATATATTAAAAGAAAACTGTATGACAATTTGAATAAGCGAGTCTTAATGACGTCATTTCATTAAGATGATATTTCATTAACTGTTTAATGCAGGGGTATCCAAACTACTGCCCGCCAGTGTCATCCATCCGGCCCGCGACAGCGAATAGCTTATTGTTGCTGTAATAAGTTGGATAAAAAAAAACACAGAATGATAATAACTCGGTTTTATTTACTTGCTAGGTGAAGCTTAATGACAAGCATAATACGCAGAAAATTTAACTTAAGCATAACAACTAACAAGTAATTGAAATGAATCCCACTAACATTATAAATTAGTGAGCATCCCGCGGTTACCCTCGGTAGTTATGCCTACCTATTTCCGCTTTTAACCACTAGATGTCGTCAAGTGTCACGATTGTATTGATACACACAACTGTGGCTGGCGACTGGTCTATAAATTATAGATAATGGCAGAAAAATTAAAACGGTTTTGGCCCTTGGTACTTACTGGAGTAAACAGTAACGCCCTAAGGCTGGAAAGTTTGGAGACCCCTGCTTTAATGGATTAAAATTGTGTTTCTCTGAAATATAAGAAATGTTACATTCTTTTCCAGATATTTTCAACAGGAGATAAAGTGATTGATAACATGCTTACCATCATCCGTGGTGAGGATTGGAAGCGTGTGAGGACCATCGTCACCCCCACTTTCACCACAGGCAAAATCAGAAGGGTGAGTATGATGTCCTGTGATAACTTTGCGATAGTGTCGTTGTAATCGGAGTTAATGGAAAGCTGACACCCAACTCGGATGACTGAAAACTCGGACTTAGAGAACATTTCCACCATTAAACAAATGCATGCAAAAGCATATATGGTTATAACTAATGTTCTGTTTGTTTTCCCAACTGAAATAAAACTGAAAAAATAGTCACCATTCTTTCCGATGGCATCCCATCAGCTGTTCACTACCTTTCATATGTTGGGTTGTTCCATATGAAATGACCTTTCGAGTACACGATATTTAAAAGATCACAAACACAAATCGTTTGAACATATTTAATCAAAAAAATTCTCCCTCAATCATAAATCCACTTTTGCCATCGATTAAAAGGCATTTTTATACTAGTTTCAAAAAACACACCTTTAATTTGGAGTCAATAAATTCAGTATAGACTGTCTATGATTAAGACAGTAAAGATGGCTTCATGATTGACAAAGAGAGAGTTCTTACAAAATGATTCTAAATACTTAAAGAAATGGCAGTCAGTAAGAAGCAAATGTATTGAATAGGGTGGATGAGGTAGAACCACAAGTTTCAACTCATTCAGTTTTTGATGAAAACTTGTGAAACGCGAGATCTTACATTATCATGGAGAAAAATAACGCCTTTTCGATTCTCCGATGTTGATTCTGATAGCAACAATTTCTGATGCACAATATCAATCTGATGATAGCAATACTGTGCATTAATTTTTTGTCCTATTCCTAGGAATCTGTAAAGGATAACTCCCCTTTGATCCCACGAAAACGTCAACATTGTCTTTGGATGTAAACTTGGTCTCGGTGCGCGTGTAGTCTTTTCATCTTTATCCAGCCACTTTGCTGAACGGTAACGATTATCACAAAAAATCCATTTTTTATCAAAAGTAATCATAAGGTAAAAAAAGGAAAAATTTCTTTACCGAAGATTCAGGGATGTGCAAATATGTAAGCGTTGAATTTCTGCTCATCTGTCAACTCATGCGAAATCCAGTTATAAAGGTTTTAACATTTTCAAGCCATTTCAAAACTTTTGATATGCTTACTCTAATATCAAAAGTGAATTCTCTAATAGTTATTGTTCGGTTAGCTTCAGCTTTTGGCTTTAGATTATCATTACAGAAGACGCTTTCAGGTAACGGGTTTCATTTTCTAAGCTTATATTTCTTGATTTAAGCTTCTCAAACTATCTTCTCACTGTGGAAACATTAGCTGTATCATTCCCATCCCAGACATTCATACATACTGCTTGGGCATTAGAATGCAAAACCCAGACTTCGAAGAAAGAGTAGAACACAGTGTATGTCGCTGCCCTTATTAAATAAGAAATATAAACAAATATTGAATATTTTTAATTGATATAGATGTAATTCTTTCAGACGTTCATACCATATTTGTATGCATGGAATAAATCTTTAAGTTTTTAGTGAGGTTAAGTTAAAAAAAATATAATTTGCGCCGTGATTTTATTTTTGTTGTAAATCAGTGTGTTTCATATTCCCCTTGTAAGCTTATCGGTGGCTTATGCTCATTCTAATTTAAACTGACTGTATTTTTAATGTATTTTCGTAATATGTAAATTTTAACTAGTTGGAAAATTTATTTTTTAATTATTGAGTCGATGAATAATTTTCAGATGCTGAATATATTTAAGGACTGCTCTGAAACATTAACGAACAATTTCATTGCTCTTAAAAAAGAAGGAAAATATATGGATGCTAAGAGGTTAGTTTATTATATTTTTTTCAACGACATATTTTTCTAATACTTTTGTGTCACTATAAAATAGTTTTAAATTATTTATTTCTAATAATAAATATTTCATTAATTTTTACAATGGATTGACATCTGCATTTCAAAGTAATTCTGAAAAATTATTCTCAGAATTTGAATTTCAATGATACAAGAGATTGAAAATTTTCGATTTGAAATTTTTTTTAATCATACCTTTTTTACTGTTTTTGTATCATAAATTCTTTGGAAATAGTTTCTATGATCTTACAATAGGAGTCAATGCTTCATTTAAAAATTTATATGTAAAACATTTCCACATTCCCATGATAAGAATAACAAATGTTTACAATTTTATTCCATTTAATAAACATTTTTACTAGAGTATTAGTGATACTTTTATCACGAAATATCTAACTTCGATGTTCCAGCAATTTTAAATAGTATGCGCATTTCAAATTTTCAAAATCTTACACTTTTGTTGCATATTAAAGTGGTATCACACTGAGAACCAGAAAGAACTTTTTATTATTATTATTATTATTTTATTTTACCGATTCCTAGTACTGCTTTATAAATTCAAGTTTTCTACTGAATAAGGATTCATTCTGAAGAAATCTTAAGTCGTGAAATTTGATAGAAGTCAAGTTGAAAGCAACTTGAAGAATGTGGGACGGAAGAATAAAGTTCTGATTAGCTGGCACTCGTCGTCTCGAATATGTAGTCTGCTGTGTGAATCCATTATTAGAATATATTTTATGTTTATACTAAAACGTTTTGGTATGCTGTAATTCTAATATCGATGATAATCATTTGCCCTCGCTTATTAAAAGATTTTAATGGCTGTTGCATAAACAATCTTATATTACAAATTGTGGACATTTGTGACCTTGTTATTATACACAATGTTCCTTATGAATTGGCATAAAAATTTTCTTTGGGTCTTTGAAAACCAAGAAATTGGTCTATCTCATCTCATCCAAATGTTGGCGCCCTGATGGCCAATTGGCTAGCGCTCTGACCTTTGGTACCACAAACTTAACGCTCGAATCCTGGCGGTTGCATGTATGTTTTTTGGTGGTTCGGAATCCACGTTAAACTGTAGGTCCCGGTCTAATTAGCCTAGCCTAAAGTGTGCACAAAATGACCGTAGAGCAATAAACCAAACCATCCAAGTGTCGACAACATTTTCGTGGATGTTTTTTGTACGGATGAAATGGAGAATTCACCATAAAAATAATATACTTTCAAATTCTTGAAAAAAACTAAATGAATTTTTCTTATAAGGGTAAAAATAGTAGCAGCAGATCAACGCGATCGTAAAACTCACAGCATATCACAGCATATTTTTGGCGAATGACAAAGCTTATTTATTCATAAAATACATGTTCTATGACCCTAAATTCGAACGAATAGTTAAAAAATATTTATGTATTTACATGGAACGTACTTTTTTTGCGTAGAATGTACGGTGCCTTCACGATGGACATCATCGCCAGTTCCGCCTTCTCCACCAAGATCAACTCTCACAACGATCCGGACAACGAACTCGTCAAAATGGCCAGGACTGTCTTCACACAGAGGTTGGGACTCAGGTTTCTCTTTTTCCGTAAGTATTCAAATTTCTCATGGTAGCAATTTCCGATTATCAATTCTGTGGGAGTTGTGTGAAATTTTGATAAATTGAGTAGAATGACAATGTCTGTACAAAAATAAAATACCAATTAGGAGTGTTAAGTTATTTTCTGAGAAATTACAATTGTTATTTTCTACGAATGTACAAATTAATACCTAATTTAGTATAAAAGTGATTAAAAGCAAATATCAAGAACAAACGTCACATGTAAAGTGAAGACATGCAAAACTCCAGTAGGCAATGCGGGCAGAACTAGACTACTATAAAAAGGACATTAGGAGATGACAACATCACATCCGCAAGAACATCATACGAGCCAGAAAGGGCCAACAACACAGACAATCCAATTGAAAGAGATGGGAGCATCAAACCCGCTGCGTGGTTATAGGAAAGAAGTTGGCACTAGAAATTGATTGAATAAATTCACGAAAGGAGATGACTGGAATACCCGATCTCCGCAGAATCACAGTTTAAGCAGATCATCAGCGAATGCTGGAGCCCATCAAACATCTCTTCAATTAAAAACCACAGCCAGGACTTCGATCTCATTAGTAACTACAGTGGAGGTCCAGAATGAGAGACTTATTTGAGAAATAGTTGTCAATTTTATTATAATTAGCTTTTTTTTCAAATTGACTTGGTCGCAGAATGGATCCGTAGTTCACATTGAGTAACGATAAATACACTTATTGAGTAACGATGGTTACTGCAGATTTACCATTATAACTATGAATTAAATTCATACCAAAACATTCAGAATTCATCTTCTTTGAATAATGTGTTTTATAGAAGAAAAAATAAATTATATTTAATAATTATGAGGAAATTATAATTATTTTTTGTCAAATTTCATTATTGAAAAAACCACCTATACAATTTAAATAGTGACTAATATATTATCAAATTCATCTTTTTTTTGCAAGTAAGTTGCTAATTATCCTCGTATGCAATTTATGTTTTTTAATTACGAAAAATGAGTTATTTTCCGATTTATTGAATCTGATTGTTTCATTTGCTTTTGTTTCTTACTTCACAGTTGTTGCTCCTCGCCTTATGACACTCCTGAGAATCAGCATATTTGGTGGGGATGCCACAGACTTCTTCAAAAACATCACGCTCCAAATAATTGAAGAAAGGAAAAGGACAGGACAGGTAAGGAAACAAATGCACGATTTCCACCCAAATGATTCTTATTGAAGATCTCAAGTTACGTTACTTTGTTTGTTATTCCTTTTTATTACAAACAAATTTTCAGCCCGACTCGTGGCTCAATGCGCCGCTGGTGAGCATTAGGGCTGAGGTGCAATCCGCTGGCGGCCTTGTTGTAGACACTGTTTCATAAAACGAGGAGCCTCGAGGGTGTTTGGGATGTTTAGCATCTTGCTTCGTGAGTCGGACTACCTGGTGGGAGTTTTCCGAGTTTTTTCCTTATACGATATGCAAATATGGCGTAGTTCTCCCTGAAAGTCCTCTCTGAAGGCACTGCCCTACTTCTTCAGTTACACGGAGCAGAAGTCAGACTTCTATCTACGGGTGCTCCATCAAAAATAGAACCTTCCCTCTTTCCATGGACCTTCCCTCTTTCCACGAGGGATACGACAATAACAATTAAAAAAAACGCGCTCCTATTTTAAGCATCAACTGTCTTTGCAAATTTGAATAATGAAAAGTGTGACTTCATTTTTTTTTCATAAATCTTTGATAAAACATAAAATGCTATGTTTATTTATTAACTGATATGACCTGGACTTGACTGGCTTCAGTGAGCAATATACATACATATATATATATATATATATATTATTTTAGTAAGTTTCCTTTAAAAAAAAAAGGAAAATATTGAACTTATTACATTTCATGGCAGTTGATCATTTTATATCTCTACGAAGTTATGGTAATGATGGACGCACAAAAAATATCTCTAATATGCATCTAAAGATTCAAAACAAATCAAACAAAATCCTGAAAATAATTAATAAATACATATAATTACAATTAACCAAAATTAAATTAATTATAAAAATGTATTTAACTAATGTAGACGAAGGAAAACAAAAGTTAAAAAGAGTATCACTGAAATGATTAGCATCCTATCTTATATTGACAAGGCTAGAAAATACCAACAGTCCTAATAGGGTTCCCATAAATAAATGCAGTACCAGTTTGAATTTTTTATTGCTTTCTTGGCAAGCGCCAACAGGCCACAAACCTTCTACTTGATTGGCTTCCTTTGGCAATTCCCTCTAATTTCTCTGTAATGTTAATATAAGGTTTTTATTTTTTTATTTTTTTGACGGATGTTTCCTAATATTGATCATCTTTAAGCAATTTGCATTTTTAACGGTTTTTTTAATGTAACTCCACTAGTTTTTGCAAAAATAAATAAAAAAACAACAACTATAAACGGATTTGAGCGTGGGAACTCTCGTGCCCTAAGCCAGAATCATACTTCTAGACCATCCAACTATGGTATGGATGTAAATAACAATGTTGCACAAGTTTAATGTTGTCTTCCTTTGTTTAATTCAGGTTCGAATCTTGGCGGTGGCATGGATGTTTGTTAGTGATTCGGAATCCCCGTTAAACTGTAGGTCCCGATCTAATTAGCCTAAAGTGTGCACAACATGACAGTAGAGTGACAAACCAAACCATCCTTTGTTTAAATTGGCGAACAATATCGTAAATTAAAATTTTCTTTAGGAAAATTGGAATCGTTCAGGTTTCTTATTTCCTCCTTTTAAAAATGTAGGCTGCGTTTTAATTTGTGCACCTTGGAAGGTTTCACGAAAGAAAAGAAAAAACACCAGGGACTCGACCGGGATTTGAACCCAAAACCTCTCACACCCGAAGCAAGAATCGTACTGTTAGACCATCGAGCCGATAATGGATATTTACTGTTTACTTTTAGAGTACCATCAAAAAGCATATAAACTTGAACTGCACTGTGAACTGTGTAACTGAACTGCAATGTAAACGTGAACTGCAATGTAACTGAAATATGATATGTATAATGGAACTGAATCGATATCTTAATTGAGAAATTATGCTTATTTTACAAAAAATCTCTCTAGGTAAGAAATGATTTCTTGCAACTT
The DNA here is from genome assembly GCA_021605075.1 of Caerostris darwini. Lineage (NCBI taxonomy): Eukaryota > Metazoa > Arthropoda > Arachnida > Araneae > Araneidae > Caerostris > Caerostris darwini. Next base: position 549,734 of record BPLQ01007760.1, read on the forward strand.
TTGATGGACACTGCTAAAGAAGTTTCAGGAAATCAGAATTCGGATGTGCCTGAAAAGGACAAAGGAGACATCGCGTCCAATTACGCTGAGAGTGACGCTGGACATCAAATCTTCAAAACTGTCACCTCTAAAAGTAAGGTTTGATTTATTAGCAGAGTGATTTTAAAGCACTATAAAGACCATTGTTAACAGAATAACAATGACTGCTTTTTAAGTGAGCAGCATTTTGTCATTATTATTTTTTCTATTTATACAAACAAAGATATTCTAATTTAATATGCCACTAATCACCACTATGTGTAATAATTCTCATTTCTATAAAGCTGATTAAAATCATTGGCTTCTATTGTCATTTTGGAGCTTTCTCTGGACTGTTTCACACATTTTAGAAAGTGCAACTTCCTTATACAGAAATGGAAAAAAGTGCAACAACGGGCGAAAAATTGCCCTAATGTGGATAACTGTTACATTTTAAACAATGAAATTTTTTTATGACTTAAACGTAATGCTATCGAATAATAAATTAAAATATATTGGTAAAAAAAACTGGCTTTTTTCTTGGATTATGTAAAAATTATCAAAGTTTGCGAATGGCAGCTTGGGAAAAAAAAAATCAAAGTCATCTGTTGATTACATCATCTGAAAGAATAAATACGGTTGAGGTTGATGGTCGACCAGAGGGCTCTTCGTCTTCAACGCGTTCTCTGCCTTCTTTGAACTGTTTATACCACTTCTAAACATTGCTTTCCGATATAGGAATGCTCACCGAATGCCTTCTGCAGCATTCTACACGTTTCCGCAAACAAAATTGAATGCAAATTCTTTGCTCAATTATTTCAGACACTTCAAAACTCGCCGGAATCAGTTTTAGCGACTCACAATCGTAACTCGAACACTAATGAATATTTTGACGTCAAATTTCTAACAGATGTCAAGGACAGTGCCAGCAACCTAAAAAAAAAGAAAGAAAAAAATTGAAATTCCATAAGCCCCGGGAATTTTAAATTGAAAATTGGTCGTGCTTTTTGGACACAGTAGTGTATATATATATAATATATATTGTTCTACATCTATGAAGGAAAATAATTGTACATTCTAACTCTCTTACCTTACAGAACTCTCACTGGACGAACTGGTAGCCCAGTGCGTGATTTTCTTCTTGGCTGGATACGACACAACAGCTTCCACCTTGTCCTTCGCTTCGTACCAACTAGCTTTGAACCAAAGCGTGCAGGACAGATTGCGCGAAGAAGTGGACCAAGTCATCCAAGAGAATAACGTTAGTTTGCTTGCTTTCTTTTTTAAATTTGATAGCGAGAATTTAATTTAATTTTTATTTTTTTATTGATTGTCCGTTGACAGACTGTTCGTTGGTGTAGTACCGCAGAAAGCTGTAAACTTTGAGAACCTCAGACATTTAAAAAAGATCACATGTTTCACACATGCAGCATATTATAAAATATGACCCGAACACTATCTTTTGGATTACACATACAGGAAAAAATGAAAGAAAAATGTGTTTAGGTGTGTTCTACTTCTTCAATGGCGCAGCAGCCTCATGGTAGGCCATGGCTGTCTGCTTATTGGCAGATTCCGAAACATGAGCTATATTTTTTTATGGGGTAATGTTGTCAACCCAACGCTCTATAGACATATTAGACCGGGACCTACGGTTTGAATGGGATTCTGAACCACTACAAACATCCATGGTACTCGAAGGGACACGAATTCGAAGCATGTGGCACCGAGAGCCAGAGCGTTAACATAGGTGTGTTAGACACTACAATTCAAAAATTATTGTTACAAGTATTTATCGTATCATAATGAAATCGCCCTCAATCTACATATACGAGGGAGATTTTATAGGTACTTAAAAAATACACAGATAGCTAGTATCAAAGCAAGTTTATTTCAGATGAGTATTATCTTTTTGATTGACTGCTGTCAAACTTCCCGTCATATTCGTTGGATGCCTCTATTTTTAAGATCGATTCAAGCAAAATGTCAAAAGCAAGATGAGTGTAACGTTTGTTCACAGTAGGAAAACAAATGCAATCTTGTTGTCAATTCTATTGTTGCTGAAACCATTTTATTAACAAGATTTAGCCAGTGAATTCTTTCTCTTTCCAAATATGAAAAAAATGGTTCGCTGGAAGAAGATTCACGTCTAACGAGTAACCAATGCGTATTTTAAGAACCTTCCAAAATCCTATATTTTGGAATGGCTTGAAGAAACTAGAGAAACGTTGGGCAAAGTGCATCGAGCTGAAAGGTGACTATGTTGAAAAATAAAAACGCGTCAACTAAAAAAAATTTATTTTCTATTCTTTTACAAGTACTTATTGATCTGCCTTCCTATTTAACAATTTTGTAAGATGCTACAATTTGTGGTAGAAAGCCAAGCGTATTTAATAGATAAATTAATCGTCATCATTCTTTTTACTTCATTTTATTAAATTTTTTAAGGATTTTAAAAAGTTTCTGTCCAGCTCTGGGAGATGACGGCAGACCAAAAAAAAAAAAAAAAAAAGCACTCGTCCATGAACTATGAAAATCGTAAAGCTTCTGACAGTTACAGTGGATGAAATAAGAAAAAAAGATCATAAAAGTGTTATTAATGTATTAATATTTTGAAGAGTCTAAGAAATGAACTGGGACCTGATGGCCGAATGACTAGACCTCTTGCTCTCGGTGACATAGGTTTAGGGTTCGAGTCCCAGCGGTGCCATGGATGTTTGTAGTGGTTCGGAATCCACTTTAAACCTTAGGTCCCGGTCTAACCTGCCTGTTAGGCGTAAGACCGAAAACCTTACCGCAAAAAGAAAAACATCTCCTGTCTCAAAACTTACCAGCAAACACACGGCCTTGCCCTACCATGGTGCTGTTGCATCAAGGAAGAATCAGAGAATGTTCATACTTTTCGTTAAGGCAGCGATTAATTATAGATGAACGTTGGTAGCAGATAGTGCAGAATTCAAGGTTGTTAAGGGTGAATGAAACAATTGAATCTATTAATTATAGGTCGAGAAATAAAAAAAAATCGACACGTGCATATATTGACAATGGTGATAGACTGAATAACACGCGATAAAATATTTTAGCAATCTTTATTCTTATGTATGACTTCATACTCCTATACGAAGATAACATTCTTTTATGTACTTAATCTCTCATTTTTTCAATTTGACTAAAATATTTTACAAACACCATGCATAAATTCAATAATATTCTAATTGCTAATAGTTATTAATAATATTTCCTGAATAGAGCAAAAAAAAAACAGCCGTATGAAAGTATTATAGAAAATATTTTCTAAGATAAAACAATTTCAACTTTTTAGAATTAAAAAAAATATTGATATAATTTCAGGAGAATAAAAATAAAAACAATTTATATTTTTTGTAATCGCTTCGAAATTTCTTTACTTATATTAATTTCTTAGGATAAATATCTTCTGTAATTATTTTTGTTCTTCTAAATTTTCATGTTGTGTTAAATTTATTCAAATACTATGGTAAGAAAAGGTTGTTGTTTTTATTCCTCAGAACTGAAATACTCTATTACACAGTTGATTAGATCAAACATTTCAAATTTCTTTATGACTATTTCATAGAAATTCTATACAGTGTCTAGAGAATTAGAACGTCTAAGAAAATGATAACTGCAATTTGGTGCAATCTTCCATTTATCATGAAGATCTTTAACACAACTCCTAAATTTTTCAACAATTATTTTTAGGGCCAACTGACTTATGAAGCTGTGCAGAGCATGAAATATCTTGACAATGTTATCGCTGAAACTTTACGAATGTACCCACCACTAATCAGGTAATATTTATTTGTTTACTAAGGATTTGTTTATCAATTTAGATATTATGATAGAACAATATTTGTCATCTTTTAATCAAAGTAAATTCAAATTTTTTAATGCTCTTTTAACTATCCCAACAATTTTTGTTAATACTGCGAACCTGTTATTAAAAAGAATAACAAATAACTATTACAGTGGACAATTTCGGTATATCATTGTGTACATTATATCTCTAAATTTTATATATAATTACATTAAACATTTTTTATCTTTTTCAAAATTAATATAAAATGTTCATAAAATTTATAATGAATATTTATATAAATTTAACATTTTAATTCTTAATTTTATTCTAATCTTTTATTCTGCCGTCCTCTAAAGACTCATCTTACATTTATCTATGCAAATCTTCATTTTTATATAAAATACTAAAAATATCGAATTGATGATATTATTTTTATATATAAACACATTATTGTATTTAACATAATTATTGTATAAACACATTATTTGATTTTAATCTACTCAATAATATTAATATCACAGTAGATTAATATTGACTTTCAATTTGCCATAAGCTTTCAAAACTTTTGAATTCCTTGCATGAACTAATAGCAAAATTCCATTTTCATTAAGAATCTAATAATAATACAACAAATTACACGTATAATTTAAAATATTTTGTTAGCTTTCAGAATTTTTGTTTTATTATCGTGCTTGTGATTAATTAGGTAGATTCCTTTACAATTTTTGTTTTAAAAATTTTATAGGACTTATGATAACCGGATTGTTACTATGAAATACTCTATCTGATCCGCTTTTCCCTAATTTCTTTTGTACGCATATTCTTTGAATGAAACGCACAAAATAAACTATAAACATTTGTGTTTGTATGCTGCATTAAAAAATTTTAATTGCGATGCATAAAATACATTAGCAATAAATAATTCAGTTATGGAATATTCTTACACAGGCAAAACTACAAAAATTCCGAATTAAAGAAATTGAAACCTATAATTGCTTAATTAAATGTATCTTAATATTAGTTTTCGGATCTTTCCATTGTTGTCCATTATAGCATAACCGGATCACAAGAATTTAACTGTTTCTGAAGATTGCACATTGCAATCATGTTTTTGAAAAGCAATTTGAATTGTGAGTGGGTCTCACATCGTTAATGATGTTAAATAAAAGTTTTTAAGGTTTTTTTAATACGATGTTCAAATTTTTGATAGATAGATCGCCCTTCGCCCCTCTGGAAGACATTTTGTTCCCCTTACTTAAAAAACATTGTTTTTCTGCCACGATTAAGTTATCACCAGATTAGGGAGTCGTCTACCATATATTGATAAAAGAAGTGTACGACGATTGTAAAAAAAAAACTTCATTTAAAATATATTCTTAAATCAAATTTAATTAATTAACCTTACAATAGTGGACAAAGTGTTTTTCCCCATTTCACTTGAATCTCATAAACTAACTTCTTTATCATATTTGAGTAATATTCTTTTATTATATATCAATTGGTTTGAGAGTTTTTGAAAATTTCAAATATTTTATTAATGTTTAGGTTTAACAGATTTTTACTATTATACTATAACATAACTCAAGTGATAAGAATAATAATACTATAACTCTACCAATTGATATTTTTCAATATTTACCAATCTTTTTACCATTTAATCAATCAATTCAAGGGAAAGCATGACTGGTTAATAATTTTGTTAAAAGGTACACATCTTAACGAGTTTCCTGTTAAGCAATTTTTAGAGCTAATATAGTTTTTTAAACACCAGTGACTTACTGTAACTTACAAATTTGAATTGTTTAGAGAAAATCATATAATATAATACTAATTAAAAATAAAAATTAATAACTACTATCCAAAATGGCGCCGTATACTTAAAAAGATGAAAACTCTTTTGTAATGCATAACTTTTGATCATCATTGTATATTTATAAAAAACAATAACCCTTTTTTGTGGTACATCGGTGAGTCTAATATTCTACTTACCTATGCCCGTGAACAAACACGACGTGCGATGTAGGGAGGGCATTACCTTACGTGTGGACTTTGAAGGTTACAGACCAACATTTGCATATTATATGGGAGAAAACCTAGAAATCTACCACCAGGCAACTTGAGTGTTCTTATACATATAATCACAGTTGTTCTCAATGCCTTGGCAAAATTTAAACTTATAATTCCTTCCATGATCAAAACTAAATTAAAAATTACAGATCTAACTATTGACAAACAAAATAATCACTACACTCACAAGGTTAAAAATGAAACATCACAAAAATATAAACATTTCTACTGATGGCGTTAAAAATACCAAGCAGGTGAACATGTCCAAACATGCGGCAACTGTCCTGATGTCGAACTTACTCCTCATCATGTCTTTGATTGCTCAGCTGTTGCAGCCTCCGTGCATTATTTAGACCACCCCTCGGAAGAGGATTTATACTCCGAGCTGGTAATCAACATAGCCAATATTATTCGGGAGCACCACGATATTTGATTGGCTTGTACTCTTCAGGGGATACGACAACAACAAGACAACAGTTGCCCTCTAGTTTATGAAGGAAGTGACTACAACGGACCTAATCGAATTTGAACTTAATCCCTTATGCACACTAACTGGTCAAATTACCAATGGGTCGTGGGTCTGACAGAATAATTTCTTTGTGCACAAAATATTTATTTCATGGATTTTGTTGCAGATTGGAACGCTGTGCAGATACCGATTTTACGCTGGGAGACACCGGGCTCACCATAAATAAGGGCACGATCATCACCATTCCTATTTACGCCATGCACAGAGATCCCAAGCTATTCCCAGAACCGGAACAGTTTGATCCTGACAGGTGAGAGGTGTCTTTGTTTATTGAAAATAAGCTTAATTTAATGCCGTTTTATATAATTCAGTTGCTATTGAAGTAGCTATGAGAAAAACTGCTTAACTTATATCTCTTCTAATTCATTTACAGATGAAGACTAAATGTGTGATGGAATTTCAAAATAAATGCATTAATAGTAATGTAGCAATAAAGAGATAATATATGTGAAAGTTAAAAAAAATGAATGCAATGTGTATTGATAATATGCAGCAATAAAATATATTATAAACAATCAGTTAAATTATTGTAATAATCAGTTAAGTTACCAACTGTGGGGAAAGATAAAGATTTCCGTATGGATATCATCACAAAAAACGAAACAAAGCGCAAATTTCGGACTCAATCAGCGGTCCGAAAAAAAACACACCTGAAAATATCTTTCTCTCCTATTACGCCGTTCTGTTTGAATACGTAAAATTGGTCACTTGGAAATTTTATACACGGTAGGTGGTCGAATTGGGGTCTGATGGCAGAGTGAGTAATGCTCTGGCACTCTGTGCAATAGGTTTCGGCTTCGAGGTGGTGTCATGGAAGCTTGTAGTGGTTCGGAATCCACTTTAAACCGTAGGTCCCGGTCTAATATGACTGCAGGGCATAAGGCTGACAACCACACCCCGTAAAAAGAAAACATTTCAGAATTTGCCAGTAGGCAGACGGCCGCTGTGAGCTGTGCCATTGAAGAAGAAGAAGAAGGTGGTAAAATTATACTTCTACATTGTTAATTTTCTTAAGAAATTTGTAGAAATTCTACAAAATAATTCTATATAAATAATTATATACTAGGAATATTCTGGGAATATTTATTCCCTCTGTGATGCTCAGTCCACTACATATCTGCCATTCTCTTGGAAAATGACTGAAGATCAAATGTTGGTATTTGAAAATAACTACATTAAATATGAAGGTTTCCAAATAAATACTATAATTCCAATACTTTTTATCGGAAATTATGCACTTTTTACAAATATTAACGAAGTGCAGAACCTTTTTGGTTACAGAAACTCCGACGTTTTCCCGTTGCTTAGCTTATTTTCAGGTTAAGAAGATCCATACCATAAATCCACGTTTCTACGTATTCCAGATTCACTGTCGAGGAAAGAGCAAAGCGCGATCCATACTCGTACCTGCCCTTCGGTGCTGGGCCCAGGAACTGCGTAGGAATGAGATTCGCCCTGATGGAGGTCAAAGTCTGTCTCGCATATGTCATCGCACATTTCAAAATTAACAAGTGCCCGAAGACAATGGTAAGAGTTTTCTTTCTCAATGTTTGTTTGAACTTTATAATCCAATCCATTTGTTTTGTAAGCAAGGGTGAGTTTTTCAAAAAATATTTTTTGAATTGCATAATTAAAAAAAAATGTTAGAATGTCTTGTAGATGGTATAGGACAGAACGGACAACAGTGTCAGTACGGCTGCCACTGTTCATCTTTGCACAACAGTTTCTGTACATAGACATACAGTATTCCTACATGCGTTGTACGAGCACTTCTGTTAAAAGATGCGGACAGTGTACAATTTAGCCTTACAAGGAAGGCTAAATTGTACACATATGAGCAAGATTGGATGTCTCTGTGATAGTCCCGATTAATCGTTACGCCATCATTGTTTACCTTCCGATTCCAAAGTGCTACAGCCTTTTTAATGTCATCCATAATATCTTCCACTATATGAGGTGTTGTCTCAATCACGGCACCTGTGAAACTACTGCCCAGCAAATCAAGAGTTGTCTGGAGTGATGTCATTGTCGATCATCATATCTGTATGCAGAATGAAATAGGGATCACTGCTTAATACTAAGTATTCATAGTCTTGGAGAAGATGACTAGAAGATTTCTTTGTGGAAGTACCAGGACCCTCATCATTTGCTTTACAGAAGCACACCATTATCCCAAGTGTGAGGATGTTGGGTTTTATGTCTTACTGAAGCAGATCGTGCTTCTATTCGTCTTGCGTACAACATGAACAACTAACTCAACTGTATGACGATATTACGCGGTTGTTTGCATTTTGTTTATGGCCAGCCAACCAGATGACAATTTCCAAGATAATGCCAAGCCTTTCGGAGTTCCATGGTTTTGTTGATACTCTTTCTTTTACAATATGGTCAACCAACATTATAGGACATGTTAAATAATCAGATTCCCAAAGTATCCCAGGTTTGAAGCAGCAAATGAGAAAATATCGCATTATAAGATTATGAATCTTTATCTCTTCTTACATAGACGTATATCGTCTAGTGAAAAGGTTTCACCCATTACTGATTTGAACATTCAGTTAGCAAGTGTTAGTCATCAATGGGTCTTGCGGAATTATGTTTTTAATTATTTCATTCAGAGTGTATGGGCTTTACTAAATTACGTTTTTAATAGCTTGCTTATAATAAACAACATGAAGAAAATATTGGGTTTCCTGATCTCAAATTTTGTCGATTCTAGATAACAATTCTGTAGCAAAAGTTCTCTGTTATGATTTATATCATTTCTTACTTACAGTGTGCGAGAGCATGTTTGAACAATTATATAATTTTTTTGACGAAAATGAGCCAAATCTAGTACTTTTGATTTACGCATATACCAAATATGAAAGAAACTTGATTAATGCTTATGTGCATGCCCAAAATTGACAATTTTCAAAATTCTCCCTAGAAAAAAGTTGAGCTGCATTTTTACTACACCTTAACTGTGTACAGAGGGTATTTATTTAATTCCTCATTTCAAACATGGGAAAATAATAAAAATACCTTTACTACAGGTTTTTTTTCTTTCCAGGTTCCATTGGAATTTAACTTGGGTCAGCAAGGATTAATTCAGCCAAAAGAAATCTTACTTGACATGGAAATCAGAGAAGACTGTCCATTGAGTAAATGAAGTAAAAAATGTATCACAATTTCTGAAAAAGAAAGGAACTTTACTTAGATTTTATAAGAATGTATTAAAATTTGTGTTTTTTACATATGCATACCTCTGACTGTGATATGAATGTTTTGAATAAATTTTTAATTTTATTTTGAACTACATTTTATTGTGAACTCATTACAAATACATTTCAAAACTGGATGCTTAATCTTTGTTACGTGTATCTATAAATATTAGCTATGATTCATTTTTCAACTTGAATGAATTGTAGTAACTTTATTAAGAATATCACACCTAAAACCAAAACAAATTCTTTTATCAAACTTTATTGTATATAACGCTGGTCTTACTTGTATATATCTAAGTACTAATTTTATTATATACTTACACTAGTCGGTGAAATAAATGAACTAATCGGGCCTGATGGCCGAATAACAAACGCTTGGTGCCACAGCTGTTGAGCCAATGAAGAAAAAAAATATAGAAATGCGGCAAATGTAGTACTTTCAATTTATACATATTCCAAAAATTAAAATTCATAATTTTATTTTCAAAACCAAATCAAAATATAATAGTTTATTCATTACATGCAAATACTGATAAATAGTAATGTTTCTATATAAATAAGAAATACTTGAAACTTGTACTATAATCATTAGCATATTTCAATATGCTTAAACACATTTAATTTTACTTAAAAAAAGGAATTGAAAATTTTGTCATTCCCTTTGGCATCTTCACGATAGTTTAAAAACGTGTAATTTTTACGTGATAAATTAAACCTTTCAAATTTAAAACGGTTAGGAGATCTATATTTTAATGTATTATGCATTGATTTTTAAAAAAATGCTCTATTTACAAATTATTGGTTATAGAAATAAAATATGAGCAAAAATTGGATAGCATGCTTTGATTGCGTTGCATCGACTTCTAGCAATACGCAGAACATTTTGGTACTTTTTTGAAGGCGACAAAACTTGGCATGATATACTTAATAACATATGCTTGCATATACTTGACATATACTTGCCACGAGTTGTGAATAAAGTAAAGAAGATTCAGTTCAAGATTTATATGGACTAATTAGAAGATTCAGTACAAGATTTATATGGACTAATTAGAAGATTCAGTACAAGATTTATATGGACTAATTAGAAGATTCAGTACAAGATTTATATAGATTAATTAGAAGATTCAGTATAAGATTTATATGGATATTCTCTTGATATTCTAGAAGATGACTATTTAATACAAATCTACAAACTATAATAATCTATCCTTGAAAATCAGCAATAATATTTTCAAACTTTGAACTGGCTGAGTTTATAAAAACATTTACTTTATAAATGAGAATAAAGCAATCAGTTTGCTTCTGACAGGAATATCTTCATAAACTGAATGCTGTGCTTAAATTTACAAAAAAAAGTGGTTAAGGATCAACAAGGTTAAGCTTCTATGAACTTATATTCTGCAAATCTCTAAAATGACTCATCCTGAAGCAACAGCAAAAAAAAAAAGTTCTTGAAACTTAACTTATTCCTGATGCCGATGTCTCTAATTTTTTTAAAATCTCGCATGACTTTGTACTTTCCGATAATCATATGAGCTTTCAATAAAACCCAAATAATAAGGACGTTAATCGATGTTTTGAAATTATCAATAAAAACACGCTCAACCTTTTGAATTGAAAAAAAGTAACATATTTATAAATGGCTAGTTGCAAATTGCTTTTAAAGTGCAATTTCATTGAAATCGACAAAACTGTTAACTGAAAATGAAGAAATAGAAAATTGTGATTTCAAGGAAATTTTGCATCGATGCTTAGCTCATATGTAAGTAAATTTAACATTCTCTCTTTAAATTTGATGTTATTTTTTCACGTATATTTGCTAATGTTATAGGGTATGTATTCTGTGGGATTAGGATATAATGTAAAATATATATATATATATATGTATATATATATATTAATATTCAACCAATAGCAAGTTAATATTTTAACAATGCTATCCATAACATTGCATTAAATTTTATTGTTAGAATAAACATTGTTACACATTGTTACATTATGCACTTTTAGGATACATCCATTGTTTTTGGAACTCTCTGTTGCTTCTCATAATTTGTTCGTGGCCATTTGAGCAAACAGCGATATTTTTGATTGCGATTATATATATATTGATTTTTTCTGTAAAAAAGCGGAAAACTTGTGCGATATTGTGACTTTATCATTTCTTCTGAGAGAGAAAAAGGTGCACTGATTTGTTTTGGATATTTGAAACGGATTAAAGATGATTATTGAAGAAGGCAAACATTGGTTGGGGAAAGCGAGTTTCACTGTCTTGTCAGTTATGTTTCTCATGGATTGGTTTGAGTTGAACTTTTTTGACATCACTGGTGTGGTCTTGTTGATTGGATTTGTTGGCAAGAAGTTGAAGGATTCTGGCTATGACTGGACTGACTACAATTGGAATCAGAAAGATCCTTTGGAAGTTGAGTTGCTTGGATACGGATTCATGTTGCTGATCGTATACTTTCACTTCTTCATGGTTTTTATTCGTCTGCAACCAATTTATACCCTTTTAATAACTGGGATTATTGCAGATACTATCAAAACCCACTTAAACTCGCGGGATGACATTAAAGCATTCTTCCATCGTTAAGATTAATGATGATGATTAAATGATCTGTGAACAGCTCCTGAAACAATATAAAAAAATCGAACTGCATTTACAAAATGGATGAAAAAATATTAAATTAATTAAATTTTTCAATTTCAAATACCAACCAGATAAGAAGAAATAATTTATATTGGTCAAAAGAAAATATTCCTCTATTTCTACTTCTACGTCTCTACTTCATTGCTTCTATCATCAAAAAGAGGACTAGGGCTCCTGGCGATACCTCTCTAAAAAGGCGCATCGAGATTTCTACCTCCGGGGTGATGTGGAAACGAAATCATTAACTGGATACTCAAACTGAATTTACTAGTGGGATATTGAATGGTGATTACTGAATCGAAATTGTTTTTTTTTTTACTTCGGAATGCGTAAAAATTATTTTCATTAATATGACTAATTTATAGATTTAACAATGTTCTATAATCAAAAAGCAATGCATCCGAAAATCTGTGTTGTGTTATTTTTATCTTTACTTTCTTTCGAAGAATTTTACTTAGAATAATTTTGGATTCCCTTAAAAGTCACTAAGTTAATATCAGAAAATATTTTGATCTTTATTTGAGGAGGAAAGCAAATTAATTGATATTCGTGCCAAAGATATAAAGAAAAACTTCATAAGAAAGACTTTTAACATGATATGATTGAGATAAATCAGAAAGTTATTTTGAATACAATTTTAGCTCCATCATCATCAATCCCGCAACAGCCCCAGGGTGGGCCAATGTCGTCTGCTTGCTGGCAGATTTCTAGACGTAGATGATTATTTTTATGGGATAGGGTTGTCAGCCCTACGCCCAACGCTCTAGACTGGGACCTACGGTTTAACGTGGATTCCGAACCACCACAAACATCTATGATACCGCCGGGACTCGAACCCGAAACCTGTAACACCGAGTGCCAGTCACTCGGCCATTTAAGCCCCAATTTTAGCTTCACTCTTAGAAAAGATTTTTTTGAGGGGACGAAGCATATTATATATGACAATCTAATGCCTCACATATTCCAAAATCAGAAGAAACTTAATTAATGGCTAACCGGGCCACGATTTGGCGATTTTAGAAATGGTGCTAAAGATGTTATCTTTCTTTATAGCAAATCCGACATCAAATGCAGCTTGACAAGGTTTTTAAATTTAAGTGTGAGCCGTTTAATAGTTTTAGAATTCTTTTGGCTGGTAAATATATTTTGTTTTACTTTTGTGTAACGTAGTACAATATCATTTTTGTGAGTTACAATGAACGTCGCTATAACCAGTCGTGTTAGATAAACACTTAACTTAAATTTCATTTTACTTTATACAGCATATAAATATATGAAAATTCAATTAAAATTGCTAGATCCGGCAATAGATATAACTCAAAAATTAATTTGGACCAGACTACTGCAAATGAGGAAAACTAATTTCGACCGCAAAGAGTTGGCATTTTATTTAAATTGGCCTTAACAACAGAAGGATTTGATGTGTATGAGCAATAAGGCCAACTTTCGCAATATTCTAACGTTTTTTGTTTTTTTTTCCCATGAGCATGAAAAATATTTCAACAATTGGTTAATTTTGAATACCTTCTGTAGAGTCAACATTGAAGAAATTTTTCTTCAAAAATATTATTGTCTGAGATGCCGATGTTATGTATTTGATGTATAAAATATACTTTTTTTTAGATATTTACACATGCAACACCATGTCACATTTGCTAATCGTTCAACTCAGGAGACCAGGACAAATTGTAAAAACTGACAAAAAAAAAACTGAAATAAACTGACCATCCGCAATGCAACGCCAAGAATGAGAGATATTGAAGAAAAATTTATTTCAAAAATTACTAATAGTGTCAATATTAATTGATTTTAAATACAACCTTCTTTGAGGTGAGAAAGACGAAAAAATCAGTAATGAATGTTGTCTCCACGGCTACCAATAATCACGGCATGAAAGAGACTTTGGCTATATTGTTGGAGAATGGCAGCCTATGATGCCCCACACATAGCCAAGGTTCATCTAGCTTACCCTCGAGTGCAGCATGCGTGACTAGGCGTTGTGTAATCAGTGACCAGATATGATAGAAGAGCGATAGATCTGGAGAACTGACAGGCCAGAGTAACAATGTAATATGGAGGGCTATTAAGAAAGTTTGAACATCAGGTGCAACGTGTAGTCTCACATTGTCCTGTTGAAACCTGACTGCGGGAAAGCCCTGGAGGTAAGGAAGAAGAGGCTGTAAAACTTCAGAAATATAGCATCAGCTGTTAAGTATACCAATAAAGCTTACTGGGGATGCGGGAGTGTAATTCAATACCATCCCACACCGGGTACATAACCAGTATGGCGATGCATAACGCAACAGTTGAGTAGTCTCACTCCAAGGAGTCTCCGAACTCTAATCCGATCATCGTGGTACTTCAGGGTTCCGTCTTCAGGGTCCGAAAGAATGTTCCGTCTGAAAACTCAATGACATTCCATTTGGATGTCCATCTCTGGCACCTTTGTAAACTCAAATGCCTGTAGTTTAAAGTTAAAGGCAAGCGAAGCAATGGATGCCTAGCGAACAGGACGTTCGAATTGTTCGTGCAAACATCGATTGTACTATTACAAACTGTATTTATTGTCATATGGTTGCGAATGCAGGAGTATGCTCCATTACTGTCATGCGCACAATATGTCTGTCTTCCCATGAAGTGCAGCTGCAATAGCTTCTGTCCGACACCAATTCCATATTCATACGATCGCCTACAAAGGCAAAGGTAGTGTGTTTAAAGAGTTTCTAAGCGAAAGATGTCTCTGCGCCTCTGTTTCATAATTAAGAATTAAAATTAAAATTTATTCCAAAAGACTACTACACGTATGAGAAATAAAAAGAAATAATTAAGAATGAGTACCATACTCAGTGAAAAATTTTAAAGTTAAAACTTTAAACAAGCAATATTAAAATGTTTTTTTTTTTAAGTCAATTCCTACTTTTTTTTCACTATATTGCAGAAAATCCTTTATAAATAATTTTCATTCATTTTTTTAAGTTTATCTGGCGCCATCTATTGGTAGGATATATGCAACTTAAATCCAATAAAAACTAAAATTAATTAATTAAATTTAATTAATGAATTAATATTTGAAAAAACTGTATTAACATCAAGTGTCATACACTACAAGTTCGAAAAAAAATGTCTTTGAACTTGAGTGGATGAATAGAAAGTATTCTACACTCATGTCCATAAATTAAGGATAATGAAGTTCAGGCAAAGAAAGAGACAGAAGCAAAACCAATTTGACTTATTTGTAAAGTCTATTTATTAAACAAAAGGTAAAGAGCAAAAAAGCTGCTATATGTTTGACATAATTAATAAAAATTGCGATTTTTACTCCCTGGAGCAAATTTCAAAAAAGAACCTATTTACAAAAAACAGTATAACATGGTTAGTATGATGGTTAATATGGAGTATGTCTCCCGGACGATGCAATACAGGCCTTACAACGATTAGGCATGCTGAGTATCAAATTATCAATCTGATCTTGGGGAATATTACACCACTCATCAAGCAATGCCCTCCGAAGTTCCGGTTGACAGGTGGGAGGGGGTTGACGGGCTGCAATTCGTCGGCAAGGATATCCCACACATGCTCTTTTGGATTCAAGTCCGGTGAGTATGCTGGCCAATCCATACGGGTGATATCCTCCAATTGAAGGCATTCGTCTACAATGTTTGCACGGTGAGGACGGGCGTTGTCATCCATAAACAGAAATTCAGCCCCCATGGCGCCCCGAAACAAACGTACATGTTGTTCCAGAATGACATCCCGATAGATGTGGCCTGTCATCGTTATACTCTGAACATGCAGGTCAGTTCTGGAACCAAGAATAATTCCTCCCCAAACGAGCCATCCTGCACCACCGTAACGGTGTCGTTCAATGGTGTTCTCTTGGTGGTAACGGGTACCTGGCGCTCTCCATATGAAAGTCCGGCGAGAATCAGACTGCAAACTAAACCTGAACTCGTCGGAAAACATCACAAGACCACGGTTGCGGTGTCCACAATGCATGCTCTCTACTCCAGGTTAATCGCAGGCGACAGTGAGTTGCGGTAAGTGGAACACATCTGACAGGCCAATGTGCCCTAAGCGTTTGTACACGGTCTGCCTTGAAACTGTCGTACCGGTAGCTGAAGAGAGCTGACGAGACAGGTCTGATGTTGTGCTCCATCTGTTTCTTTTGGCAGTAACTGCTAAATACCGGTCCTCATTCGGCGTTGTAACTCGGGGGCGACCTGTGCTGTAACATCTACTCACATTACCATCATCTTGGAGTCGTTGCCAAAGCCTGGAGATGACACTCTGGGCGATTCCAAGTTCCTCGGATACTTCCAGCTGGGTACGTCCACATTCCAGTCGTCCGATAATTCTACCACGTAAATAATCATCCAAATGCTTCCTTTGTGCCATAACTATGCGGTTATTGCACTGAAAGGCTTTTAAAGCGCTTGTGAACAATTTTACTTCTTTGCCACCATTCCTTATATACCCCTCTCTTACACTCTCGTCATTGTGACGTACTATCCGCGCTATCTGGTGGTTTCCTGTAATTTGCATATTCTTCTTCAAGATGTGTGTGATAATTCTGCAGGTGAAATTTTTATTTTTAGAGTTCAATTTCTGCGTGATTCTGAATTATCCTTAATTTATGGACATGAGTGTATTAACGATTGAAATTTTGAACAAGATATATATATGGAGAGTGTGAGCTAATAGAAGGTATTGAACAAGAACAATAATTAAAGATCAGTGAGATGAAAAATTTAAGCTTAAAATTAAGATAGATAATTAAGACAAAAAAATTTAAAAATTGAGATTAAATTTATCTTTGCACTTTGTAAAAAAATTAAATTCTAACCGACAAGATGACCGATTTCTAATTTTTAAATCTAATTTTATTTCTTTTAACGCGTCAAAATTTAAATAGCCAGAACGCTAATAAAGGGCAATAAACAGATTAAAACATGCCTTTTTCGTAAAACTTTATTTAAGAAATCGAAGAAGTTAAAATCTTACATCCAGTGCATAAACCGTCGTTGACAGAAAGCAAACACAATGACATATGCATTATATATGACAGAAGAACACTGATGCACATTCACAGAATAATAAATAAGCAAAATAAAAATACATACAACTCCTCAATTCATACAAGGTAATTAATATAGGGAGATTAATAACATACAATAGATGGTCACATTTTCTTATACATGACCATAATTGTTTTAACTGTACATCTTTCCCTCAATAAAATTAGCAATTATTAACAAATCTAAGCTAGGATGCATGCATGTCAGCATTTAAGGTGCCGAAAACTTTTCGATGGTCCTCTTTTAAGCTATATTTTTAAATATAACTGTATTTTTTTAATGAAAATTTTTCGGTTTTGATTAACACTCAAGAATTTATTATCACAAAAATTATAATGTTAAATTTCAACTGAATTTAATAACTGTTTGGGGTGAAATCAACTAATAAGCTATACATACATTGTGATGACACAGAAAAAGAAAAAAAAAAAAAAAAGAGCATTTTAGTGAGAAAAAAAATTTAGGCCAGATTTTATAGCAAGCAGTCTTCAATCTTTTCTTCACTAAATAGGCAAATAAAGGATAAATGACAGTTGATCGTTAATTCATAGTTTGTCCTGTGATCAGTCAGAATATACATGATGGAATATATCATGCTCATGCTAATGATAGGTTTCCACTGGATACTAAAATCTTCCGCCGTAAAACGCCAACCAATAGGAAGCCTGAGTACGGAGATTTTGGCTTCCCATAAATAAATGATGCTTTAAAAGCCACAATCAAAGAAAACTAAAATGAGTTTTATCAAATACTAACGATAGATTACATATTATGTTTTTAAAGTTTATATAAAAAAATTTTAAAAAAAGGCATCGGGATTGATGGTGAAGTTAAACGAAAATACACAGATTTTTAGAGCTATTTATTATAATTTTAATAGAGAACCCCAATTAATTTTTACTCATAAAAACAAAACAATTTTATTTCAAAGTCTATGAAAACTCAAATTAGAAATTGCACAATAGGATAATTGGTACAAAATATAAATATATCCTTTCATTATAAAAGATATACACAAGCCCTGCTCATAATATATTTTTGGAATAGGCCAACTATCAATAAAAAAAAAGATGATTCTCTCTTCAACTAAATTGTGTGTTATAACTACAACATTTATTTGAAGAGAAAAGTTAAGATAAAATTTCATTCGCAAAGTTGATTTGTAAGGATTTTCATAATTTCAGATAAGTCTACACATTTTAATCTAGAATAGTTTGATATCTTTCACTGGATTTTCTATACAAAGCCATTTAGTTTCACATATAATGCTCTCTGTTAAAGCTTAATAAGCGCATACTGCAATTTGTCTAACATAAGATAATATTAAGAGTAAATGCCATTTGTTTCCACAAATGCAGTAATACTTGAAATCAATAAAAATAAGTTATTTTTCCAATTATACTTTTAAAGTGGGGGGGAAAAAAAAAGAATTCTAGCATCATTGCTTGTAAAAAAAAATTTTTTTTTTAATAAAAAAATTAAATGTTTAATTAATTAAAATAATAATAAATAATAGTAAAATAAATGCTAGTTTAATTAATTAATGTTTTTTTAAAATAATAAATTTTTCTCCAATGCAGGCTAATCTTGAATCAGATACTATTCACAAACTCTATTCTTCATATTACTGATTTAGAAAACAATATACATCACGTTATGCATATAAGATATATTTCCAAATCGAACCCATTTTATATTAATTATTTTTAACACTCCAATTCTAAGTTCACATTATACAGAACTGAACACAAATGTTTATAACACAACATTTTGAAAATCATTAATTACACAGCATATACATATTGACTAATATTTAATTTTCTTTATAATCCTCAAGATAATAAAAAGAATGAATGAAAGCTCAAGTCAATGAAATTATCACAGGTAATAAGAAATGCTTATTTCTGTCACAATTTGTAAATTTTTACTTTGTATAATAAATTTTTTGAAAATTTATTGGATGCATTAAAAACTAGAAAGCACTAAATAATTAATCAGAAAGGAAGTAAAAAAATATATATTATAATTAATTTTTTATATGAATTACTGCAAACCTTATATTAAAAATCTAATATTCAGAGAAACTATTTACATAATTATTGAAATACAAGAATAATTTTGAATTATATATATATATATTTTATATTTAACCAAGCAATCATGTTTTAGGAAACGAACTGGTCTAAGCATATTATTATTTTTGTTCTACAAGCATTCTAAATAATAATTATAATAAACCTAAGAGATTTTATCTAAATTGAGAAACAGCAACACTAAGGCTAAATAAAAACACA
The DNA here is from genome assembly GCA_021605075.1 of Caerostris darwini. NCBI lineage: Eukaryota > Metazoa > Arthropoda > Arachnida > Araneae > Araneidae > Caerostris > Caerostris darwini. The sequence goes on from BPLQ01007760.1 coordinate 569,393, forward strand.
AACCTTATTAAGCTTTTAAAGATTAAATATATATATATTAAAAAGCAATTTGCATTTATCATGCTAAATGTTTAAGTAAATTATTGATTTCAACTGGATGAAGATAAAAATAAATCATAATTTGTTTGGTCAGCTGTTTATTTAAAATGTGTGGCATTGAATCCACACATGATCACAGAAAATGCTAAGAAAAGTTAACATCAATTGGTGTATTAATCAGAATGTATTGAAAAAATACAAGTATTTAAAAATATCCAGTACTCGAAAAAAATTTTTTTATCCCATACAATAAAGCAATTATTTTAAAAATCTCAAAAAGCATGTATTTAAAAGTCCTTTTTCAATAAAATAAAATTCAACTCAATTAATTCTATGGAAAAATATGAAAAATTCAAACACTGAGAAAGAATAATATTCATGCACAAGTATTAACAAAGTACTATAATGAATATAATGTTCTATATCTTAATGGCATGCTCTAGACATGTAAATTGAATGAAAAGTTAAATTAAGGCTTTAATTTTTGACCCAATAAGAGTTAAATCTTGGAATTTTAAGATTTATTATAATATTTTTTCTGAAGTAAAGTTAATTAAATTTATAAATTTTTTTACATTTGTTAAGAATTATTATGTCAATTCCACCATTGTTAAGAAACATTAAAAAAATAATTTTACATAAAATAAATAAATCCTTTTAAAATTATGCCAGTTATGGTTCCGCAATGGATAGCATAGAATCATATTCATAAGCATACTGTTTAGTGGTGGAAAGAAATGAATTGATAACTTGTGAGGGGTGAGAGTTAGATTTACATTGCACAAAGCTGGTTTGAAAGAAAAAGTATAATAGTTCTAGTTTTTCTTTTAATATAGTGCAATATAAAATTTTAATTATTAAAAATTAAAACTCTTTTTATTGCACTTAAAATCCCTCTTAAATGGCATTTCCTTCACTACGATGTTTTTTTTCGTATCTGCTCGACTAGCCGTTTGCCAATTTTCCACACTATTGGTGATTCGACTACAGAATTTTTTTTTAATTTTATGAATCCCATTTTAAAAATAATATAAACAAGTTAAATAACTCAAACCTATTTGATAAATACAATATAATTAAACCGTACAATAATGATCATCTGATAAATTCATCATTCCAATCAGTAAAAGAGAATAGACATTGAATATTGAATAAAAAACATTAACTGAATACTTTTATTATTTATTGTATTTATCACAATAATTTAGAAAACATCATTTAAATTGCATTGATTCTACTATTGTATGTATGGCAAGTTAAAGAAAAGCCGTTTGCAATTCTAACAAAGAAAAATCTAGAAAACTCAGCATTCATTAAAGAATCCTTTTTTTATTTCCACAACCTTGGGTCTGAATTATTTAAAATAAATTGGCAATGCAACAAAACAACACTTTTATATGAATTGCAAATAAAATCAAGCAATGATCAAACAAATTGTAGATGTAAAATAGCTGCCCTTATTTTGTATCTTTAAAAAATAAAATCACATTAAAAAAAAAAAAAAATTGAAATGTAAAATGCATTGGAAAAACAGATAAAAGTGTGATCTTTCTTTTCAATACTTTGTGTTGTTGCGAAGGATATTTAAGTAGACAATGCTTCGAAACAAGTATAGAGCTTTGGGGATTTTATTATTTTACAAAAATGACATCAAAAATAATATATTATTTTCAATATTTAAAAACTAAATAATGAATTTTAACAACACTTTAAAAGATAATACTTTTTGTAAGGCTATTAATGAGAGCAAGATTGTATTTTTTTCTTCTTTATTCATTGTAATAATATAAAAAAATTTAACACTAAAAAAGCTAATATTGAATGAAGCACATAACAAACAATATTATAGCAATCAAAATAATAATGCCTCAAAACAACTATCAATAGAAACAAATATAGAATTTACAATGAATTGTTAGGTATCAAAAGACTATACAACTTATATACAAACATAAGTAATGTTTTATAAAATGGAATACTATTTATAAATATACAATTTCCAGCAATACATTTTTATTAGTTAATAAGTTTTCTAAAGCTTTTCAGAAAATGGTCATCAGTCTTCCAGAAATTGTAATTTTCATATACAACAATTATTTGTATGTTAAATGCATGAAATATAGAACAGCGTGAATTAAATATGTTATAATCAAATTAATAACATCAACTATAGATAAAAGCAATAACAACATGAACTATGTAAGGAAATTTATTCCTAGTTATTCACAAATATAATTTCTTTTCGAAATAAATGCAGAACCAATTCAATTGGATTTTAATTTTTTTTTAAATATTTGATTTTGAATATTCACAGGGATAAAAATTTCAATTTTTTATTCAACAAATAAAATAATAATAATAGAGTATAACAAATAAAAAACAATTTAAATATATCAAATTAAATAGTATTTCAAAACTCACTACAGCATTTTTCTATATAAAAACAAGATGCATGCAACATCACCAGTATCTTAAAGAGCAAGTTATTTACAAGTCAGTTTTATTCAGAATAACAGGAAAAGGTGTTTGATCTTTACAAATTAATTAAATTGCTTGCCAGTTTTACTTAGCAATACTATTCACTGTTAAAACAATGACAAAAACACAGTATTACAGTCTGACCACAGAGAGTGGAATGACACACGTCAAGCTTAATAGCGAAATGAATGAACTGATTACCTGTTAGGGGTGCTAGTCAAATAGACATAGTGCTAAGCTGCTTTGTCAGAAAAAAGTATAATAGTTTAGTGCAGAATTTTTTCCCCTAATACTTCTTTTAAAAGTCTTCATTGCAATTAAGATCTCTCCAAAATGACATTTCTGCCCCTAGGATGTCGACTCTTTTTGAATCCGTCCAAATTGGCAGCTTGCCAATTTTCCATCCGTGATCAGACTATACCTTAATGACGCAGCATTACCTGCTTGTTAGACATTTTAATCAAATTTAAAACAATTTTTATTTTCTCTTATTTCCTTCAAAAATATCTGAAGAATTATTGCAATTTTGAATTGGTTGATTTGCCTCAACAAACAATGTAAAATTTTGTGACTCACCAGGGAAAAGGATTATGCAACGCCATTTCTTGAAGCAAAAAATATCACTCCATTTAAAACATACATGTAAAATGTGTACTGGAAATGAGCTATCAGAAGCAGTAAACATTTCACACCTATGCAAGAATGAAACTAATGCATAGGTTAACTAATGTGTTACTGCATCGAGATTCTTTTGTTAGTGAAACAAATTGACTTAGGTACTGGATTGCATGGAATGGTAAACATCCACTTTAATGGAGGAAATAGATGAATAAATTATTTGTTACAGGTGTAGTCATATATACATGGCTACTATAAATTGCTTTCAGAGAAAAAATATATATAACAATTAGTGTGGATCCTTGCCAATTTTCCCACACAATCCATGGTCAAACTAACTTAAATGAATTCATAATAGCATCACTTAAGTTGTCAAGCAGTTGAGTTCAGTTTAATATATAAATAAAACATCGGGAGAAAAAATACTTTGATTATGAATAATTTTCCATTGATAGCTTCTAGAATTCAAAATAAGGAGGAAATCTTTCAAAGAAAAAGAAATTCGTTCATTTAAAAATTTGCAGAACTTAAAACAAAATAATTTGAATCTGTTAAGTTCCCAACTTTTACTGAAATACTCATATTCACATTCACAGGGAGAAAAAAGGGCTTGTTTTTAAAAAAGAAAAATTGTAGGAAAAGGCATACAAAATATTATGCTTCATACAGTTTTTTTTTAAAAAATCTACATGATATAACTACACAAATTTAAGAATTTAAAATAAAAATATGTGTTTCTATTATATCTGAATAAATATACATTTTAAACTTTGATTTAAACTTTGCTATGTTAACTTACTTAAATTTGCTATACATTTTTTGCATAATAATTTTAATTTTACACAGTTTATTTTACATATTTATGATATGCATAAATATAACATTTGGTAATAAAATTCCAATAAATCGAAACAACATATTATCAGCAAACTCTCATTTTACACATTACAATTTAAATAATTTAAGTATTTTGATACAGAGTGCATATTTGTATTTTCATAACAGAATCTAAATATTTTAGGAAATATGAACCCTTAACAGATCTCAAACTGCACAACAATATAAAGTAAATAAAATATACATGAACAAAGTAAAATGTTTTATAAGAAAATCATAATAATGATACAAACTATTTTTTTTTTTTTTTTTTTTTTTTTTTTTTTTTTTTTTTGTAAAAGCCAAAACTTATTTACACATGTTGTGACCTGTTTTACAAGGTTATAAATATTTACATCAATGTTATTTGTTACAAGCACCTACTTTTAAAAAATTGTGTTTTTATGTCTATTGGGTACTTTTCAATATACAGAAGATATCAAACAATCGAAAAGAATACACTAAAGAAATAAATATAAAACTCAAACATCAAACAATGTGAAGATAATTAAAAAAAAAAAAATTTTTTTTTCTTAAGATAAAAGGAGTTTTAATAAGCATTTTACAACTTTTTTAATAAAGCAACCAGAATATATTAACAATAAACTCAAAAATAATATACCTTTATGTAGTTTATAAACTATTTGAAATTAAAAGCATACACATGAATAAAATATCTACTATTGACTTGTAAATATATAATACTTTTAATTGCATAAATTTATTAATAGTGTTCAAAGCAAACTTATATGCAAAGTTGTTTAAAAAAAAAGTATACAACACACAAATAATTTTTTTAAAAATATTTATATATATTAATTATTAGAACTGAACAATATTATGCTCCCTTCTTTTGATACATTTAATTCATTATTTTCACTTTCTCCAATTAAAGTCATATGTAACTGTATCTTTCAACTTTTTTCAGTAGTTTAGAAGTATCATCCTTTTAAATATCATTCATATAAATTATTATATATCATTATATAAATTATTATATATCATTATTTTTTTATCATTCATATAAAAATGCTTGAAATAAAAGTTCATAATTTATGCTTTTAAAATTTTAACTGTATATTTGCATTTAACTGATTCCCCCAAATCAATAATATTTTTATTTCTTTTTAATACTCAAATAGTATATATTATATATTGTATGATATTATTATTAAAATCATATATTATATAGCATAATCCTAACAGAGTATTAAAAGTCAGGGTGTTGATATCATTAATCACTTATGATAATTTAAAAATAAAACATTTAAACAGAGAGTAGCATGAAACATTTTCTGGTCAGTCCACATTTTTTTGACATTATAAATAAATGTTATTTTTCTTCAAGCATAAAAATGTGGTAGCTAATTATATCTCTAAGTTTTTAAAGTTTTTTGTATGATACATCAAAAAAGCTATGCAACATGTTTTTTTTCTTTTACAGATTTCTTAATAAATTCTTCAAAAATTTCGGAAAATCACCGATTTTAAGATAGAGTCACTTTCAAGCTAAAAGTATGATTTGCAGGCATTTTGAAATCACTTAATAAATTTGAAAAAAAATTAGTTATTATAAGAAAAAAACATCCTCAGCCTACTGCATATTGAATTTTAATCAATAGTACTTTTATTTATTGGCTTAAATAACTATTCAGGTAGGTAATTAAGCCATGTTTTAAATTCCCTTTTTAAAAAAGATTTTGTTTATTGCATAATAGTTCAAGGAAGTTTTGATGACTGAATTTACTTTTAAATACATGACATAATACACTACATAATGAAGAATATAAAATCGTAAATAGAGTAAATAAATATAATACCATTTTGCAGTATGAATATGCAATATTTTTTTCTAATATATAATTAAACATAATAATGAAGCAAATCAATAATATAATATGAAATAATTTACTTTTAGCTATGTGGAGAAAGAAAAAAAATGAATTCATCAAGAAAAAATACCTCTTCATATTTGTTTTAACATACAATGCATAGTTCAGTTTTATATCCTAACAGCTTCTTCTGTTTATGGAAAGGTTTGATGCAAGTGCTGCATTCTTTGAACAAAACAGTCTGGATCTCCAGGTACGACAGGAGACCAAATTTGCATGGAATGACTCTTCAGAGAATGACACAGCAGCGGCAATAGCGCGGTCTCCCTCCACCAGCAGAAGGAGGAGGTGTCATGGGTGCAAAATAGGCGTGGACTCTGAGAGCAGGAAGATGAGTCTAAAAATATAAATAAAACTGACTGAATCCATGGAGGTCTCCAATGTGTGCATGAATATATTAAAGATAATACTACTGCATCACACCAAAATACTGTTTCTAGAGCTAAAATGCTATTATAGTTTTAGTAATGAGGATGAAGATGTGCCACTGCAATTTTGAAAGAATACTGTATGATCCTAGCGGTAGTTTAAGAGGTGAAAATACCACGAATGTGCCTTACAGAAGAGGAAACAAATGGGAAAAGAAAGATTTGAGGACAGAATTAGATAAAGGCGATGAGTAGGGATGAAGTCAGGATTTCTGCATTTGAGATCAGACAGCAGACAGCCCAGGAAAAGATTGTGTGGTCAATAGATTAAAAGAAGTTTGGAATCTCCTGAATCAGGAGTTAGACAGAATTACTCAGAGAGTTATTGAGGGCATGCTGATATGCCTGAATTGCAATAAAAATATCTATTACTAATGTTGTAACTGGAGTTTTATGTTAATGTATAACTCACTGTAAATATTTATATCAGTAAATGTATTTATTGAATTCAAAGGGTGCACTGAAATTCTGTACTGATACCTTCCAGGGACACAATCTGAGAAGGTCCACACGTAGCTCCCTTCTCCTTAACATAAGGAGTCATACATTGCAGTCTGCCTGTTTTGGCGTGAATATAGAAACTTTCATTTTGGTATAGCTTATCAAGTTTCAAATGAATCCCTTGACTAGAAAATTTAATAGATTGTCAATCAAGGCACTTCAGCTCCAAAAAATGATAAAGAGCATTTTAAGGGGGTTAAGAAAACATAACAAGTTGCAATGGATGGTACAGAAGACTAAAATAAATTTCCATGGAATATGGACACAGAAATGGCATACTTAGCATAATCAATAATATCAGTTGCAATAGTATAATTCCCTGCTTCTTCCTTTTGGAAATTCGGACCTACAAGGGCTACATTAAAAGAAGAATCTAGTTCCAGTGTAATAGTGTACACTTTAATACTGATGTCAGAAATTTAGTAAGTATTACTCATAGAAAAAACAGGATTTACAAAAGCTGACTTGTTCCATAATCAGATATATTATACCTTGGATTT